>VZQC01002342.1:587290-722528 GCA_009823505.1 Rhizomys pruinosus
CAATGTTCCATTGTACCTCACACTGCTCCATTGTGCCATCACACTTCTCCATTGTGTCAATACAGGGCTCCATTGTGCCCTCACACTGCTCCAATTTGTCATCACACTGATCCATTGTGCCATTCCTCTGCTCCATTGTGCCATCACTCTGCCCTATTGTGTCATCACACTGCTCCTCTGTGTCTTCACTCTGGTCCATTGTGTCATCACACTGCTCCATTGTGTCCTCACACTGCTCCATTGTGCCCTCACACTTCTCCATTGTGCCATTACTCTGCTCAATTGTGTCATCACACTGCTCCATTGTGTCACCATGCTGCTCCATTGTTCCCTCACATTGCTCCACTGTGCCTGCAAAGTGCTAAATTGTTACATCACACTCCTCAATTTTGTTGTCACACTGCTTCATTTTGTCATCACACTGCACCATTGTGCCCTCACACTGCTAGATTGTACCCTCATGTTTCTCCACTGGGTCCTCCCACTGCTCCATTGTGCTAACATACTTCTGCCCAGGGTATTCACACTGCTTCATTATGCCATCACACTGCTCCATTGTGTCATCACACTGCTACATTGTGCCATCACACTGCTCCATTGTGTCATCACACTGCTCGATTGTGCCATCACACTGCTCTATTGTGCCCTCACAGTGCTAAATTTTGTCATCACACTGCCCCATTTTGTCATCAAACTGCTCCATTCTGTCATCACACTGCTCCAATGTGCCCTCACACTAAACTGTCGGGTCATCACAGTGCTTTATTTTTCCTCACACTCTGATATTGTGCACTCATGCTGCTCAATTTTGACCACACTCTGCTCCATTGTGTTCACAATGCTCCACTGTGCCCTCAAACTGCACCATTGTACCAATACACTGCTCCATAGTGTCCACACACAGATCCGTTGTTCCATCACACTGCTCCTTTGTGATATCACACTGCTCCATTGTGTCATCACACTGCTCCATTATACCAACATACTGCTCCACCGTGCCATCACACTGCTATATTTTGGCCTCACACTGCTCCATTGTGCCCACACACTGTTCCATTCTGCCATTACTCTGCTCCATTTTGTCATCATGCTGCTCCATTGTGTCATCACACTGCTCCATTTTTCCCTCACATGGCTCCATTGTGCCCTCACTGTGCTTATTTGTGTCATCACACTCCTCCCTTGTATTCGGAAACTGCACCATTGTGTCATCACACTGACCCATTGTGTCATCACACTGCTCCAGTCTGTCTTCACTCTGCTCCATTGTTTCATCATGCTGCTCCATTGTGTCATCATGCTGCTACATTGTTCCCTCACATGGCTCCATTGTGCCCTCACCATGCAAAATTGTGTCATCACACTCCTCCTTTGTATTGGCACACTGCCCCATTGTGTCATCACACTGCTCCACTCTGTCATCACACTGCTCCATTGTGCCCTCTCATTTCCATCGGGTCATCACACTGCTCTATTGTTCCTCACATTCTGATATTCTGCACTCATGCTGCTCAATTTGGACCACACTCTGCACCATTGTGTTCACAATGCTCCATTGTGCCCTCAAAGTGCTCCATTGTACCATTACACTGTTCCATAGTGCCCTCACACTGCTCAGTTTTGCCCTCGCACTGCTCGAATGTGTCATCACACTGCTCCATTGTGCCCTCACACTGCTCCATTGTGTCATCACACCATACCATTGAGCCATCACACTGATCCATTGTGTCATCACACTGCTCCAATGTGCCCTCACCCTGCTCTATCATGCCCTCCCAGTGCTAAATTGTGTCATCACACTGACACATTGTGTCATCACACTGCTCCATTCTGACATCACTCTACTCATTGTGTCATCATGCTGCTCCATTGTGTCATCACGCTGCTCCATTGTTCCCTCACATGGCTCCATTGTGCCCTCACTGTGCTTAAATGTGTCATCACACTCCTCCATTGTATTGGCACACTGCTCCATTGTGTCATCACACTGCTACATTGAGCCCTCACACTGCTCAATTTTATAATCATACTGCTGCATTGTGTCCTCATGCTGCTACATTGTGTCTTCATGCTGCTACTTTGTGTTATCATGCTATTATATTGTGCCAACAATCTGCTCCATTTTGCCATCACACTGCACCATTCTGTCATAACACTGATCCATTGTGTCATCACGCTGCTCCATTGTGCCATCACACTGCTCCATTCTGTGAAGTCACTGCTCCATTGTGTCATCACAATGTTCCATTGTACCTCACACTGCTCCATTGTGCCATCACACTTCTCCATTGTGTCAACTCAGGGCTCCATTGTGCCCTCACACTGCTCCAATTTGTCATCACACTGATCCATTGTGCCATTCCTCTGCTCCATTGTGCCATCACTCTGCCCTATTGTGTCATCACACTCCTCCTCTGTGTCTTCACTCTGGTCCATTGTGTCATCACACTGCTCCCTTGTGTACTCACACTGCTCCATTGTGCCCTCACACTGCTCCATTGTGCCCTCACACTTCTCCATTGTGCCATTACTCTGCTGAATTTTCTCATCACACTGCTCCATTGTGTCAACCGAATGCTCCCTTGTGCCAATACACTGCTCCATTGTGTCATCACACTGCACCATTCTGCCATAACACTGCTCAATTGTGTCATCACGCTGCTCTATTGTGCCATCACACTGTGCCATTCTGTCAAGTCACTCCTCCATTGTGTCATTACAATGTCCCATTTACCTCACACTGCTCAATTGTGCCATCACACTTCTCCATTGTGTCAACACAGGGCTCCATTGTGCCCTCACACTGCTCCAATTTGTCATCACACTGATCCATTTTGCCATTCCTCTGCTCCATTGTGTCATCACTCTGCCCTATTGTGTCATCACACTGCTTCTCTGTGTCTTCACTCTGATCCATTGTGTCATCACACTGCTCCATTGTGTCCTCACACTGCTCCATTGTGCCCTCACAGTTCTCCATTGTGCCATTACTCTGCTCATTTGTGTCATCACGCTGCTCCATTGTGTCAACATGCTGCTCCATTGTTCCTTCACATTGCTCCATTGTGCCTGCAAAGTTGTAAATTGTTACATCACACTCCTCAATTTTGTTGTCACACTGCTTCATTTTGTCATCACACTGCNGTGCAGCTTGTTGTCACACAGGAGCAGTGTGATGAACAATGGAGTAGTGTGAGGCCAAAGTGGAGCAGTGTGATGGCATGGTGGAGCAATATGTTGGTAGAATGGAGCATGTGAGGACATAATGGAGCATTGTGATGTCAAAACGGAGGGCAGGGTGAGGGAACAATGAATCTGTGTCTGCACACTATGCAGCAGTGTAATGGTACAATGGAGGAGTTTTGGGGCACAAGGGATCAGTGTGAACACATGGAGCAGAATGATGGCAAAATTGAGCAACATGAGTGCACAATATCAGATTGTAAGGAACGATAGAGAGGTGATGGACCCCTGGAAGATGATGAGGGCAAAATGGAGCAGTGTGATGACAGAATGGAAGAGTGTGATGACAGATGGAGCATTGTGATGACAAATGGGGTCAATGTGATGACAACATTTTAGCAGCTTGAGGGCCAATAGAGCAGTGGGATGGCTCAATGTACGATGTGATTACACAATGGAGCAGTGTGTTGCACAATGGAGCAGTTGGTAGGCAGAAAATAGCAGTGTGTGGCAGCATTAGAGCGAAGGTTTGGGTATAATGGAGCAATGTGATGAACCAATGGAGTCAGTGTGATGTCACAAAGGAACAATGTGAGGAAACAAATGGATCTTGTGTGGGACACTATGAGAGCAGTGTAATGGTACAATGGAGCACTATGAGGGCACAGTAGGCCATTTGTGACGTCACAATTGGGAGCAGTGTGAGGTCAAATTTGAGCAGCATGAGTGCACAATTTCAGAGTGTGAGGAACAATAGAGCACTGTGATGAGCTATGGATTATGTGAGGGCAAAATGGACACTGTGATACAGAATGGGGCAGTGGGATGACAAAATGGGGCAGTGGATGACAAAATTTAGCACGGTGTGGTCAATAATGAGCAGTGTGATGTCACAATCGAGGCAGTGTGAGGACACAATGGAACAGTGTGAGGGTTTAATGGTACGGTGTTAATGCACAATGGAGCAGTGTGACGGCACAGTGGAGCAGTGTGAATACCCCATGGAGCAGTGTGTGGCACAATGGAGCAGTGGTGAGGACCCAGTGAGATTGAAGTAACAATGGAAGCGTGTGAGGGGCACAATGGAGCAGTGGGTGATGACAAAATGCAGCAGTGTGATGACAAAATTAAGGAGTGTGATGTAACACTTTAGCACTTCTCAGGTGCAATGGAGAAATGTGAGACAACAATCGAGCAGCACAACGGTGACACAATGGGAGCAGTGATGGCACATTGGAGAAGAGTAATGGCACAATGGAGAAGTGTGAGGGCAAAATGGAGCAGTGTGAGGACACAATGGAGCAGTGTGATGACACATGGACCAGAGTGGAAGACACAGGGACAGTGTGATGACACAATAGGGGCAGTATGGCACAATGGAGCAGAGGATGGCACAATGGATCATGTGAGGACAATTGGAGCAGTGGGTGAAAGGGCACAATGGAGCCCTGTATTGACACAAGGGAGAAGTGTGAGGGCACAATGGAGCAGTGTGAGGTACAATGGAACATTGTGATGACCAATGGAGCAGTGAACTTGACAGATGGGAGCAGAGTTATGGCGAGCAATGGATCACTTTGATGTCACAATGGGCAGTGCGATTACACAATGGAGCAGGGGAATGACACAGTAGAACAGAGTGAGGACAAAATTCTGCAGAGTCAGGACACAATGGAGCATGTGATGACAAAACGGAACAGCAGTGGGATGAGAAAATGGAGCAGTGTTGTTTTCACAATGGACAGTGTGAGGGCACTAGGAAGCAGTGTGAGGAAACAATGGAGCGCAGTGATGAGGCAACAAGGATCCGGATGACACAATGGAGCAGCGTGATGACACAATGGAGACAGCGTGATGACACAATGGAGTAGAGTGATGACAGAATGGAAGGCAGTGATGATACAATGGGTCAGAGTGATGACACAATTAGCACTGTGGAGGGCAGGACAAAGCAAGGTGTGATGGCACAATGGAGTTGTATGATGACACAATGGAGAGTGTGATGCCAATGGTATGGTGTGATGACACAATGCAGCAGAGGGGGGGGGGGGGGGGGGGGGGGGGTGTGAGGCACAATGGAGCATTGTGATGAGACATTACTAGCAGTGGGAGGGCAAAACTGAGCAGTGTGAGGGCGACTATGAGCGTGTAATGGTAAATGGAGCACTTTGAGGGCCCATGGAGCATTGTGAACACAATGGAGCAGAGGGTGGTCAAATTGAGCAGCAGGAGTGCACAATATCAGAGTGTGAGGAAAAATAGAGCAGTGTGATGACCAATGGATGAGTTTGAGGGCACAATGTAGGGCAAGTGGTGATGACAGATGGATCAGTGTGATGACACAATGGGGCAATGTGCCAATACAATGGAGGAGTGGTGATTGGCAGAATGGAACAGTGTGGTGGCAAAATGGAGCATAGTGTTGACAATGTGGAGCAGTGTGTTGGCACTTTGGAGCAGGGTAAGGGCACAACGGATGTTTGTGATGACACAATGGATCAAGGTGAAGGCACAATGGAACCCTGTGATGACAAAATGGAGAATTGTGATGGTACAATGGAGCTTTGTGATGGTACAATGGAGCTTTGTGATGATGAAATGGAGCAGGGTGATGGCAGAATGAAGTAGTGATGGGGGAACAGTGGAGGGAGAGGTATGGCACAATGGAGCACAGTGATGTCACAAACGGAGAAGTGCGATGACACATGGAGCAGTGTGATGGCACAATGAAGCAGTGCGATTGCACAATGTAGCCAAGAGTTATTTTGGGCACAATGGAGCAGGGTGATGTCACAAAAGAGCAGTGCTGTTGACAGAATGGAGCAGGTGATGGCACAATGGAGCAGTGCAATGACATAACGTAGTAGTGTGATTGCACAATGTAGAAGTGTGATTACACAATTAAGCAGTGCGATGACACAATGGAGCAGTGGGATGACACAATAGAACAGAGTGAGGGGACAATTCTGCAGAGGCAGGCACAATGGAGCAGTGTGGATGAAATAATGGAAACGTGATGAGAAATTGGAGCAGTGTGATATCACAATGGAGCAGAGTGAGGGCAAAAATGGAGTAGTGTGATGAAAAAATGGGCAGGGTGAGTTTAACAATGGAGGGCAGTGTGAGGAGACATGGTGCAGTTTGAGGCACAAAGGAGCAAGTGTGATGAAACATGGAGCAGTGTGAGGCCAAAATAGACAGTGTGATGGCACGGTGGAAGCAGAATGTTGGGTATAAAGGGTAGGCTGTGATTACCCAGTGGAGCAGTGTGAGTGCACCAAGGAGCAGTGTGAGGGAACAAATGAGAGGTGTGTGGGACATTTGGAGGCAGTGTAAATGGGTAACAATGGAGGCAGGTTTTAGAATTGAGGGCACAATGGGCATTGTGAACACATGGAGCAGAGTGTGGTCAAAATTGAGCAGAATGAGCGCACAATATCAGAGTGTGATGAGCATGAGCAGTGTACGTGTACAAATGGAACATTGTGATGACACAATGGAAAGCTGTAAGTGACTTGACAGAATGGAAGCAGTGTGATGGCACAAGAGCAGCGTGATGACATGATGGAGCAGAGCAGTTGTGGCAGAATGGAGCATGGCGATGACACAATGGAGCATTGTATTGGCACAAGGGAGCAGTCTCTTGACACAATGGAGCAGTGTGATGGCAAAATGAGGCAGATTGTCGGCACAATATAATAGCATTATAACACAAAGTAGCATCATGAAGACACAATGTAGCAAAGAAGGACACAATATAGCAGTAAGATTATAAAATGGGGGAGTGTGAGGGCTCAATTAGCAGTGTGATGACACAATGGAGCAGAGTGATGGGCAAATGGAACAGAATGTGGGCACAATGGAGCAGGGTGTTGGCACGATTGAAAAGTGTGTGGGCACAGAGGAGCGCGTTGAGGACACAATGACCTGTGTGAAGGCTGCAATAAGAACCCTGTGATGAACAAAATGGAAAGTGTGTACGGCACAATGAACAAGTATGGTGACAGAATGGAGCAGTGTGATGGCACAATGAAGCAGTGTAAGGGAACAAGGGAGCAGAGTTATGGCACAATGGAGCACTGTGATGTCAGCAAATGGAGCAGTGAGATGACACAATTGAGCAGTGGGAGAGCACAATAGAACAGAGTGAGGACAAATTCTGGCAGAGTCAGGCACATTGGAGGCAGTGTGAGGACACAATGGAACAGCGTGATGAGAAAAATGGGATAATAAATTGATATCCCAATGGAGCAGTGTGAGGGCAGAAATGGTGAAGTGTGACTACCAATGGGAGCAGTGTGTTTGACACATATGGGGCAGTGTGCGCCACCCAATGACATATGTTGGCACAATGGGGCAGTCTGAGGGCACAATGTTGCAGTGTGATGACAAAATGAAGCAATGGGATGACACAAAATTGAGAGTGTGATGGTAACAATTTAGGCACTTTGCAGCACAATGGAGCAATGGGAATGGACCAATGGAGGGCAGCAATGTGAACACAATGGAGCAATATGACACAAAGAGGCAAGTAATGCACTATGGAGAAGTGTGAAGGGCACAATGGAAGCAGTTTGGGGGGGGGGGGAAGTGGAGCAGCAATGGAGGGCAGTGTGAGTTACAACAGGGAAGGCATTGTGAGTGCGCAATTGACCATAGTGAAGACACAATAGACCATACTGACGGCAAAACTGACCATTATGAGGGCAAAAAAGACCATGGTGATGGCAAAAATGGAGCAGAGGAATGGAACAATGGATCAGTGTGATGACAAATTTGGAGCAGTGTGAGGGCACAAATGGGGCCCTGTGTGTCAAAATGGGGAGGCGTGATGGCAAAAGGAGCAGTGTGAGGTAGACAGTGGAGAATTGTGATGACACAAGGGAGCAGTGACTCGACAGAATGGAGCATGTGAGTGCACAATGGAGTAGCGTGATGACATAATGGATCATTGTGATGGAACAATTGAGCAGTTTGTTGGTGCAGTGTGATGACACATGGATCAGTGTTATGGCAAAATGGAGCAGCTGTTGACAAAGTGGAGCAGTTTTATGGCAAAATTGAGCAGATTGTCGGCACAATATAATAGCATGATAACACAAAATAGCAGCATGAAGATACAATGTAGCAGCATGAGGACACATAGAGCAGTATGATTATAAATTGAGCATGTGAGGGCTCAGTGTAGGCAGTGTGATGACACAATGGAGGCATGAGTGAGGCAGAATGGAACAGTAAATGTGGGCAGCAATGGAGAGTGGTGAGTGTGATGGCACAATTGAAAAGTGTGTGGGCACAGAGACGCAGTGTGATGACACAAAGAACCAGTGTGAATTGCACAAAGGAACCTTGTGATGACAAATTGGAGAAGTGTTACGGCACAATGAGCAGTGTGTTGACAGAATGGGAGCAGTGTGATGGCAGAAGGGAACAGTGTGATGGCAAAAATGACCAATGTGAGGGCAAAAAAGAACACTGTGATGTCACAATGGAGGCAGTGGCATGACAACAATGGAGCAGTGTGGATGGCACAATGAGCAGTGTGATTGCACAATGGAAGAGAGTGTATGTCACAATGGAGCACTGTGATGATAAAAAAGAGGCAAGTATTGACAGAATGGGAGCATGGGTGGCACAATGAACAGTGGTGAATGGCACAATGGAGCAGAGTTATGTCAGAATGGAATAGTGCGTGGGCACAATGGAGCATGTTGAGGACACAATTGAAGTCCTAGGGGCTATGCACTCAGGCAAATATATTAAGACAGGAGCTGCTGACATAGCAATGGATTGTTCTACCAGGGGATGTTGGCCAGGGGATTCAAGGCCCACAAAAGGTAAGGCTCCTTGGCCTCTAAGTTTGGGATACCTACAGGAGGAGAGCAATAAGACCCTGCTGCCGAAGACCGAACGTTAACATGGGAGGGATGTATTGAGACCACACATGCAAGTGTACAATGGCCTCTGGAATGCCAGAGTGTTAACCAAAAGGCCACTAAACCAAATAAAGCAAAATATGGGTCTCCCTGAGTCAAAGCAAGACTCCACCGTCAGAACCAGCTACACCTCAGCCTGCCTGGAAATACTGTGATGCAGAGGCAGCCATGGGCCTGTAAATATCCCAAATCGAATTGGCTATTGGCTCTCCCCTTGGAGAAATAACCCATGGCTAATGCCACAAACTCACATTATCTAATGGTTAGGAGATGTCATAAGGCACAGTAAGAAACCTGTATATATAACAGTGGGGAAAATTAATTCTGGATTAACAGATCCAAAACAGTGTCTATGCTAAAGTAACATACAATAACTATTAGTGCTGCGTAAAATAAGTACCTATAATATCTAATTGCTTGTTCTTCATTTGTAGGATCGAAATGTTAGTTCCTGGACAAACCGTCAGCCCAGGAAAGGAAACAGCCAGAATTGACCAGAAGTACAGACACAGCTCCAGAGAAAGTGGACTGTTTTAACCTCTCATCCACCTGTGCCCCGTTTCTAACAGGGAAAAAACCTGCGGAAGAGGGGGCGTGGTAGAATGTAAGGGCGTGCGATTGGGGTGAATGGTGAAACTACAGCAATGTAGTCGGGACACTCATTGGAGCAAAACTTCATTGAACAAGTCAACCTGTCACCCCCCATGGATGGTGGGGCTGTAGGTGTTTGGGCACAACAGCCTGCAGATAGGTTTTGCATGAAGGATGCCTTACTCATGAGGATTATCTTCTTAGCTAAAAATGAAAAAAAAAGCTGAGAGAAAGATGCATTACAGTTATGGCAGAATGCATGATCTGGGATGGGGTGGGGGTGGGGGGAGGGAAAGGGAAATAAGCTGAACTGAATTGGAAAATGTATGAAATGCACAAAGCATCAATAAACCTATTTAAAAAAAAAAAAAAAAAAAAGAAACAAAAAAGAAAAAAAAAAAGTGGGTGGGCACAGAGGCGGCATTGTGATAACACAATGAACCAGTGTGAAGGCACAAAGGAACCCTGTGATGACAAATTGAAGAAATGTGATGGCAAAACTGACCAATGTGACGTCACAATAGAACATTGTGTTGACAGAATGGAGCAGTGTGATGGCACAAGAAGCAGGGTGATGGCACAATGGAGCAGAGTTAAGGCATCATGGAGAAATGTGTTGTCACAATGGAGCAGTGTGATGACACAATGGAGGCAATGTGAGTTCACAATGGAACAGAGTGAGGGCGCAATTCTGCAATCAGGGCACATGGAGCAGTGTGAGGACACAATGGAACGGCGTGATTAGAAAATGGAGCAGTGGTAATATCAAAATGGAGCATAGTGAGGGCAAAATGGAGCAGTGTGAGGTAACAATTTAGCAGTGGTTGGAGGTAACAATGGAGGCAGTGTGCGGGGACAAATGTGCATTTTGATCACACAAAGGAGCAGAGTGATAACACAATGGAGGCAGATGTGATGGCAAAATATAACAGTGTGATGGCATGGTGGAGCAATATGATTGTATAATGGAGCAGTGTGTGACATAATGGAGCAGTGTGAGGTTCAAAAGGAGCAGTGTGAAGGAACAATGGAGCTGTGTCTGCACACTATGGACAGTGTAATGGTAGGCAATGGAGGAATTTGAGGGAACAATGGAGCATTGTGAACAAAAATGGAGCAGAATGTGGTCAAAATTGAGCAACATGAGTGCACAATATCAGAGTGTGAGGAAAAATAAAGTAGTGTGATGACCCACAATTGATTATTTTGAGGGCACAATGGATATGGTGATGACAGAAAGGGATGGCAAGTGTGATGACAAAATGGGGCAGTGTGATTGCAAATTTTACACTTGAGGGCACAATAGAGCAGTGTGATGGCCAATGGTACGATGTGAATGAACAAAGGAGCAGTGTGTTCAGCATGGAGCATTGTGAGGCAAATATAGCAGTGTGATGGCATGGTGGAGCAGAATGTTGGTATAATGGAGGCAGTGTGAGGACACAATGGAGCAGTGTGATGAAAAAAAAATGGAGCAGCATGATGAAAAAAAAGGTGCAGTGTCTTCACAAAATGGAGCAGTGTGAAAAAACAATGGAGCAGATTGTGGGCACAATGGAGCATTGTGAACACAATGGGGCAGAGTGTGGTCAAAATTGAGCACAATGATGACACAATATCAGAAGTGTGATGTCACAAATAAGCAGTGTGATGAGCCTGATGGATTAGTGTGAGGGCACAATGGAGGGCAGTGTGATGACAAAATGGAGCAGTGTGATGCAAATTTAGCACGGTGTGGGCATATAGAGCAGTGTGATGTCACAATCGAGCAGTGTGAAGACACAATGGAACAGTATTATTGGCTTAATGTACGGTGTAATGACACATGGAGCATTGTGACGGCACAATGGAGAAGTGTCAAGGGACCCAGTGGGAGCAGTGTGTTGGCAGCAAGGAGGGCAGTGTGAGGACGCAGTGGAGCAATAGAAGGTACAATGGACAGTGTGAGGGCACAATGGACAAGTGTGATGACAAATGCAGCAGTGTGATGACAAAATTTAGGAGTGTGATGGCACAATAGATTTGGGTAATGACACCTTGGAGCTGTGTGAGGGTAGAATGGAGCTTTGTGATGGCAGAGTTGAGCAGTGTGATCACAAATGGAGCAGTGTGATGACACAATTTGAGCAGAGTAAATGGCACAATGGAGCAGTGTGTAGGCAAAATATAGCAGTGTGAGGACACAATGGAGCAGTGTGATGACACAAATAGGACCAGAGTGCAGACACAGAGGAGGGGTGCAGAGGAATGGCACAATGGATCAGTGTGATGACAAATTGGAGCAGGGTGAGGGGCACATGGAGCCCGTGTTGACACATGGAGAAGTGTGATGGCACAAATGGAGCAGTGGTGAGGTACAATGGAACATGCTGAATGACACAATGGAGCAGTTGACTTGACATGATGGAGCAGAGTTATGGCACAATGGAAGGCACTTTGATGTCACAATGAAACATGCGATGACACAATGGAGCAAGGGAATGACACAATAGAACAGAGTGATGGATGCACAGCTCTGCAGAGTCAGGGCACAATGGAGCAGTGTGATGGACATAAAGGAACAGCGTGAAGAGAAAATGGAGCAGTGATGTTTTTCACATGGAACAGGGAGGGCAAAATGGAGGCGGTGGGAGGAAAACAATGGAGCAGTGTGAGGACAATGGAGTGGAGCAGAGTGATTGACACAATGGAGCAGCGTGATGACACAATGGAAGCAGCGTGATGATACAATGGGTCAGAGTGATGACACAATTTAGCAGCTTGAGGGCAGGATGAGAAGTGTGATGGCACAATGGAGTTGCATGAGGACAGAATGGAGCTGTGTGCCTCAATGTTTATGGTGTTATGACACAATGCAGCAGTGTGAGGGCACAATGGAGGCAGTGTGATGAGACAATCAAGCAGTGTGAGGGCACAAACTGAGCAGTGTGAGGGCATTATGGACCAATGTATGGTACAGTGGAGCACTTTGAGGGAACAATGGAGGGCATTGTGACCACAATGGTGCAGAGTGTGGTCCAAATTGAGCAGCATGAGTGCACAATATCAGAGTGTGAGGAACAATAGAGCAGTGTGATGACAGATTGATGAGTAATGAGGGCACAATGGAAGCAGGTGTGATGACAGATGGAGTCAGTGTGGATGACACAAAATGGGGTCATGTGCCAAAAAATGGGAAGTGTGTTGACACAATGGGGCAATGTGCCAATACAATGGAGGAGTATGATGACACATTTAGCACGTGAGGGCACAAGGGAGACATGTGAGGGAACAATGGAGTGCAGCATGAGGTCACAAATGGAGCAGAGTGATGACAGAAAGGGGACATGGTGAGGACACAATGGGTAAGTGTGATGACACAATGGAGGCATGTGCCATACAATGTGTAGGAGTGGTATGACACAATTGAGCAGTGAGGGAACAATGGAGACATGTGAGGGAAAAATGGAGCCGGATGATGACACAATGGAGCAGCGTGAATACAAAGTGGAGCAGAGTGATGTCAGAATGAAACAGTGTGTGGGCACAATGGAACAGTGTGAGGGCACAATTGAAAAAGTGTGTGGGCAGAGAGGCGTCAGTGTGATGACACAATGACTCAGTGTGAATGCACAATGGAACCATGTGATGATCAAATGGGAGAAGGGTACGGCACAATAAGCAGTGTGTTGACAGAGTGGAGCAGTGTGATGGCAGAAATGAAGGCAGTGTGATGGGAATATGGAGGAGAGTTATGGCACAATGGAAGCACTGGGTTATGTCACAACAGAGGCAGTGGCGATGAAACAATGGAGCTATGATATGACACAATGAAAGCATTGTGTTGGCACAAGGGAGCAGAGTGTTGACAAATGTGAAGCACTGTGATGTCACAAAAAAGCAGTGTGTTTACAGAATGGAGCAGTGTGATGGCACAATGGAGCAGAGTTTATGGCACATGGAGCACTGTGATGGTACAATGAAGCAGTGCGATGACACAATGGAGGGGAGTGGGAGACAACAATTGAACATAGTGAGGGCACAATTCTGCAGAGTCAGGGCACAATGGACCATGGGATGACACAATGAACAGCGTGGATGAGAAATTGAGCACAGTGTGATATCACAAAGGAGCAGAGTGAGGGCAAAAGGGAGCATGTGAGGGAACAATGGAGAGGGGAGTTAACATGGAGCAGTGTGAGAGAAATGGTGCAGGTAGATGCACACAAGGAAGCAGTGTGATGAAACAATGGAGGCGTGTGATGGCCAAATATAGACAGTGTGATGGCATGGTGGAGCAATATGTTGGTATAATGGAGCAGTGTGATGACATAATGTAGGCAGTGTGATGTCACAAAGGAGGCATTGTGAGGGAACAATGGATCTGTGTCTGCACACTATGGAGCAGTGTGTAATGGTACAATGGAGCAGTTGCAGGGCACAATGGAGGCATTGGTGGGAACACAAGGGAGCAGAATGTGGTCAAAATTGAGCAACATGAGTGCACAATATCAGAGTGTGAGGAACAATAGAGTAGTGTGATGACCCGATGGATTAGTGTGAGGACACAGTGGAGGTAGTGTGATGAGAGAATGGATCAGTGTGATGACAAAATGGAGCTTTGTGAGGGCAAAATGGGCTTTTGTGAGGGCACAATAGGCTGTGAGGGCACAATAGGAGCAGTGTGTTGGCTCAATGGGTAACGATGTGATGACACAATGGGAGCAGTGGTGCTTTGCCACAATGGAGCATTGTGGAGGCCAAATATAGCAGTGTGATGGTAACGGTTGAGCAGATGTTGGTAATAATTGAGCAGTGTGATTGACACAGTGGAGCACTGTCATTAAAATTGAGCAGTGTGAGGAACAATGGATCTGTGTGTGCACACTATGGAGCAGTGTAATGGTAGGCAATGGAGCACTATGAGGGCAAAAAGGAGCAAAATGATGGCAAAAAGAAGCTGTGTGATGCCACAACAGAGCAATGTTATGACAAAATGGAGCAGCATGAGTGCACAATATCAGGTGTGAGGAAAATAGAGCAGTGCGATGGAGCCTATGGATTATGTGAGGCCACAATGGAGCAGTGTGTGAACAAAATGGAGCAGGTGATACAAAATTTAGCACGTGTGGGCATAATAGAGCAAGTGTGATGGTTCACCATCGAGCAGTGTGAATGCACAATGAAGCATTCTGATGGCTTAATGGAGCGGTGTTTTGGCACAATGGAGCAGTGGTGTGGCACAATGGAGCAGTGTGGGACCACAATGGGGGCCAGTGGTGTGGCACAATGGAGCAGTGTGAGGACCCAGTGGAACAATATGAAGAGTACACATTAAGGCAGTGTGAGAGCACAATGGAGCAGTGTGTGACAAACTGGAGCAGTGGGTTTGCAAAATTAGGAGTGTGATGTAACCTTTAGCACTTCGGCAGGCACAATTGAGAAAAATGTGAGGGATACAATTGAGTCACACGGTGACAACAATGGAGCAGTGTGATGACACAATTGGGCAGTGTAATGGCAGCAATGGAGAAGTGTGAGGGCAAAATGGAGCAGGGGTGAGGACACATGGAGCAGTGTGAATACCCAGTGGAGCAGTATTTTGGCAAATTGGAGCAGTGGTGAGACACAGTGGAGCAATATGAGGTACATGGAGCATGGTGAGGGCACATGGAACAGTGGGTGATGACCAAAGGAAGCAATGTCAAAACAAAACTGAGGAGGGTGATGTAACAATTTAGCACTTTTCAGGCACAATGGAGCATTGTGGGAACAATGGAGCAGCATGTTGACACAATGGGAGGCAGTGTGATGACACATTGAGGCAGAGTAATTGGCACAATGGAGAAGACGTGGGCACAAGGGAGCAGTGTAGTGACGACAATGTTGCAGAGTGGTGACACAATGTAACAGAAGTGAAGACCAGAGGAGGAGTGTTGATGAGCACAATAGGCAGAGTGGTTGGCACAGTGGTGCAGTATAATGACACAATGGGTCAGTGTGATGAAACAATATTGGAGGCAGTGTGAGGGCACATGGAGCCCTGTGTTGACACAATGGAGCAGTGTGATGGCAAGCAATGGAGCAGTGGGAGGTAAATGGAAACATGTGATGACACAATGGAGGCAGTGCTTATGACAGAATGGAGCAGTTGGATGGTACAATGGAGCACCGTGATGACATGATGGACAGTGTTATGGCAGAATGGTGTAAGTGTGATGACACAATGGAGGCAATGTAACTAGGGAACAAGGGATCAGTCTGTTGAAATGGAGCAGTGTGATGGGCAAATGGAGGAGATTGTCGGGCACAATTATAATAGGCATTAGAACACAAGTAGCACAGTGAAGACACAATTAACAGAATAGGGACACAATAAATGGCAGTATGGATATAAAGATCTGAGGGGCAGTGTGAGGGCTCACTGCAGCAGTGTGAGGACACAGATGGAGCAAAGTGATGGCACAATGAAGCATGTATGGCACAATGGAGCAGAATTATGCACAATGGATCACTGTGAATGTCACAATGGAGAAGTGCGATGAAACATAATTGGAGCAGTGGGATGACACAATAGAACAGAGGCGGGGCACAATTCTGCCGAGTCAGGGCACAATTGGAGCAGGGTGATGACACCATTGAGCAACGTGGTGGCAAAATCGAGGCAGTTTGTATTCACAATGGATCAGTGTGAGGGCAAAATGGAGCAGTGTGCCTACCAAGTGGAGCAGTGTGTTGGCAAAATGGAACAGTGTGAGGGTACAATAGAGTAGTGTGAGGGGGACAATTGAGCAGTGTTTGTGCACAATGAAGCAGTGTCATTGCACTCTTGAGAAGTGTGTTTACAAAATGAAGCAGTGTGACAAACAAATTGAGGAGTGTGATGTAAAAATTTAGCACTTTTCAGGCACAATGTAGCATTGTGGAGGGAACAAATGAGCAGACATGGTGAGAGCACAATGGAGGCAACGTGATGACACAAATGAGCAGAGTAAATGCAACAATGGAGAAGTGTGAGGGCAACAATGGAGCGTGGTGAGGACACAATGGAGGGTTCAGTGTTATGACACAATGGACCAGAGGGAAGACCAGAGGAGCAATGTGTGAACAAAGGGCATGTGGATGGCACATGGAGCAGAGGAATGGAAACAATGGAGAAGACTGTGGGCACAAGGGAGGCAGTGTGATGACACAATGTTGCAGAGTGTGTTGGCACATGGACCAGAGTGAAGACACAGAGAGGAGTGTGATGACCATGGAGCAGTGTATGGCACAATGGAGCAGAGTAATGACACAATGGATCAGTGTGAGGACAAATTGGATCAGTGTGAGGGCACAATGGAGCCCTGTGTTGACACAATGAGAAGTGTGATTGGCAAAATGGACAGTGTGAGGTACATGGAACATTGTGATGACACAATGGAGCAGTGACTGACAGAATGGACAGTGTTGATGGTACAATGGAGCACGTTGATTAAAAAACATTATGGAGCAGTGTTGTGGCAGAATGGTGTAGTGTGATAAAACACAATGGAGCAGTGTTAATGGCACAATGGAGGCAGTGTGATTACACAATGAGCAGTGTGATGGCAAAATGGAGAGCGTGTCCGCACAATATAATAGCATGATAACACAAAGTTGCAGCATGAAGACACAATGTAGACAGAATACAAGGACCCAAATAGCATAATGATTATAAATTGGAGCAGCTGTGAGGGCTGCACTGGAGCAGTGTGATGACCCATGGAGGCAGAGTGATGCACAATGAAGGCAGTGTAATGCACAAGGAGCAGAATTATGGCCATGGATCACTGTGATGTCACAATGAGCAGTGCGATGACAACAAGGGAGCAGTGGATGACACAATAGAACAGAGTGGAGGGCACATCTGCGAGTGCAGGGTCAGCTTGGGAGCAGTGTGATGACACCATGGAACACAGCGTGAGGAGAAAAATCGAGCAGTTGATACAGCAATGGAGCAGTGTGAGGCAAAATGGAGCAGTGGTGACTACACAGTGGAGCATGGTGTTGTCACAATGGGAACAGAGTGAGGACCCAGTGGAGCAAAATGATTGTACAATGGAGCAGTGGGGCAACAATAGCTTCTCTGTGTCTTCACTCTGGTCCATTGTGTCATCACACTGCTCCATTGTGTCCTCACACTACTCCATTGTGCCCTCACACTTCTCCATTGTGCCATTACTCTGCTCATTTGTGTCATCACGCTGCTCCATTGTGTCAACATGCTGCTCCATTGTTCCCTCACATTGCTCCATTGTGCCTGCAAAGTGCTAAATTGTTACATCACACTCCTCAATTTTGTTGTCACACTGCTTCATTTTGTCATCACACTGCACCATTGTGCCCTCACACTGCTCCATTGTACCCTCATATTGCTCCACTGGGTGCTCACACTGCTCCATTGTGCCAACACACTGCTCCACTGGGTAGTCACACTGCTCCATTTTGCCCTCACACTGCTCCATTGTGATATCACACTGCTCCATTTTCTCATCACGCTGTTCCATTGTGTCATCACACTGCTCCAATGTGCCCTAACTCTGCAAAATTGTGCCCTCACTCTGTTCTATTGTGTCATCCCACTGCTCAATTGTGTCATCGCACTGCTCCATTGTGACATCACAGTGATCCATTGTGCCATAACTCTGCTCCATTGTGCCATTACTCTGCTTCATTGTGCCATCACACTGCTTCATTCTGTCAACACACTGTTCCATTGTGCTGTAACACTTCTCCATTTTGTCATCACAGGGTTCTATTGAGCCTTCACACTGGTTCATTGTGCCATCACACTGCTCCATTGTGATAACACACTGGTCCATTTTCTCATCACGCTGTTCCATTGTGTCATCACCCTGCTCCATTGTGCCCTGACTCTGCAGAATTGTGCCCTCACTCTGTTCTATTGTGTCATCCCACTGCTCCATTGTGTCATTGCACTGCTCCATTGTGACATCACAGTGCTCCATTGTGCCATAACTCTACTCCATTGTGCCATTACACTGCTTCATTTTGCCATCACACTGGCCCATTCTATCAACACACTGCTCCATTGTGCCGTAACTCTTCTCCATTTTGTCATCACAGGGTTCTATTGTGCCTTCACACTGGTTCATTCTGTCATCACACTGCGCCTCTGTGCCCACACACTTTTCAATTGTGCTCTCACACTGTTCGATTGTGAAAACACACTGCTCCATTTTCTCATCACACTGTTCCTTTCTGTCATCACACTGCTCCATTGTGCCCCGACTCTGCAGAATTGTGCCCTCACTCTGTTCTATTGTGTCATTCCCCTGCTCCATTGTGTCATCGCACTGCTCCATTGTGACACCAAAGTGCTCCATTGTGCCATAACTCTGCTCCATTGTGTCAAGTCACTGCTCCATTGTGTCATCACAATGTTCCATTGTACCTCACACTGCTCCATTGTGCCATCACACTTCTCCATTGTGTCAACACAGGGCTCAATTGTGCCCTCACACTGCTCCAATTTGTCATCACAATGATCCATTGTGCATTCCTCTGCTCCATTGTGCCATCACTCTGCCCTATTGTGTCATCACACTGCTCCTCTGTGTCTTCACTCTGGTCCATTGTGTCATCACACTGCTCCTTTGTGTCCTCACACTGCTCCATTGTGCCCTCACACTTCTCCATTGTGCCATTACTCTGCTCAATTGTGTCATCACACTGCTCCTTTGTGTCCTCACACTGCTCCATTGTGCCCTCACACTTCTCCATTGTGCCATTACTCTGCTCAATTGTGTCATCACACTGCTCCATTGTGCCCTCACACTGCTCCATTGTGCCCTCACACTTCTCCATTGTGCCATTACTCTGCTCAATTGTGTCATCACACTGCTCCTTTGTGTCCTCACACTGCTCCATTGTGCCCTCACNTGCTCCATTGTGTTCACAATGCTCCATTGTGCCCTCAAATTGCTCCATTGTACCATTACACTGCTCCATAGTGTGCAGACACAGATCCATTGTTCCCTCACACTGCTCCTTTGTGACATCACACTGCTCCTTTGTGACATCACACTGCTCCATTATGTCATCACACTGCTCCATTATACCAACATATTGCTCCACCATGCCATCACACTGCTATATTTTGGCCTCACACTGCTCCATTGTTTCATCACACTGCTTCTTTGTGTGATCAAACTGCACCATTGTCCCCGCACACTGCTCCATTGTTACCTCACACTGCTCTATTGTTACCTCACACTGCTCCATTTTGCCCTCACTCTGCTCCATTTTGATATTACACTGCTCCATTTTCTCATCACGCTGTTCCATTGTGTCATCACACTGCTCCATTGTGCCCTGATTCTGCAGAATTGTGCCCTCACTCTGTTCTATTGTGTCATCCCACTGCTCCATTGTGTCATCACACTGCTCCATTGTGACAACACAGTGCTCCATTGTGCCATAACTCTGCTCCATTGTGCCATCACACTGCTTCATTGTGCCATCACACTGCTCCATTCTGTCAACACACTGCTCCATTGTGCCGTAACACTTCTCCAATTTGTCATCACAGGGTTCCTTTGTGCCTTCACACTGGTTCATTGTGGCATCACACTGCACCTCTGTGCCCACACACTTTTCAATTGTGCCCTCACACTGCTCCATTGTGCCCACACACTGTTCCATTCTGCCATCACTCTGCTCCATTGTGTCATCACGCTGCTCCATTGTGTCATCACGCTGCTCCATTGTTCCCTCACATGTCTCCATTGTGCCCTCACTGTGCTAAATTGTGTCATCACACTCCTCCATTGTATTGGCACATTGCCCCATTGTGTCATCACACTGCTCCATTCTGTCATCACACTGCTCCATTGTCCCCTCACACTAATCCATCTGGTAATCACACTGCTCTATTGTTCCTCACACTCTGATATTGTGCACTCATGCTGCTTAATTTTGACCACATTCTGCTCCATTGTGTTCACAATGCTCCATTGTGCCCTCAAAGTGCTCCATTTTACCATTACACTGCTCCAAAGTGCCCTCACACTCCTCAGTTGTGACCTCACACTGCTCGATTGTCTCATCACACTGCTCCATTGTGCCCTCACACTGCTCCATTGTGGCATCACACCATACCATTGAGCATTCACACTGCTCCATAGTGACATCACACTGCTCGATTGTGCCATCACACTGCTCTATCATGCACTCTCAGTGCTAAATTGTGTAATCACACTGACCCATTGTATCATCACACTGCTCCATACTGTCATCACTCTACTCCATTGTGTCATCACGCTGCTCCATTGGGTCATCACACTGCTCCATTTTTCCCTCATATGCACATGGCTCCATTGTGCCCTCACTGTGCTAGTGTCATCACACTCCTCCATTGTATTGGCACACTGCTCCATTGTGTCATCACACTGCCACATTGAGCTCTCACACTGCTCAATTTTATAATCATACTGCTGCATTGTGTCCTCATGCTGCTACATTGTGTCTTCATGCTGGTACTTTGTGTTATCATGCTATTATATTGTGCCGACAATCTGCTCCATTTTGCCATCACACTACTCCATTGTGTCAACAGACTGCTCCCTTGTGCCAATACACTTCTCCATTGTGTCATCACACTGCACCATTCTGCTATAACACTGCTCCATTGTGTCATCACGCTGCTCCATTGTGCCATCACACTGCTCCACTGTGCCCTCACACTAATCCATCGGGTCATCACACTGCTCTATTTTTCCTCACACTCTGATATTGTGCACTCATGCTGCTCAGTTTTGACCACACTCTGCTCCACTATGTTCACAATGCTCCATTGTGCCCACAAACTTCTCCATTGTACCATTACACTGCTCCAAAGTGTCCACACACAGATCCATTGTTCCCTCACACTGCTCCTTTGTGACATCACACTGCTCCATTTTGTCATCACACTGCTCCGTTATCCCAACATACTTCTCCACCGTGCCATCACACTGCTATATTTTGGCCTCACACTGCTCCATTGTGGCAACACACTGCTCCACTGGGTATTCACATGGCTCCATTGTGCCATCATACTGCTCCATTGTGTCATAACACCATACCATTGAGCCATCACACTGCTCTATTGTGCCCTCACAGTGCTAAATTTTGTCATCACACTGCCCCATTGTGCCATCACACTGCTCCATTCTGTCAAAACACTGCTTCATGTGCCCTCACACTAGTCCGTCGGGTTATCACACTGCTCTATCGTTCCGAACACTCTGATATTGTGAACTCATGCTGCTTAATTTTGACCACACTCTGCTCCATTGTGTTCACAATGCTCCATTGTCCCCTCAAACTGCTCCATTGTCCCATTACACTGCTCCATAATGTCCACACAGATCCTTTGTTCCATCACACTGCTCCTTTGTGACATCGCACTGCTCCATTATGTCATCACACTGCTCCATTATTTCAGCATACTGCTCCACTGTGCCATCACACTGCTATATTTTGGCCTCACACTGCTCCATTGTTTCATCACACTGCTCCTTTGTGTGATCAAACTGCTCCATTGCGCCCTCTCACTGCTCCATTGTTACCTCACACTGCTCCATCGTTTCCTCACACTGCTGCATTTTGCCCTCACACTGCTCCATTGTGATAACACACAGCTCCATTTTCTCATCACGCTGTTCCATTGTGTCATCACACTGCTCCATTGTGCCCTGACTCTGCAGAATTGTGTGCTCACTCTATTCTATTTTGTCATCCCACTGCTGCATTGTGTCATCGCACTGTTCCATTGTGACATCAAAGTGCTCCATTGTGCCATAAATCTCCTCCATTTTGCCATCACACTGCTTCATTGTGCCATCACACTGCACCATTCTGTCAACACCCTGCTCCATTGTGCCGTAACACTTCTCCATTTTGTCATCACAGGGTTCCATTTTGCCTTCACACTGGTTCATTGTGTCATAACACTGCGCCTCTGTGACCACAAACTTTTCAATTGTGCAGTCACACTGCTCCATTTTGCCCACACCCTGTTCCATTCTGCCATCACTCTGCTCCATTGTGTCATCACGCTGCTCCATTGTGTCATCACGCGGGTCCATTGTTCCCTCACATGGCTCCATTGCGCCCTCACTTTGCTTAATTGTGTCATCACACTCCTCCATTGTATGGCACACTTCTCCATTGTGTCATCACACTGCTATATTGAGCCCTCACACTGCTCAATTTTGTAATCATATTGCTCCATTGTGTCCTCATGCTGCTACATTGTGTCTTCATGCTGCTACTTTGTGTTATAATGCTATTATATTTTGCTGACAATCTGCTCCATTTTGTCATCACACTGCTCCATTGTGTCAACAGACTGCTCCCTTGTGCCAATACAGTGCTCCATTTTGTCATCACACTGCACCATTCTGCCATAACACTGCTTCATTGTGTCATCACGCTGCTCCATTGTGCCATCACACTGCTCCATTCTGTCAAGTCACTGCTCCATTGTGTCATCACAATGTTCCATTGTACCTCACACTGCTCAATTGGGCCATCACACTTCTCCATTTTTTGTTGTGCTCACTCTATTCTAATTTTGTCATCCCACTGCTAAATTACGTCCTCACACTGCTCCATTAATCCAAACAGTGCTCCATTGTACCAACACAATCCTCCATTTTGCCACCAAACAGCTCCATTGTATCATCACAAAGCTCCATTTTTCCATCACACTGCACCATTCTGTCAACACACTGCCCAATTGTGCCCGTAACATTTTTCCATTTTGTCATCACAGGGTTCCATTTTGCCTTCCACTGGTTCATTGTGGTTATAACCACTTGCGCCTCTTTGACCACAAACTTTAACTTTGCAGTCACACTGCTCCATTTTGCCCACACCCTGTTCCCTTCTGCCATCACTCCTGCTCCATTTGTCATCACGCTGCTCCCTTGCTGTCATCACGCGGGTCCATTGTTCCCTCACATTGCTCCATGCCCTCACTTTGCTTAATTGTGTCATCACACTCTCCCATTGTATGGCAACTTCTCCCTTTGTGTCATCACATTGCTCTATGAGCCCTCACACTGCTCAATTTTGTAATCATATTGCTCCATTGTGTCCTCATGCTGCTCAATTCTGTGTCTTCATGCTGCTACATTGTGTTATAATGCATTATCATTTTGTGACACTCGCTCCATTTGTCAGAGAAGGAGGAGGTCGCTCACACGCTCTGCCACCACACACACTCCCTTTCTTCTTTCCTTCAGCTTCTCGACAGTCGACGAAGAACACATACGATCGCATCTTCTGCGATCTTGTTTCCATTCAGCCTAAGATCCTCCTCCTCTCGTTCCCCAGCTTCCCCGACTTCTGCCCGTCGCTGATCTCCTCCCACTTCTGCCTCCTGTCTCCTTCTTCCCTCTCTTTCTAGGCCCTCTTCGTAGTGAATAAGAAGCCTCATCTCCCCTTGCCACTCCGTCTTACGTTACCGACTAGCTCAGACCTCCGGTAGCCGGCGCGGAGAATAATGAAGCGCTACCGATTACACTGCACCATTCTGCAATAACACTGCTTGCCTGTGTCATCACGCTGCTCCATTGTGCATCACACTGCTCCATTCTGTCAAGTCACTGCTCCATTGTGTTCCTCACCATGTTCCCATTGTACCTCACATTGCCTCAATTGCGGCATCACACTCTCCATTTTGTGCAATACAGGATCCATTGTGCGGCTCACACTGCTCCATTTTTCAATCACATGGCTCCATTGTGCCATTCTCTGCTACATTTTGCCATCACTCTGCCTTATTGTTCATCACACTCTCCTCTTTGTCTTCACTCTGGTCCATTGTGTCCTCACAAATCTCCATTGTGCCCTCCACACTTCTCCCATTGTGCCCTTACTCTGCTCAATTGTTTCATCACACTGCTCCATTATACCATTCTACTCCACCGTTCCATCACACTGCTCAATTAATTTTGGCCTCCCAATGCTCCATTGTGGCAACACATAGCTCACTTGGTAATCACCCTGCTCCATTGTGCCATGCCACCCGCCTCTCCACTGTGTCATCACACCCTTACCATTGAGCCATCACACTGCTCTTTGTTGCCCCCCTACAGTGTTAATTTTGTCCATCACACCCCATTTTGTCCTCTCACCCTGCTCCATTCTGGTATCACACCGCACCCATTGTCCCCTAACACTCATCCATCGGTTCATCACACTGCACTATTGTTCTCAAACCCTCTGATATTGTGCCCTCATTTTGCTCAATTTTTGACCACACTTTGCTCCCTGTGTTCACAACGCTCCACTGTGCCCTCAAAAATGTCCATCGTGACGTCACCATAGCCCATAGTGTGCAGACACATATCCATTTTTCCCACATTACTGCACCTTGTGACTTCACACTGGCTCTTGTGTCCTCACACTGCTCCATTTTACCAACCTACTGCTCCCCCATGCCATCACACTGCTATATTTTGGCCTCACACTGCTCTCCATTGTTCATCACACTTGCTCCTTTGTGGCTCAAAATGCACATTGTTCCTACACTGCTCCATTGTTAACTCACACTGCTCAATTGTACCTAACCTTGCTCCATTTTGCCCTCACTCTGCTCCATTGTGATATCACACCGCTGCTTCCAACTTTCATCACTCTGCTGTTTTGTGTCATCACACTCTCCATTGTGCCCTGACTCTGCAGAATTGTGCCCTCACTCTGCTTCTATTGTTTCATCCCACTTGCTCCATTTTTCATCGCACGCTCCATTGTGCCCACAGTGCTCCATTGTGCCATAACTCTGCTCCATGTGCAATCCACATGCTTCATTGGCCATTCACCACTGCTCCATTGTGTCATCGCACTGCTCCGTTGTGACACCACAGTGTCCATTGTGCTGTAACTCTCCTCCACTGTTCCATCACAATTTTCTACTGCCCTATCACAATCCTCCCTTGTGCCATCACACCTGCTCCATTGTGACATCACACTGCTCTATCGTGCCGTTAACACTTCTCCAATTTGTCATCACAGGTTTCCATTGTGCTTCACACTGGTTCCTTGTGTCATCACACTGTGCCTTTGTGCCACCACCACTTTTCAAATTGATCCTTCACACTGATACATTGTGCCCACACCCTGTTCAATTCTGCCATCACTATGCTCCATTGTGTCAATCCCGCTGCTCCATGTGTCATCACGCTGCTCAAATTTTTACCCTCACATGGCTCCATTGTGCCTCACACTTTGCTTGATTGTGTTATCACACTCCTACATTGTATTGGCACACTGCTCCATTATGTATCCACACTTACCCATGTTCATCACAATGCTCCTTCTGCCCATCACTAGCCTCCTTTGTGTCTCACGCTGCTCCATGTTTCATCACGCTGCTCCATTGTTCCCTCAAATTGCAATATTATGCACTCACAGTGCTAAATTGTGTTACCACACAGCTCTCCATTGTAATTGAGCACATTGCCCCCTTGTGTCATCACACTGATTCCCAATCTGTCATCACACTGCTCCATTGGCCCCTCACACTCATCCACTGTTATCTCACAGTGCTCTATTGTTCCTCACACTTGATATTGTGGCACTCATGCTCGCTCAATTTGGACCCACCCACTCATGTACATTGTGTTCACAATGCTCCCTTGTGCCCCTCAAAGTGCTCCATTGTACCATTACACTGCTCCATAGTGCCCTCACACTGCTCAGTTTTTGCCCTCCACACTGCTCGATTGTCTCATAGCACTGCTCCCATTGTGCCATCCCACTGCTGCATTGTGTTCCTCACACCATACCATTGAGGCATCACACTCCTCCATTGTTCATCAGTTACAACTCCATTGTGCCATCACACAGTTACATTGTGCCATAACACTAGTCTATTTTGTCATCACAACAGTATATCATGACCTCACCATAGTCTATTCTGCACTCACAATAGCCCATTTTGCCCTCACACTACTCCATTGTGTCATTAACCTGCTCCCCATTGCTGTCATCACGCTGCTCCATGTTTCATCACGCTGCTCCCTTGTTACCTCACACTGCCTCCATTGTTTCCTCACACTGCTCCATTTTGCCTCACACTGTTCAATTGTGAACATCACACTGTCCATTTTCTCATCACTCTGTTCCTTTATGTCATCACACTGCTTCCCATTGTGCCCTGATTATGCAGAATTGTGCCCTCACTCTGTTCTCTTTGTGTCATTCCCCTGCTCCATTGTGTCATCGCTCTGCTCCATTGTGCATTCCCACTGCTCCATTGTCCCATTTAACTCTGCTCGTTTTTGTCATCTCACTGCTCCATGTTGTCATCACAATGTTCCATTGTACCTCACACTGCTCCATTTTTGCCATCACACTTCTCCAATTTTGTTCAACACACAGGGGGTCCATTGTGCCTCACACTGCTCCCAATTGTCATCACACTGATCCAATGTGCCATTCCTCTGCTCCACATCACTCTGCCCTATTGTGACATCACTCTGCACCATTGTGACAACACACAGCTCCATTATGACATCACACTGCTCCATTGTGTCCATCACACTGCTCATTGAGTTCCTCACACTTCTCCATGTTGCCCTCACACTTCTCCATTGTTGCCATTACTCTGCTCAATTGTTTTAATACACTGCTCCATTGTTTCACCGTGCTGCTCCATTGTTCCCTCACATTCTCCATTGTGCCTCAAAGTGCTAAAATTTACATCCCACACTCCTTACTTTTGTAATCTCACTGCTGCATTGTGCTATCCCACACTGCTCCATTGTGCCTCCTCACAACTGCTCCATTGTACCTTCATATTGCTCCACTGGGTCCTCACACTGCTCCAGTGTGCCAAAACCACTTGTTTTTTTTTTTACTCCACTGGGTATTCACACTCTCATTGTGCCGCCACATTGCTCCATCCTGTGTATAAAAACCACCGTACCATTAAGCCATCACACTTCTCCATTTTTTCATCACACTGCTCGATTGTGACACACACTTCTATTATGCCCACCACAGTGCTAAATTTTTGTCATCACACTGCCCCATTTTGTCCATCCACAACTGCTCATTCTTCATCACACTGCTCTGTTGTGCACTCACAATTACATACATAGGCCATCACATTGATCTATTGTTCCCTCAACTCACTCTGATATTGTGCACTCATGCTGCTCAATTTGGACCACACTCTGCTCCATTGTGTCATCCCAATGCTCCTTTGTGCCCTCATAGTGCTCAATTGTACCATTAAACTGCTCCATTGTACCATAACACAGATCCATTCGTTCCCTTACACTGCCTCTTTGTGACATCACATGCTCCATTGTGTATCACACTGCCTCCATTATACCAACATTCTGCTCCACCATGCCATCACACTGCTATATCTTGGCCTCAAAATGCTCCATTGTGGCAACATACTGCTCCATTGTTTCATCCAATCGTACAACTGAGCCCATCACACTGCTCTATTGTGCCCTCACAGTGCTAAATTTTGTCATCACACTGCCCCCTTTTGTCATCACACTGCTCCATTTCTGTCATCACCCACTGCTCAATTGTGCCCTCACACTAATCCATCGGGTCATCACACTACCCTATCGTTCCTCACACTCTGATATGGTGCCCTCATTGTGCTCAATTTGACCACATTCCGCTCATTTTTGTGTAACCACAAGCTCCATTGTGCCCTCAAATTGCTCCATTGTACCATTTACACTGCTCCATATTGTGCAGACACAGATCCATTGTTCCCTCACTGCTCCATTTTTGAATCACCACTGCTCCTTGTTACATCACACTGCCTCCATTTATGTCATCACAATGCTCCATTATCCCAACATATTGCTCCACCATGCCATCACACTGCTATATTTTGGCCTCACAACTGCTCCATTGTTTCATCACCACTGCTTCTTGTGTGATCAAACCTGCACATTGTCCACGCACAATGCTCATTTTAACCTCACACTGCTCTATTGTTACTCACACTGCTCCATTTTGCCCTCACTCTGCTCCATTTTGATATTACACTGCTCCATTGTGCCTTTCCATTTTCTCATCACGCTGTTCCATTGTGCAAACACACTACTCCATTTTGCCCTGATTCTGCAGAATTGTGCACTCACTCTGTTCATTGTGTCAACACACTGCTCCATTGTGTCATCACACGCTCCATTGTTGACAACCCAGTGCTCCATTGTGCCAGAACTCTGCTCCATTGTGCATCACACTGCTTCATTGTCCCTCACACTGCTCCCTTTGTCAACACACTGCTCCATTGTGCCGTAACACTTCTCCAATTTGTCATCACAGGGTTCCTTTGTGCCTTCACACTGGTTCATTGTGCACACACTGCACCTCTGTGCCCACACACTTTTAATTGTGCCCTCACATGCTCCATTGTGCCCACCCACTACTCTATTCCATTCTGCCCTCACTCTGTTCCTTTGTGTCTTCACGCTGCTCCTTGTGTCATCAAGCTGCTCCATTGTGCCCTCACAGTGCCTTATTTTGTAATCACACTGCTCGATTTTGATATCATTTTGCTCCATTTTGCTCTCACATGGCTCCATTGTTTTCACACTGATAAATTGTGCTCCATTTTGTCATCAACACTGCTCCATTCTGTCATCACTGTACATTGTCCCCCTCAACACTAATCCATCTGTAATCACACTGCTCTATTGTTCCCTCACACTCTGATATTGTGCACTCTGCTGCTTTAATTTGACCACATGACTGCTCCATTTTATCCACAATGCTCCATTGTGCCATCAAAGTGCTCAATTGTACCCATCAACCTGCTCCAATGTGCCCTCACACTGCTCCATTTGCCCTCACATAGTTCCATTTTGTCATCATATTGCTGCATTGTGTCATCAAATTCCTCAACACTGCTCCATTGTGACAACACAGTGCTCCATTGTGCCATAACTCTGCTCCATTGTGCCATCACACTGCTTCATTGTGCCATCACACTGCTCCATTCTGTCAACACACTGCTCCATTGTGCCGTAACACTTCTCCAATTTGTCATCACAGGGTTCCTTTGTGCCTTCACACTGGTTCATTGTGTCATCACACTGCACCTCTGTGCCCACACACTTTTCAATTGTGCCCTCACACTGCTCCATTGTGCCCACACACTGTTCCATTCTGCCATCACTCTGCTCCATTGTGTCATCACGCTGCTCCATTGTGTCATCACGCTGCTCCATTGTTCCCTCACATGTCTCCATTGTGCCCTCACTGTGCTAAATTGTGTCATCACACTCCTCCATTGTATTGGCACATTGCCCCATTGTGTCATCACACTGCTCCATTCTGTCATCACACTGCTCCATTGTCCCCTCACACTAATCCATCTGGTAATCACACTGCTCTATTGTTCCTCACACTCTGATATTGTGCACTCATGCTGCTTAATTTTGACCACATTCTGCTCCATTGTGTTCACAATGCTCCATTGTGCCCTCAAAGTGCTCCATTTTACCATTACACTGCTCCAAAGTGCCCTCACACTCCTCAGTTGTGACCTCACACTGCTCGATTGTCTCATCACACTGCTCCATTGTGCCCTCACACTGCTCCATTGTGGCATCACACCATACCATTGAGCATTCACACTGCTCCATAGTGACATCACACTGCTCGATTGTGCCATCACACTGCTCTATCATGCACTCTCAGTGCTAAATTGTGTAATCACACTGACCCATTGTATCATCACACTGCTCCATACTGTCATCACTCTACTCCATTGTGTCATCACGCTGCTCCATTGGGTCATCACACTGCTCCATTTTTCCCTCATATGCACATGGCTCCATTGTGCCCTCACTGTGCTAGTGTCATCACACTCCTCCATTGTATTGGCACACTGCTCCATTGTGTCATCACACTGCCACATTGAGCTCTCACACTGCTCAATTTTATAATCATACTGCTGCATTGTGTCCTCATGCTGCTACATTGTGTCTTCATGCTGGTACTTTGTGTTATCATGCTATTATATTGTGCCGACAATCTGCTCCATTTTGCCATCACACTACTCCATTGTGTCAACAGACTGCTCCCTTGTGCCAATACACTTCTCCATTGTGTCATCACACTGCACCATTCTGCTATAACACTGCTCCATTGTGTCATCACGCTGCTCCATTGTGCCATCACACTGCTCCACTGTGCCCTCACACTAATCCATCGGGTCATCACACTGCTCTATTTTTCCTCACACTCTGATATTGTGCACTCATGCTGCTCAGTTTTGACCACACTCTGCTCCACTATGTTCACAATGCTCCATTGTGCCCTCAAACTTCTCCATTGTACCATTACACTGCTCCATAGTGTCCACACACAGATCCATTGTTCCCTCACACTGCTCCTTTGTGACATCACACTGCTCCATTGTGTCATCACACTGCTCCGTTATACCAACATACTTCTCCACCGTGCCATCACACTGCTATATTTTAGCCTCACACTGCTCCATTGTGGCAACACACTGCTCCACTGGGTATTCACACTGCTCCTTTGTGCCATCACACTGCTCCATTGTGTCATCACACCATACCATTGAGCCATCACACTGCTCTATTGTGCCCTCACAGTGCTAAATTTTGTCATCACACTGCCCCATTGTGTCATCACACTGCTCCATTCTGTCATACCACTGCTTCATGTGCCCTCACACTAGTCCGTCGGGTTATCACACTGCTCTATCGTTCCGAACACTCTGATATTGTGAACTCATGCTGCTTAATTTTGACCACACTCTGCTCCATTGTGTTCACAATGCTCCATTGTCCCCTCAAACTGCTCCATTGTCCCATTACACTGCTCCATAATGTCCACACAGATCCTTTGTTCCATCACACTGCTCCTTTGTGACATCGCACTGCTCCATTATGTCATCACACTGCTCCATTATTTCAGCATACTGCTCCACTGTGCCATCACACTGCTATATTTTGGCCTCACACTGCTCCATTGTTTCATCACACTGCTCCTTTGTGTGATCAAACTGCTCCATTGCGCCCTCTCACTGCTCCATTGTTACCTCACACTGCTCCATCGTTTCCTCACACTGCTGCATTTTGCCCTCACACTGCTCCATTGTGATAACACACAGCTCCATTTTCTCATCACGCTGTTCCATTGTGTCATCACACTGCTCCATTGTGCCCTGACTCTGCAGAATTGTGTGCTCACTCTATTCTATTTTGTCATCCCACTGCTGCATTGTGTCATCGCACTGTTCCATTGTGACATCAAAGTGCTCCATTGTGCCATAAATCTCCTCCATTTTGCCATCACACTGCTTCATTGTGCCATCACACTGCACCATTCTGTCAACACCCTGCTCCATTGTGCCGTAACACTTCTCCATTTTGTCATCACAGGGTTCCATTTTGCCTTCACACTGGTTCATTGTGTCATAACACTGCGCCTCTGTGACCACAAACTTTTCAATTGTGCAGTCACACTGCTCCATTTTGCCCACACCCTGTTCCATTCTGCCATCACTCTGCTCCATTGTGTCATCACGCTGCTCCATTGTGTCATCACGCGGGTCCATTGTTCCCTCACATGGCTCCATTGCGCCCTCACTTTGCTTAATTGTGTCATCACACTCCTCCATTGTATGGCACACTTCTCCATTGTGTCATCACACTGCTATATTGAGCCCTCACACTGCTCAATTTTGTAATCATATTGCTCCATTGTGTCCTCATGCTGCTACATTGTGTCTTCATGCTGCTACTTTGTGTTATAATGCTATTATATTTTGCTGACAATCTGCTCCATTTTGTCATCACACTGCTCCATTGTGTCAACAGACTGCTCCCTTGTGCCAATACAGTGCTCCATTTTGTCATCACACTGCACCATTCTGCCATAACACTGCTTCATTGTGTCATCACGCTGCTCCATTGTGCCATCACACTGCTCCATTCTGTCAAGTCACTGCTCCATTGTGTCATCACAATGTTCCATTGTACCTCACACTGCTCAATTGGGCCATCACACTTCTCCATTTTGTCAATACAGGGATCCATTGTGCGCTCACACTGCTCCAATTTTTCATCACACTGATCCATTGTGCCATTCCTCTGCTCCATTTTGCCATCACTCTGCCCTATTGTGTCATCACACTCTCCTCTTTGTCTTCACTCTGGTCCATTGTGTCCTCACACTACTCCATTGTGCCCTCACACTTCTCCATTGTGCCATTACTCTGCTCAATTGTGTCATCACACTGCTCCATTGTGTCACCATGCTGCTCCATTGTTCCCTCACATTGCTCCACTGTGCCTGCAAAGTGCTAAATTGTTACATCACACTCCTCAATTTTGTTGTCACACTGCTTCATTTTGTCATCACACTGCACCATTGTGCCCTCACACTGCTAGATTGTACACTCATGTTGCTGCACTGGGTCCTCCCACTGCTCCATAGTGCTAACACACTTCTCCGTAGGGTATTCACACTGCTCCATTATGCCATCACACTGCTCCATTGTGTCATCACACTGCTCGTTTGTGCCATCACACTGCTCTATTGTGCCCTCACAGTGCTAAATTTTGTCATCACACTGCCCCATTGTGTCATCACACTGCTCCATTCTGTCATCACACTGCTCCATTGTGCCCTCACACTAATCCATCGGGTCATCACACTGGTCTATTGTTCCTCACCCTCTGATATTGTGCACTCACCCTGCGCAATTTTGACCACACTCTTCTCCATTGTGTTCACAATGCTCCATTGTGCCCTCAAACTGCTCCATTGTACCATTACACTGCTCCAAAGCATGCACACAGAGATCCATTGTTCCCTCACACTGCTCCTTTGTGACATCGCACTGCTCCATTGTGTCATCACACTGCTCCATTATACCAAAATACTGCTCCCCCATGCCATCACACTGCTATATTTTGGCCTCAAACAGCTCCATTGTTTCATGGCACTGCTCCTTTGTGTGATCAAACTGCTCCATTGTGCCCTCACACTGCTCCATTGTTACCTCACACTCCTCCATTGTTCCCTCACACTGCTCCATTGTTACCTAACATTGCTCCATTTTGCCATCACACTACTCCATTCTGTCAACACACTGCTCCATTTTGCCATAACACTTCTCCATTTTGTCATAACAGGTTTCATTGTTCCTTCAAACTGGTTCATTGTGTCATCACACTGCACCTCTGTGCCCACGCACTTTTCAATTGTGCCGTCACACTGCTCCATTGTGCCCACACACTGTTCCATTCTGCCATCTCTCTGCTCCATTGTGTCATCACGCTGCTCCATTGTGTCATCACACTGCTCCATTGTTCCCTCACATGGCTCCATTGTGCCCTCACTGTGCTTAATTTTGTCATCACACTCCTCCATTGTATTGGCACTCTGCTCCATTGTGTCATCACACTGACCCATTGTGTCATCACACTGCTCCATTCCGTCTTCACTCTGCTCCATTGTGTCATCACACTGCTCCATTGTGTCATCACGCTGCTCCATTGTTCCCTCACATGGATCCATTGTGCCCTCAACATGCAAAAGTTTATTATCACACTCCTCCATTGTACTGGCTCACTGCCCTATTGTGTCATCACACTGCTCCATTCTGTCATCACACTGCTCCATTGTGCCCTCACACTAATCCACCGGGTCATCACACTGCTCTATTGTTCCTCACACTCTGATATTGTGCACTCATGCTGCTTAATTTTGACCACACTCTGCTCCATTGTGTTCACAATGCTCCATTGTGTCCTCAAAGTTCTCCATTGTAGCATTACACTGCTCCATAGTGCCCTCACACTGCTCAGTTTTCCCCTCACACTGCTCGATTGTGTCATTACACTACTCCATTGTGACCTCACACTGCTCCATTGTGCCCTCACACTTCTCCATTGTGCCATTACTCTGCTCAATTGTGTCATCACACTGCTCCATTGTGTCACCATGCTGCTCCATTGTTCCCTCACATTGCTCCACTGTGCCTGCAAAGTGCTAAATTGTTACATCACACTCCTCAATTTTGTTGTCACACTGCTTCATTTTGTCATCACACTGCACCATTGTGCCCTCACACTGCTAGATTGTACACTCATGTTGCTGCACTGGGTCCTCCCACTGCTCCATTGTGCTAACACACTTCTCCTTAGGGTATTCACACTGCTCCATTATGCCATCACACTGCTGCATTGTGTAATCCCACTGCTCCATTGTGTCATCACACTGCTCATTTGTGCCATCACACTGGTCTATTGTGCCCTCACAGTGCTAAATTTTGTCATAACACTGCCCGATTGTGTCATCCCACTGCTCCATTCTGTCATCACACTGCTCCATTGTGCCCTCACACTAATCCATCGGGTCATCACACTGGTCTATTGTTCCTCACACTCTGATATTGTGCACTCACCCTGCGCAATTTTGACCACACTCTTCTCCATTGTGTTCACAATGCTCCATTGTGCCCTCAAACTGCTCCATTGTACCATTACACTGCTCCATAGCATGCACACATAGATCCATTGTTCCCTCACACTGCTCCTTTGTGACATCACACTGCTCCATTGTGTCATCACACTGCTCCATTATACCAACATACTGCTCCTCCATGCCATCACACTGCTATATTGTGGCCTCAAACAGCTCCATTGTTTCATGACACTGCTCCTTTGTGTGATCAAACTGCTCCATTGTGCCCTCACACTGCTCCATTGTTACCTCACACTCCTCCATTGTTACCTCACACTGCTCCATTTTGCCCACACTCTGCTCCATTGTGATATCACACTGCTCCATTTTCTCATCATGCTGTTCCATTGTGTCAACACACTGCTCCATTGTGGCCTGACGTTGCAAAATTGTGCCCTCACTCTGTTCTATTGTGTCATCCCACTGCTCCATTGTGACATCACAGTGCTCCATTGTCCCAATACTCTGCTCCATTGTGCCATCACACTGCTTCATTCTGCCATCACACTGCTCCATTCTGTCAACACACTGCTCCATTTTGCCATAACACTTCTCCATTTTGTCATAACAGGTTTCATTGTGCCTTCACACTGGTTCATTGTGTCATCACACTGCACCTCTGTGCCCACGCACTTTTCAATTGTGCCATCACACTGCTCCATTGTGCCCACACACTGTTCCATTCTGACATCACTCTGCTCCATTGTGTCATCAAGCTGCTCCATTTTGTCATCACACTGCTCCATTGTTCCCTCACATGGCTCCATTTTGCCCTCACTGTGCTTAATTGTGTCATCACACTCCTCCATTGTATTGGCACACTGCTCCATGTGTCATCACACTGACCCATTGTGTCATCCCACTGCTCCATTCTGTCTTCACTCTGCTCCATTGTGTCATCACACTGCTCCATTGTGTCATCACGCTGCTCCATTGTGGCCTGACTTTGCAGAATTGTGCCCTCACTCTGTTCTATTGTGTCATCCCACTGCTCCATTGTGACATCACAGTGCTCCATTGTCCCAATACTCTGCTCCATTGTGCCATCACACTGCTTCATTCTGCCATCACACTGCTCCATTCTGTCAACACACTGCTCCATTTTGCCATAACACTTCTCCATTTTGTCATAACAGGTTTCATTGTGCCTTCACACTGGTTCATTGTGTCATCACACTGCACCTCTGTGCCCACGCACTTTTCAATTGTGCCATCACACTGCTCCATTGTGCCCACACACTGTTCCATTCTGACATCACTCTGCTCCATTGTGTCATCAAGCTGCTCCATTTTGTCATCACACTGCTCCATTGTTCCCTCACATGGCTCCATTTTGCCCTCACTGTGCTTAATTGTGTCATCACACTCCTCCATTGTATTGGCACACTGCTCCATGTGTCATCACACTGACCCATTGTGTCATCCCACTGCTCCATTCTGTCTTCACTCTGCTCCATTGTGTCATCACACTGCTCCATTGTGTCATCACGCTGCTCCATTGTGGCCTGACTTTGCAGAATTGTGCCCTCACTCTGTTCTATTGTGACATCTCACTGCTCCATTGTGACATCACAGTGCTCCATTGTCCCAATACTCTGCTCCATTGTGCCATCACACTGCTTCATTCTGCCATCACACTGCTCCATTCTGTCAACACACTGCTCCATTTTGCCATAACACTTCTCCATTTTGTCATAACAGGTTTCATTGTGCCTTCACACTGGTTCATTGTGTCATCACACTGCACCTCTGTGCCCACGCACTTTTCAATTGTGCCATCACACTGCTCCATTGTGCCCACACACTGTTCCATTCTGCCATCACTCTGCTCCATTGTGTCATCACACTGCTCCATTGTTCCCTCACATGGCTCCATTGTGCCCTCACTGTGTCATCACACTCCTCCATTGTATTGGGACACTGCTCCATTGTGTCATCACACTGACCCATTGTGTCATCACACTGCTCCATTCTGTCTTCACTCTGCTCCATTGTGTCATCACTCTGCTCCATTGTGTCATCACGCTGCTCCATTGTTCCCTCACATGGCTCCATTGTGCCCTCAACGTGCAAAATGTTATCATCCCACTCCTCCATTGTATTGGCACACTGCCCTATTGTGTCATCACACTGCTCCATTCTGTCATCACACTGCTCCATTGTGCCCTCACACTAATCCATTGGGTCATCACACTGCTCTATTGTTCCTCACACTCTGATATTGTGCACTCATGCTGCTCAATTTGGACCACACTCTGCTCCATTGTGTTCACAATGCTCCATTGTGCCCTCAAAGTTCTCCATTGTACAATTACACTGCTCCATAGTGCCCTCACACTGCTCAATTGTCCCCTCACACTGCTCGATTGTGTCATCACACTACTCCATTGTGCCCTCACACTGCTCCATTGTGTCATCACACCATACCATTGAGCCATCACACTGCTCCATTGTGTCATCACACTGCTCCATTGTGCCCTCACACTGCTCTGTCATGCCCCCCAGTGCTAAATTGTGTCATCACTCTGACCCATTGTGTCATCACACTGCTCCATTCTGTCATCACTCTACTCCATTGTGTCATCACGCTGCTCCATTGTGTCATCACACTTCTCCATTGTTCCCTCACATTTCTCCATTGTGCCCTCACTGTGCTAGTGTCATCACACTCCTCCATTGTATTGGCACACTGCTCCATTGTGTCATCACACTGCTACATTGAGCCCTCACACTGCTCAATTTCATAATCATACTGCTGCATTGTGTCCTCATGCTGCTACATTGTGTCTTCATGCAGCTACTTTGTGTTATCATGCTATTATATTGTGCTGACAACCTGCTCCATTTTGCCAACACACTGCTCCATTGTGTCAATAGACTGCTCCCTTGTGCCAATACACTGCTCCATTGTGTCATCACACTGCACCATTCTGCCATAACACTGCTCCATTGTGTCATCACGCTGCTCCATTGTGCCATCACACTGCTCCGCTGTGCCCTCACACTAATCCATCGGGTCATCACACTGCTCTATTGTTCCTCACACTCTGATATTGTGCACTCATGCTGCTCAATTTTGACCACACTCTGCTCCATTGTGTTCACAATGCTCCATTGTGCCCTCAAACTGCTCCATTGTACCATTACACTGCTCCATAGTGTCCACACACAGATCCATTGTTCCCTCACACTGCTCCTTTGTGACATCACACTGCTCCATTGTGTCATCACACTGCTCCATTATACCAACATACTGCTCCACCGTGCCATCACACTGCTATATTTTGGCCTCACACTGCTCCATTGTGGCAACACACTGCTCCACTTTGTATTCACACTGCTCCATTGTGCCATCACACTGCTCCATTGTGTCATTACACCGTACCATTGAGCCATCACACTGCTCTATTGTGCCCTCACAGTGCTAAATTTTGTCATCACACTGCCCCATTGTGTCATCACACTGCTCCATTCTGTCATAACACTGCTTCATTGTGCCCTCACACTAATCCATTGGGTCATCACACTGCTCTATTGTTCCTCACACTCTGATATTGTGCACTCATGCTGCTCAATTTTGACCACACTCTGCTCCATTGTGCTCACAATGTTCCATTGTGCCCTCCAACTTCTCCATTGTACCATTACACTGCTCCATAATGTCCACACAGAGATCCATTGTTCCCTCACACTGCTCCTTTGTGACATTGCACTGCTCCATTGTGTCATCACACTGCTCCATTATACCAACATACTGCTCCACCGTGCCATCACACTGCTATATTTTGGCCTCACACTGCTCCATTGTTACCTCACACTGCTCCATTGTTTCCTCACACTGCTCAATTTTGCCCTCACAGTGTTCCATTGTCATAACACACTGCTCCATTTTCTCATCACACTGCTCCATTGTGCCCTGACTCTGCAGAATTGTGCCCTCACTCTGTTCTATTGTGTCATCCCACTGCTCCATTGTGTCATCGCACTGCTCCATTGTGACATCAAAGTGCTCCATTGTGCCATAACTCTACTCCATTGTGCCATCACACTGCTTCATTGTGCCATCACACTGCCCCATTCTGTCAACACACTGCTCCATTGTGCCGTAACACTTCTCCATTTTGTCATCCCAGGGTTCCATTTTGCCTTCACACTGGTTCATTGTGTCATCACACTACGCCTCTGTGACCACAAACTTTTCAATTGTGCCCTCACACTGCTCCATTGTGCCCACACACTTTTCCATTCTGCCATCACTCTGCTCCATTGTGTCAACACACTGCTCCATTGTGTCATCACGCTGCTCCATTGTTCCCTCACATGTCTCCATTGTGCCCTCACTGTGCTTAATTGTATAATCACACTCCTCCATTGTATTGGCACACTGCTCCATTGTGTCATCACACTGTTACATTGAGCCCTCACACTGCTCAATTTTATAATCATATTGCTCCATTGTGTCCTCATGCTGCTACATTGTGTCTTCATGCTGCTACTCTGTGTTATCATGCTATTATATTGTGCTGACAATCTGCTCCATTTTGCCATCACACTGCTCCATTGTGTCAACAGACTGCTCCCTTGTGCCAATACACTGCTCCATTGTGTCATCACGCTGCTCCATTTTGCCATCACACTGCTCCATTCTTTCAAGTCACTGCTCCATTGTGTCATCACAATGTTCCATTGTACCTCATACTGCTCCATTGTGCTATCACCCTTCTCCATTGTGTCAACACAGGGTTCCATTGTGCCCTCACACTGCTCCAATTTGTCATCACACTGATCCATTGTGCCATTCCTCTGCTCCATTGTGCCCTCACTCTGCCCTATTGAGTCATCACACTGCTTCTGTGTGTCTGCACTCTGGTCCATTGTGTCATCACACTGCTCCATTATGTCCTCACACTGCTCCATTGTGCCCTCACACTTCTCCATTGTGCCATTACTCTGCTCAATTGTGTCATCACACTGCTCCATTGTGTCACCATGCTGCTCCATTGTTCCCTCACATTGCTCCACTGTGCCTGCAAAGTGCTAAATTGTTACATCACACTCCTCAATTTTGTTGTCACACTGCTTCATTTTGTCATCACACTGCACCATTGTGCCCTCACACTGCTAGATTGTACCCTCATGTTGCTGCACTGGATCCACCCACTGCTCCATTGTACTAACACACTTATCCACAGGGTATTCACACTGCTCCATTATGCCATCACACTGCTCCATTGTGTCATCACACTGCTACATTGTGCCATCACACTGCTCCATTGTGTCATCACACTGCTCGTTTGTGCCATCACAGTGCTAAATTTTGTCATCACACTGCCCCATTGTGTCATCACACTGGTCCATTCTGTCATCACACTGCTCCATTGTGACCTCACACTAATCCATCGGGTCATCACAGTGCTCTATTTTTCCTCACACTCTGATATTGTGCACTCATGCTGCTCAATTTGGACCACACTCTGCTCCATTGTGTTCACAATGCTCCATTGTGCCCTCAAACTGCTACATTGTACCATTACACTGCTCCATATTGCCTTCACACTGCTCAGTTGTGCCCTCACACTGCTCGATTGTGTCATCACACTACTCCATTTTGCCCTCACACTGCTCCATTGTGTCATCACACCATACCATTGAGCCATCAAACTGCTCCATTGTGTCATCACAGTGCTCCATTGTGCCCTCACACTGCTCTATCATGCCCTCCCAGTGCTAAATTGTGTCATCACACTGACCCACTGTGTCATCACACTGCTGCATTCTGTCATCACTCTACTCCATAGTGTCATCACGCTGCTCCATTGTGTCATCACGCTGCTCCATTGTTCCCTCACATGTCTCCATTGTGCCCTCACTGTGCTTAATTGTGTCATCACACTCTTCCGTTGTATTGGCACACTGCTCCATTGTGTAATTACACTGATACACTGAGCCCTCACACTGCTCAATTTTATAATCATACTGCTGCATTGTGTTCACATGCTGCTACATTGTGTCTTCATGCTGCTACTTTGTGTTATCATGCTATTATATTGTGCCAACAATCTGCTCCATTTTGCCATCACACTGCTCCATTTTGTCAACAGACTGCTCCCTTGTGCCAATACACTGCTCCATTTTGTCATCACACTGCACCATTATGCCATAACACTGCTCCATCGTGTCATCACGCTGCTCCATTTTGTCTTCACTCTGCTCCATTGTTTCCTCACTCTGCTCCATTGTGTCATCACTCTGCTCCATTGTTCCCTCACATGGCTCCATTGTGCCCTCACTGTGCTAAATTGTGTCATCACACTCCTCATTTTATTGGCACACTGCCCCATTGTGTCATCACACTGCCCCATTCTGTCATCACACTGCTCCATTGTGCCCTCACACTAATCCATCAGGTCCTCACACTGCTCTATTTTTCCTCACACTCTGATATTGTGCACTCATTGTGCTCAATTTAACGACACTCTGCTCCCTTGTGTGCACAATGCTCCATTGTGCCCTCAAAGTGCTCCATTGTACCATTACACTGCTCCACAGTGCCCTCACACTGCTCAGTTGTGCCATCACACTGCTCGATTGTGTCATCACACTTCTCCATTGTGCCCTCACACTGCTCCATTGTGGCATCACACCATACCATTGAGCAATAACACTGCTGCTTTGTGTCATCACACTGCTCCATTGTGCCCTCACACTGCTCTATCATGCCCTCCCAGTGCTAAATTGTGTCATCACACTGACCCATTGTGTTATCACTATGCACCATTCTGTCATCACTCTACTCCATTGTGTCATCACGCTGCTCCATTGTTCCCTCACATGGCTCCAATGTGCCCTCACTGTGCTTAATTGTGTCATCACACTCCTCCATTGTATTGGCACACTGCTCCATTGTGTCATCACACTGCTACATTGAGCCCTCACACTGCTCAATTTTATAATCATACTGCTGCATTGTGTTCTCATGCTGCTACATTGTGTCTTCATGCTGCTACTTTGTGTTATCATGCTATTATATTGTGTCGACAATCTGCTCCATTTTGCCATCACACTGCTCCATTGTGTCAACAGACTGCTCCCTGTGCCAATACACTGCTCCATTGTGTCATCACACTGCACCATTCTGCCATAACTCTGCCCCATCGTGTCATCACGCTGCTCTATTGTGCAATCACACTTCTCCATTCTGTCAAGTCACTGCTCCATTGTGTCATCACAATGTTCCATTGTACCTCACACTGCTCCATTGTGCCATCACACTTCTCCATTGTGTCAATACAGGGCTCCATTGTGCCCTCACACTGCTCCAATTTGTCATCACACAGATCCATTGTGCCATTCCTCTGCTCCATTGTGCCATCACACTGCCCTTTGTGTCATCACACTGCTCCTCTGTGTCTTCACTCTGGTCCATTGTGTCATCACACTGCTCCATTGTGTACTCACACTGCTCCATTGTGCCCTCACACTTCTCCACTGTGTCATTACTCTGCTCAATTGTGTCATCATACTGCTCCATTGTGTCACCGTGCTGCTCCATTGTTCCCTCACATTGCTCCATTGTGCCTGCAAAGTTCTAAATTGTTACATCACACTCCTCAATTTTGTTGGCACACTGCTTCATTTTGTCATCACACTGCTCCATTGTGCCCTCACACTGCTCCATTGTACCCTCATATTTCTCCACTGGGTCCTCACACTGCTCCATTGTGCCAACACACTGCTCCACTGGTTATACACACTGCTCCGTTGTGCCATCACACTGCTCCATTGTGTCATCACACCATAACATTAAGCCATCTCACTGTTCCATTTTGTCATCACACTGCTCAATTGTGACATCACACTGCTCTATTATGCCCACACAGTGCTAAATTTTGTCATCACACTGCCCCATTTTGTCATCACACTACTCCATTCTGTCATTACACTGCTCCATTGTGCCCTCACACTTATCCATCAGGTCATCACACTGCTCTATTTTTCCTCACACTCTGATATTGTACACTCATGCTGCTCAATTTTGACCACACTCTGCTCCATTGTGTTCACAATGCTCCATTGTGCCCTCCAAGTGCTCCATTGTACAATTACACTGCTCCATAGTGTCCACACACAGATCCATTGTTCCCTCACACTGCTCCTTTGTGACATCACACTGCTCCATTGTGTCATCACACTGCTCCATTATACCAACATTCTGCTCCACCGTGCCATCGCACTGCTATATTTTGACCTCACACTGCTCCATTGTGGCAACACACTGCTCCACTGGGTATTAACACTGCTCCATTGTGCCATCACATTGCTCCACTGTGTCATCACACCATACCATTGAGCAATCGCACTGCTCTATTGTGCCCTCACAGTGCTAAATTTTGTCATCACACTGCCCCATTGTGTCATCACACTGCTCCATTCTGTCATCACACTGCTCCATTCTGCCCTCACACTAATCCATCGGGTCATCACACTGCTCTATTTTTACTCACCCTCTGATATTGTGCACTCATTCTGCTCAATTTTGACCACACTCTGCTCCATTGTGTTCACAATGCTCCATTGTGCCCTCAAAGTGCTCCATTGTACCATTACACTGCTCCATAGTGTCCACACACAGATCCATTATTCCCTCACACTGCTCCTTTGTGACATCACCCTGCTCCGTTGTGTCATCACACTGCTCCATTATACCAACGTTCTGCTCCACCTTGCCATCACACTGCTATATTTTGACCTCACAATGCTCCATTGTGGCAACACACTGCTCCACTGGGTATTCACACTGCTCCATTGTGCCATCACACTGCTCCATTGTGTCATCACACCGTACCATTGAGCAATCACACTGCTTTATTGTGCCCTCACAGTGCTAAATTTTGTCATCACACTGCCCCATTGTGTCATCACACTGCTCCATTCTGTCATCACACTGCTCCATTCTGCCCTCACACTAATCCATCGGGTCATCACACTGCTCTATTCTTACTCACCCTCTGATATTGTACACTCATTCTGCTCAATTTTGACCACACTCTGCTCCATTGTGTTCACAATGCTCCATTGTGCCCTCAAAGTGCTACATTGTACCATTACAATGCTCCATAGTGTCCACACACAGATCCATTGTTCCCTCACACTGCTCCTTTTTGACATCACCCTGCTCCATTGTGTCATCACACTGCTCCATTATACCAACATTCTGCTCCACTGTGCCATCACACTGCTATATTTTGGCCTCACACTGCTCCATTTTTTCATCACACTGCTCCTTTGTGTGATCAAACTGCACCATTCTCCCATCACACTGTTCCATTGTTACCTCACACTGCTCCATTGTTACCTCACACTGCTCCATTTTTCCCTCACTCTGCTCCATTTTGATATCACACTGCTCCATTTTCTCATCACGCTGTTCCATTGTGTCATCACACTGCTCCATTGTGCCCTGACTCTGCAGAATTGTGCCCTCACTCTGTTCTATTGTGTCATCCCACTGCTCCATTGTGTCATCGCACTGCTCCATTGTCAAATCACAGTGCTCCATTGTGCCATAACTCTGCTCCACTGTGCCATCACACTGCTTCATTGTGCCATCACACTGCTTCATTCTGTCAACACACTGCTCCATTGTGCCATAACAGTTCTCCAATTTGTCATCACAGGTTTCCATTGTGCCTTCACACTGGTTCATTGTGTCATCACACTGCGCCTCTGTGTCCACACACTTTTCAATTGTGCCCTCAAACTGCTCCATTGTGCCCACACACTGTTCCATTCTGCCATCACTCTGCTCCATTGTGTCATCACGCGGCTCCATTGTTCCCTCACATGTCTCCATTGTGCCCTCACAGTGCTAAATTGTGTCATCACACCCCTACATTCTATTGGCACACTGCTCCATTGTGTCATCATACTGACCCATTGTGTCATCACACTGCTCAATTCTGTCATCACTCTCCTCCATTGTGTCATCACGCTGCTCCATTGTTCCCTCACATGTCTCCCTTGTGCCCTCACTGTGCTAAATTGTGTCAACACACTCCTCCACTGTATTGGCACATTGCCCCATTGTGTCATCACACTGCTCCCTTCTGTCATCACACTGCTCCATTTTGCCCTCACACTAATCCATCTGGTCATCACACTGCTCTACTGTTCCTCACATTCTGACATTGTGCACTCATTCTGCTCAATTTGGACCACACTCTGCTCCATTGTGTTCACAATGCTCCATTGTGCCCTCAAAGTTCTCCATTGTACCATTACATTGCTCCATAGTGCCCTCACACTGCTCAGTTGTGCCCTCACACTGCTCCATTGTGCCCTCACACTGCTCCATTGTTGCATCACACCATACCATTGAGCCATCACACTGCTCCATTGTGTCCTCACACTGCTCCATTGTGCCATCACACTGCTCTATCATGCCCTCTCAGTGCTAAATTGTGTCATCACACTGACCCATTGTATCATCACACTGCTCCATTCTGTCATCACTCAACTCCATTGTGTCATCATGCTGCTCCACTGTGTCATCACACTGCTCCATTGTACCATCACATGGCTCCATTGTGGCATCACACCATACAATTGAGCCATCACACTGCTCCATTGTGTCATCACACTGCTCCATTGTGCAATCACACTGCTCTATCATGCCCTCTCAGTGCTAAATTGTGTCATCACACTGACCCATTGAATCATCACACTGCTCCATTCTGTCATCGCTCTAATCCATTGTGTCATCACACTGCTCCATTGTGTCATCACGCTGCTCCATTGTTCCCTCACATGGCTCCATTGTGCCCTCACTGTGCTTAATTGTGTTATCAAACTCCTCCATTGTATTGGCACACTGCTCCATTGTGTCATCACACTGCTACATTGAGCCCACACACTGCTCAATTTTATAATCATACTGCTGCATTGTTTTCTCATGCTGCTACATTTTGTCTTCATGCTGCTACTTTGTGTTATCATGCTATTATATTGTGCCGAAAATCTGCTCCATTTTGCCATCACACTGCTCCATTGTGTCAACAGACTGCTCCCTTGTGCCAATACACTGCTCCATTGTGTCATCACACTGCACCATTCTGCCATAACACTGCTCCATTGTGTCATCACGCTGCTCCATTTTGCCATCACACTGCTCCATTGTGCCCTCCCACTAATCCATCGGGTCATCACACTGCTCTATTGTTCCTCACACTCTGATATTGTGCACTCATGCTGCTCAATTTAGACCACACTCTGCTCCATTGTGTTCACTATGCTCCATTGTGCCCTCAAACTGCTCCATTGTACCATTACACTGCTCCATAGTGTCCACACACAGATCCATTGTTCCCTCACACTGCTCCTTTGTGACATCACACTGCTCCATTGTGTCATCACACTGCTCCATTATACCAACATACTTCTCCACCGTGCCATCACACTGCTATATTTTGGCCTCACACTGCTCCATTGTGGCAACACACTGCTCCACTGTGTATTCACACTGCTCCATTGTGCCATCACACTGCTCCATTGTGTCATTACACCATACCATTGAGCCATCACACTGCTCTATTGTGCCCTCACAGTGCTAAATTGTGTCATCACACTGCTCCATTCTGTCATAACACTGCTTCATTGTGTCCTCACACTAATCCATCGGGTCATCACACTGCTCTATTGTTCCTCACACTCTGATATTGTGCACTCATGCTGCTGAATTTTGACCACACTCTGCTCCATTGTGCTCACAATTCTCCATTGTGCCCTGCAACTGCTCCATTGTACCATTACACTGCTCCATAGTGTCCACACACAGATCCATTGTTCCCTCACACTGCTCCTTTGTGGCATTGCACCACTCCATTGTGTCATCACACTGCTCCATTATACCAACATACTGCTCCACCGTGCCATCACTCTGCTATATTTTGGCCTCACACTGCTCCATTGTTACCTCACACTGCTCCATTGTTTCCTCACACTGCTCAAATTTGCCCTCACACTGCTCCACTGTCATAACACACTGCTCCATTTTCTCATGACACTGCTCCATTGTGCCCTGACTCTGCAGAATTGTCCCCTCACTCTGTTCTATTGTGTCATCCCACTGCTCCATTGTGTCATCACACTGCTCCATTGTGACATCAAAGTTCTCCATTGTGCCATAACTCTACTCCATTGTGCCATCACACTGCTTCATTGTGCCTTCACACTGCCCCATTCTGTCAACACACTGCTCCATTGTGCCGTAACACTTCTCCATTTTGTCATCACAGGGTTCCATTTTGCCTTCACACTGGTTCATTGTGTCATCACACTACGCCTCTGTGACCACAAACTTTTCAATTGTGCCCTCACACTGCTCCATTGTGCCCACACACTGTTCCATTCTGCCATCACTCTGCTCCATTGTGTCAACACACTGCTCCATTGTGTCATCACGCTGCTCCATTGTTCCCTCACATGGCTCCATTGTGCCCTCACTGTGCTTAATTGTATCATCACACTCCTCCATTGTATTGGCACACTGCTCCATTGTGTCATCACACTGTTACATTGAGCCCTCACTCTGCTCAATTTTATAATCATATTGCTCCATTGTGTCCTCATGCTGCTACATTGTGTCTTCATGCTGCTACTCTGTGTTATCATGCTATTATATTGTGCTGACAATCTGCTCCATTTTGCCATCACACTGCTCCATTGTGTCAATAGACTGCTCCCCTGTGCCAATACACTGCTCCATTGTGTCATCACGCTGCTCCATTTTGCCATCACACTGCTCCATTCTTTCAAGTCACTGCTCCATTGTGTCATCACAATGTTCCATTGTACCTCATACTGCTCCATTGTGCTATCACCCTTCTCCATTGTGTCAACACAGGGTTCCATTGTGCCCTCACACTGCTCCAATTTGTCATCACACTGATCCATTGTGCCATTCCTCTGCTCCATTGTGCCCTCACTCTGCCCTATTGAGTCATCACACTGCTTCTGTGTGTCTGCACTCTGGTCCATTGTGTCATCACACTGCTCCATTATGTCCTCACACTGCTCCATTGTGCCCTCACACTTCTCCATTGTGCCATTACTCTGCTCAATTGTGTCATCACACTGCTCCATTGTGTCACCATGCTGCTCCATTGTTCCCTCACATTGCTCCACTGTGCCTGCAAAGTGCTAAATTTTTACATCACACTCCTCAATTTTGTTGTCACACTGCTTCATTTTGTCATCACACTGCACCATTGTGCCCTCACACTGCTAGACTGTACCCTCATGTTGCTGCACTGGATCCTCCCACTGCTCCATTGTGGTAAAACATTTCTCCACAGGGTATTCACACTGCTCCATTATGCCATCACACTGCTCCATTGTGTCATCACACTGCTACATTGTGCCATCACACTGCTCCATTGTGTCATCACACTGCTCCATTGTGCCATCACACTGCTCCATTGTGTCATCACACTGCTCCATTGTGCCATCACACTGCTCCATTGTGTCATCACACTGCTCCATTGTGCCATCACACTGCTCCATTGTGTCATCACACTGCTCCATTGTGCCATCACACTGCTCCATTGTGTCATCACACTGCTCCATTGTGCCATCACACTGCTCCATTGTGTCATCACACTGCTCCATTGTGCCATCACACTGCTCCATTGTGTCATCACACTGCTCCATTGTGCCATCACACTGCTCCATTGTGTCATCACACTGCTCCATTGTGCCATCACACTGCTCCATTGTGTCATCACACTGCTCCATTGTGCCATCACACTGCTCCATTGTGTCATCACACTGCTCCATTGTGCCATCACACTGCTCCATTGTGTCATCACACTGCTCCATTGTGCCATCACACTGCTCCATTGTGTCATCACACTGCTCCATTGTGCCATCACACTGCTCCATTGTGTCATCACACTGCTCCATTGTGCCATCACACTGCTCCATTGTGTCATCACACTGCTCCATTGTGCCATCACACTGCTCCATTGTGTCATCACACTGCTCCATTGTGCCATCACACTGCTCCATTGTGTCATCACATTGCTCCCTTGTGCCAACACACTTCTCCATTGTGCCATCACACTGCTCCATTGTGTCATCACACTGCTCCATTATACCAACATACTGCTCCCCCATGCCATCACACTGCTATATTGTGGCCTCACACTGCTTCGTTGTTTCATCACACTGCTCCATTGTTACCTCACACTGCTCCATTTTGCCCACACTCTGCTCCATTGTGATATTACACTGCTCCATTTTCTCATCACGCTGTTCCATTGTGTCACGACACTGCTCCATTGTGGCCTGACTTTGCAGAATTGTGCCCTCACTCTGTTCTATTGTGACATCTCACTGCTCCATTGTGACATCACAGTGCTCCATTGTCCCAAAACTCTGCTCCATTGTGCCATCACACTGCTTCATTCTGCCATCACACTGCTTCATTCTGTCAACACACTGCTCCATTTTGCCATAACACTTCTCCATTTTGTCATAACAGGTTTCATTGTGCCTTCACACTGGTTCATTGTGTCATCACACTGCACCTCTGTGCCCACGCACTTTTCAATTATGCCATCACACTGCTCCGTTGTGCCCACACGCTGTTCCATTCTGCCATCACTCTGCTCCATTGTGTCATCAAGCTGCTCCATTGTGTCTTCACACTGCTCCATTGTTCCCTCACATGGCTCCGTTGTGCCCTCACTGTGCTTAATTGTGTCATCACACTCCTCCATTGTATTGGCACACTGCTCCATTGTGTCATCACACTGACCCATTGTGTCATCACACTGCTCCATTCTGTCTTCACTCTGCTCCATTGTGTCATCACACTGCTCCATTGTGTCATCACGCTGCTCCATTTTTCCCTCACATGGCTCCATTGTGCCCTCAACGTGCAAAAGTTTATCATCACACTCCTCCATTGTATTGGCACACTGCCCCATTGTGTCATCACACTGCTCCATTCTGTCATCACACTTGTCCATTGTCCCCTCACACTAATCCATCGGGTCATCACACTGCTCTATTGTTCCTCACACTCTGATATTGTGCACTCATGCTGCTCAATTTGGACCACACTCTGCTCCATTGTGTTCACAATGCTCCATTGTGCCCTCAAAGTGCTCCATTGTACCATTACACTGCTCCATAGTGCCCTCACACTGCTCAGTTGTGCCCTCACACTGCTCGATTGTGTCATCACACTGCTCCATTGTGCCCTCACACTGCTCCATTGTGTCATCACACCATACCATTGAGCCATCACACTGATCCATTGTGTCATCACACTGCTGCATTGTGCCCTCACCCTGCTCTATCATGCCCTCCCAGTGCTAAATTGTGTCATCACACTGACCCATTGTGTGATCACACTGCTCCATTCTGTCATCACTCTACTCATTGTGTCATCACGCTGCTCCATTGTTCCCTCACATGGCTCCATTGTGCCCTCACTGTGCTTAAATGTGTCATCACACTCCTCCATTGTATTGGCACACTGCTCTATTGTGTCATTACACTGATACACTGAGCCCTCACACTGCTCAATTTTATAATCATACTGGTGCATCGTGTCCTCATGCTGCTACATTGTGTCTTCATGCTGCTACTTTGTGTTATCATGCTATTATATTGTGCCGACAATCTGCTCCATTTTGCCATCACACTGCTCCATTGTGTCAACAGACTGCTCCCTTGTGCCAATACACTGCTCCATTGTGTCATCACACTGCACCATTCTGCCACAACACTGCTCCATCATGTCATCACGCTGCTCCATTGTGCCATCACACTGCTCCATTCTGTCAAGTCACTGCTCCATTGTGTCATCACAATGTTCCATTGTACCTCACACTGCTCCATTGTGCCATCACACTTCTCCATTGTGTCAACACAGGGCTCCATTGTGCCCTCACACTACTCCAAATTGTCATTACACAGATCCATTGTGACATTCCTCTGCTCCATTGTGCCATCATTCTGTCCTATTGAGTCATCACACTGGTCCTCTGTGTCTTCACTCTGGTCCATTGTGTCCTCACACTGCTCCCTCGTGCCCTCACTCTTCTCCATTGTGCCATTACTCTGCTCAATTATGTCATCACACTGCTCCATTGTGTCACCATGATGCTCCATTGTTCCCTCACAATGCTACATTGTGCCTGAAAAGTGCTAAATTGTTTCATCACCCTCCTCAATTTTGTTGTCACATTGCTTCATTTTGTCATCACACTGCAACATTGTGCCCTCACACTGCTCCATTGTACCCTAATATTGCTCCACTGTGTCCTCACACTGCTCCATTGTGCCATCACACTGCTCAATTGTGACATCACACTGCTCTATTGTGCCGACACAGTGCTAAATTTTGTCATCACAATGCCCCATTTTGTCATCACACTGCTCCATTCTGTCATCACACTGCTCCATTGTGCCCTCACACTAATCCATCGGGTCATCACACTGCTCTATTGTTCCTCACACTCTGATATTGTGCACTCATGCTTCTCAATTTTGACCATACTCTGCTCCATTGTGTTCACAATGCTCCATTGTGCCCTCAAACTGCTCCAATGTACCATTACACTGCTCCATAATATCCACACATATCCATTGTTCCCTCACACTGCTCCTTTGTGACATCACACTTCTCCATTGTGTCATCACACTGCTCCATTATACCAACATTCTGCTCCACCGTGCCATCACACTGCTATATTTTAACCTCACACTGCTCCATTGTGGCAACACACTGCTCCACTGGGTATTCACACTGCTCCATTGTGCCATCACCCTGCTCCATTGTGTCATCACACCTTACCATTGAGCAATCACACTGCTCTCTTGTGCCCTCACAGTGTTAATTTTGTCATCACACTGCCCCATTTGTCATCACACTGCTCCATTCTGTCATCACACTGCTCCATTGTGCCCTCACACTAATCCATCGGGTCATCACACTGCTCTATTTTTCCTCACACTCTGATATTGTGCCCTCATTCTGCTCAATTTTGACCACACTCTGCTCCATTGTGTTCACAACTCTCCACTGTGCCCTCAAACTGCTCCATTGTACCATTACACTGCTCCATAGTGTGCAGACACAGATCCATTGTTCCCACACACTGCTCCTTTGTGACATCACACTGCTCCATTGTGTCATCACACTGCTCCATTTTACCAACATGCTGCTCCCCCATGCCATCACACTGCTATATTTTGGCCTCACACTGCTCCATTGTTTCATCACACTGCTCCTTTGTGTGCTCAAACTGCACCATTGTCCCCTCACACTGCTCCATTGTTGCCTCACACTGCTCCCTTGTTACCTCACACTGCTCCATTTTGCCCTCACTCTTCTCCATTTTGATATCACACTGCTCCAATTTCTCATCACGCTGTTCCATTGTGTCATCACACTGCTCCATTGTGCCCTGACTCTGCAGAATTGTGCCCTCACTCTGTTCTATTGTGTCATCCCACTGCTCCATTGTGTCATCGCACTGCTCCATTGTGACATCACAGTGCTCCATTGTGCCATAACTCTCCTCCATTGTGCCATCACACTGCTTCATTGTGCCATCACACTGCTCCATTATGTCAACACACTGCTCCATTGTGACATCACAGTGCTCCATTGTGCCATAACTCTGCTCCATTGTCCCATCACACTGCTTCATTCTGCCATCACACTGCTCCATTCTGCCATCACACTGCTCCATTCTGTCAACACACTGCTCTATTGTGCCATAACACTTCTTCAATTTTTCATCACACGGTTCCATTGTGCCTTCACACTGGTTCATTGTTTCATCACACTGCGCCTCTGTGCCCACACACTTTTCAATCATGCCCTCACACTGCTCCATTGTGCCCACGTACTGTTCCATTCTGCCATCACTCTGCTCCATTGTGTCATCACACTGCTCCATTGTGCCCTCACAATTCTCCATTTTGCCATTAGTCTGCTCAATTTTGTCATCACAGTGGTCCATTGTGTCACCATGCTGCTCCATTCTGTCCTATTGTGTCATCACACTGCTCCTCTGTGTCTTCACTCTGGTCCATTGTGTCATCACACTGCTCCATTGTCTCCTCACACTGCTCCATTGTGCCCTCACAATTCTCCATTTTGCCATTACTCTGCTCAATTTTGTCATCACACTGGTCTATTGTGTCACCATGCTGCTCCATTGTTCCCTCACATTGTTCCATTGTGCCTGCAAAGTGCTAAATTGTTACATCTCTCTCCTCAATTTTGTTGTCACACTGCTTCATTTTGTCATCACACTGCTCCATTGTGCCCTCACACTGCTCCATTGTACCCTCATGTTGCTCCACTGGGTCCTCACACTGCTCCATTGTGCCATCACACTGCTCCATTGTGTCATCACACTGCTCCATTGTGCCATCACACTGCTATATTTTGCCCACACAGTGCTAAATTTTGTCATCACACTGCCCCATTTTGTCATCACACTGCTCCATTCTGTTATCACACTGCACCATTGTGCTCTCACACTAATCAATTCGGTCATCACACTACTCTATTCTTCCTCACACTCTGATATTGTGCACTCATGCTGCTCAATTTTGACCACACTCTGCTCCATTGTGTTCACAATGCTCCATTGTGCCCTCAAACTGCTCCATTGTACCATTACACTGCTCCATAGTGTCCACACACAGATCCATCGTTCCCTCACACTGCTCCTTTGTGACATCACACTGCTCCATTTTGTCATCACAATGCTCCATTATACCAACATACTGCTCCACCGTGCCATCATCCTGCTATATTTTGGCCTCACACTGCTCCATTGTGGCAACACACTGCTCCACTGTGTATTCACACTGCTCCATTGTGCCATCACACTGCTCCATTGTGCCATCACACTGCTCCATTGTGTCATCACACCATACCATTTTGCCATCACAGTGCTCCATTTTGCCCTCACAGTGCTAAGTTTTGTCATCACATTGCTCCATAGTGTCATCACACAGCTTCATTGTGCCATCATGCTGCTCAATTCTTTCATCACAGTGTTCCTTTGTTCCCTCTCACTGCTCAATCGTGCACTCACAGTGCTCCACTCTTTGATCACACTGCTTCATTGTGCCATCATAGTGCTCCTGTGTGCCCTCTCACTTCACCATTTATCCCTCACACTGCTCCATTGTGTCTTCACACTGCTCCACTGTGTCATCACACTGCTCAATTGTGCGCTCAGACTCCTCCATTGTGCCCTCCCGCTGCTCAATTTTTTCCTCACACTGCTCCATTATGCATAACACTGCTCCATTGTGCATCACAGTGCTCCATTTTGTCCTCACCATGTTCCATTTTGTCATCACTCTTCTCTGTTGAGCCATCAAACTGCTCCTGCGTGACATAACAATTCTGCATTGTGTCAGCACACTGCTCCATTCTTCTTTCGCATTGCTCCACTGTGTCATCACACTGCTCCACTCAGTCATCACACTCCTCCATTGTGTCCTCACACTGCTCAATTGTGTCATCACACTGCTCCACTAAGTCATCACATTGCTCCACTGTGTCATCATGCTGTGCCATTTGGTTATCATGCTGCTCCTTTGTGTCATCACACTGCTCCATTGTGCAATCACACTGTTCACCTGTGCCCCCACACAGCTCCATTGTGCACTCACACAGTTCCATTGTCTCCTCACACTGGTACATTGTGCGTTCACAGTGATACCTTGTGCCCACACACTGTTCCATTATGCCCTAACACCTTTCCATTGTGCCATCACACTGCTCCATTGTGTATTCACACTGCTCCATGTGCCCTATCATTCCTTCATTGCGCCCTAACACTGATCCATTTTGTCCTCACACTACTCCATTGTGTTATCACACTGCTCCATTGTGCCCTCACACTAATCCATGGGGTCATCACACTGCTCTATTGTTCCTTACACTCTGATATTGTGCACTCATGCTGATCAATTTTGACCTCACTCTACTCCATTGTGTTCACAATACTCAATTGTGCCCACAAACTTCTCCATTGTGATATTACACTGCTCCATAGTGTCCAAACACTGGTCCATTGTTCCCTCACACTGCTCTATTGTGCCATCACACTGTTCCATTGTGTCATCACATTGCTCCATTATACCATCACACTGCTCCACCGTGCCATCGCACTGCTATATTTTGCCCTCACACTGCTCCATTGTGTTGTCACACTGCTCCTTTGTGTCATCAAGCTGCTCAATTGTGCGCTCACACTGCTCAATTGTTACCTCACACTGCTCCATTTTGCCCTCAAACTGCTCCATTGTGATATCACACTGCTCCATTGTCTCATCACGCTGCTCCTTTGTGTCATCACACTGCTCCATTGCGTTATAATACTGTTCCAATGTTCCCTCACACTGCACCTTTTGTGCCCTAATACTGCCCCATTGTGTCCACACACTGCTCAATTGTGTACTCACCCAGCTCCTTTTTGTCCTCAAACTGCGACATCATGCTCTCACTCTGCTCCATTGTGCCCTCACAGTGCTCCGGTGTGCCCTCACGCTGCTCCATTGTGTCATCACATTGCTCAATTGTGCCATCACATTGGCCCATTGTGCCATCACACTGCTCCATTGTGTCACCACACAGTTCCCTTGTGCTCTCATACTGCTCCTTTGTGTGATCATACTGCTCACCTATGCCCTCACTCTGCTCAATTGTGCCCTCACAGTGCTCTGTTGTGTCATCACACTCTTCCATTGTGCCCTCACACTGCTCCATTGTGCCATCACACTGCTCCATTGTGTCCTCACACTGGTCCATTGTGCCCTTACACAGCTTCATTGTACCCTCACATTACATCATTGTGCCATCACAAATCTCCATTGTGTCATAACACAGCTCTATTGTGTCTTCACACTGCTCCATTGTGTCATCACACTGCTCCCTTTTGCCCTCACAGAGCTAAATTTTTTCATAACATTGCTCTATTGTGGCATCACACAGCTTCATTGTGCCAGCACTCTGCTCCATTATTTCATCACACTCCTCATTTCTTCCTTCTCACTGTTCAATTGTGCACTCATAGTGCTCCATGTGTCATCACACTGCTACTTGTGCCATCACAGTCCTCCATTCTGTCATCACACTGCTCCAAGTTGCAATGTATTGCTCCATTGGGTCATCATGCTGCTCCACTGTGTCATCACACTGCTTCTCTGTGTCATCACGCTGCTCCATTGTGCCATCACACTTCTCCACTGTATCATCACGCTTCTCCACTGTGCCCTCACACTGATACCTTGTGTCATCACACTGCTCCATTTTGTCATCACACTGTTCCAGTGTGAAATTACACTGCTTCATTGTGCCCACACACCGCTCCATTGCACCCTAACACTGCTCCATTTTGTCATCACACTGCTCCATTGTGCAATCACTATGCTCCATTGTACCATCACTCTGCTCCTTTTTGTGTCATCACTCTGTCCTCTGTGTCTTCACTCTGGTCCATTGTGTCATCACGCTGCTCCATTATGTCCTCACACTGGTCCATTGTGCCCTCACACTGCTCCATTTTGCCATCACCCTGCTTCATTGTGTCAACACACTGCTCCATTGTGCCCTCACACTGCTTCACTGTACCCTCATACTGCTCCACTGTATCCTCACACTGCTCCATTGTGCCCTCAAACTGCTCCATTGTGTCAACACATCTCCTCCTTTGTATCATCACTATGCTCCATTGTGTCATCATACTACTCCTTTGTTCCCTAACACTGCTCAATTGTGCACTCACAGTGCTCCATTGTGCCCACACACTGTTCCATTCTGCCATCACTCTGCTCCATTTTGTCATCACGCTCTCCATTGTGTCATCATGCTGCTCCATTGTTCCCTCACATTGCCCCATTGTGTCCTCACTGTGCTAAATTGTGTCATCACACTCCTCCATTGTATTGTCACACTGCTCCATTGTGTCATCACACTGCTACATTGATCCCGCACACTGCTCAATTTTACAATCATACTGCTGCATTGTGTCCTCATGCTGCTACATTGTGTCATCACGCTGCTCCTTTTTGTCATCATTCTATTATATTTTGCTGACAATCTGCTCCATTTTGCCATCACACTGCTCCATTTTGTCAACAGACTGATCCATTGGGCCAATATACCGCTCCATTGTGTCATCACACTGCACCATTCTGCCATAACACTGCTCCATTGTGTCATCACACTGGTCCATTGTGCTATCACACTGCTACATTGTGTCAAGTCACTGCTCCATTGTGCCATCACAATAGTCCATTGTACCTCACACTGCTCCATTGTGCCATCACACTTCTCCTTTGTGTCAACATAGGGCTCCATTGTGCACTCACACTGTTTTATTGTGTCATCACACAGCTCCACTGTGCCCTCACACTGCTCAATTGTGCCCTCACACTGCTCCATTGTGTCATCACACTGCTCCATTGTGCCCTCACACTGCTCCATTGTGTCATCACACCATACCATTGAGCCATCACACTGCTCCATTGTGTCATCACACTGCTCCATTGTGCCATCACACTGCTCTATCGTGCCCTCACAGTGCTAAATTGTGTCATCACACTGCTCCATTCTCTCATCACACTGCTCCATTGTGCCCTCACACTAATCCATTGTGTCATCACACTGCTCCATTGTGCCATCACATTTTTCCATTGTGCCCTCACACTGCTATATTTTGCCCTTACCCTGCTCCATTGTGTCATCACACTGCTCCATTGTGTCCTCACACTGGTCCACTGTTCCCTCATACTGATACATTGTGCCCTCACACTGCTCCATTGTGCCAACACACTGCTCCATTATGCCATCACACTGCTTCCTAATGCCATCACACTGCTCCACTGTGTCATCACAGTGTTCCATTGTGTCATCACTTTGCTCCATTGTGCCATCACTGTGCTCCATTATGTCATAACACTGCTCCATTCTGTCATCAAACTTCTTCATTATGCCATCACACTCCTCCATTCTGTCATCACACAACTCCATTTTGCCATCACACTGCTTCATTGTGCCATTACTCTGCTCCAATTTGTCATCACACTGCTCCACTGTGGCATCAATCTGTCCCCTGTGTCATCACAGGGCTCCATTGTGCCCTCACACTGGATCATTTTGTCATTACAGTGCTCTATTGTACCATCACACTTCTCCACTGTACCCTCACACTGCTCCAATGTGTGATCACAGTTCTCCATTGTACCCTGTCCCTGCTGCATTGTGCCATCACACTGCTCCATTGTGCCATCACCCTGCTCAATTGTGTCAACTCACTGCTCCCTTGTGTCATCACACTGCTCCATTTTCCCTTACACTGCTCCATTGTGCACTCACACTATTCCATTGTGCACTCACACTATTCCATTGTGCCATAACACTCTTCCATTGTGTCATCACACTGCTAAATTGTGTCATCACACTTCTCCTTTGTGTCATCACAGGGCTCCATTTTGTCCTCACTGTGGTTCATTGTGTCATCACACTGCTCCACTGTGCCCGAACACTGCTCCATTGTGTCATCACACTGCTGTATTGTGCCATCTCACTGCTCAATTGATTCATCACAGTGCTCAATTGTGCCATCAAAATGCTCCATTGTGTCATCACGCTGCTCCATTGTGTCATAATGCTCAATTTTGCAATCACACTGCTCCATTGTGTCATCACCATGCTCCATTTTGCCATCTTACTGCTCCATTTTGCCATCACACTGCAAAATTGTGCCATCACACTGCTCCATTGTGCCCTCACACTGCTCAGTTGTGTCATCAATATGCTCCATTGTGCCCTCAGAATGCCTCATTGTGTCATCACCCTACTCAATTTGTTTCCTCACCATGCTCCATTGTTCCCTCACAGTGCTATATTGTGCCCTCACACTGCTCCCTTGTGACATCACACTTCTCCTTTGTGTCATCACTCTGCTAGATTGTGTCATCACGCTACTCCATTGTTCCCTCACATTGCTCCATTTTGCCCTCAGAGTGCCAAATTTTGTCATCACAGTGCAGAGTTGTGTTATCACACTGATCCATTGTGTCAGCATACTGCTCCATTGTGCCGTCACACTGTTCATTTGTGCCCTAATAGGGCTTCATTGTGTCCTCACACTGCTCCATTGTGCACACACACAGCTCCATTTTGTCCTCAAACTGCTCCATTGTTTCCTCACACTGGTCCATTGTGCCATTACAGTGCTCCCTTGTACCCTCATATTGCTCCACTGTGCCATCACTATGCTCCACTGTGTCATAACACAGCTCCATTGTGTCTTCACACTGTTCCATTGTGTCATTACACTGCTCCCTTTTGCCCTCACAGTCCTAAGTTTTGTCATAACATTGCTCTATTGTGGCATCACACAGCTTCATTGTGCCAACACTCTGCCCCATTGTTTCATCACACTACTCATTTCTTCCCTCTCACTTCTCAATTGGGCACTCACAGTGCTCCATTCTCTCATCTCACTGCTCCAAGTTGCAATATATTGCTCCATTGTGTCATCACACTGCTCCATTGTGTCATCCCAATGCTCCTCTGTGTCATCACGCTGCTCTGTTGTGTCATCACACTTCTCCATTATGTCATCACGCTGCTCCACTGTGCCCTCACAGTGCTACCTTGTGTCATCACACTGCTCCATTTTGTCATCACACTGTTAAACTGTGCAATTATACTGCTTCACTGTGCCCACGCACCACTCCATTTTGCCCTACTACTGCTCCATTATGTCAACACACTGCTCCGTTGTACCATCACTCTGCTCCATTGTGTCATCACCCTGTCCTGTGTCTTCACTCTGGTCCATTGTGTCCTCACACTGCTCCATTTTGCAATCACACTGCTCCATTTTGCCATCACTCTGCTCCATTTTGTCATCACACTGCTCCATTTTATCAATATGCTGCTCCATTGTTTCTTCCCATTGATCCAATGTGCCCTCACAGTGCGAAATTGTGTCATCACACTCCTCCATTGTGTTGTCACGCTGCTTCATTGTTTCACCACACTGCTCCATTGTGCCCTCACACTGCTCGATTGTACACTGATTCTGCTCCACAGTGTCCTCACACTTCTCCATTGTGCAATTACACTGCTCTATTGGGTTAACACAGCTCCTCCATTATGTTATCACTCTGCTAAATTGTACAATCATACTGCTCCTTTGTTCCCTCACAGTGCTTGATTGTACCCTCATACGGCTCCACAGTGTCCTCACACTGCTCCATTGTGAACTCACACTGCTCCATTTTGAACTCACACTGCCCCATTGTGTCAACACATCTCCTCCATTTTGTCATCACTCTGCTAAATTGTGTCATCATACTGCTCCTTTGTTCCCTCACACTGCTCAATTGTGCACTTACAGTGCTCCATTGTGTCATCACACTGCTCAATTGTGTTACACACTGCTCAATTGTGCCATCGTGGTCCTCCATTATGCTTTCACCCTGCTCCATTTTGTCCTCACACTGCTCCTTTTTGTCATCACTCTGCTCTGCTGTGCCCTCACAGTGCTAAATAGTGTCATTACACTGCTTCATTGTGTAATCAGACTGCTCCATTCTGTCATTACTCTGCTCCATTGTGCCCTCACACTGCACCATTTGTGCCCTCACACTGCTCCATTTTGTCCACACAGTGGTCCTTTGTGCCCTACGATTGCTCCTTTGTGCCCTCGCACTTCTCCATTTTGCCCTCACACTGCTCCATTGTGCCATAACACTTTTCCTTTGTGTCATCACACTGCTCCATTGCGCTATCAGACTGCTCCATTGTGTCATCACACTGCTCCATTTTGCTCTCACATTCCTCCATTGTGCCCTAACGCTGCTCAATTTTGGCCTCACACTGCTACATTGTGCCATCACACTCTACCATTGTGCCATCTTGCTGCTCAATTTTGTCCTCACACAGCCCCATTGTGTTCAAGCTGCTCAATTGTTACCTCACACTGCTGCATTGTGCCATCACACTGCTCCATTGTCTCTACACACTGGTCCACTGTTCCCACACACTGATCGATTGTTCTCTCACACTGCTCCATTGTGCCAGCACACTGCTCCATTCTGTCTACACACTGGTCCACTGTTCCCTCACAATGATCCATTATTCCCTCACACTGCTCCATTGTGCCAGCAAACTGCATCATTGTATCATCACACTGCTCCATTGTGCCCTCACTCTGATCCATTGTGACCTCACACTGGTCCAGTTTTCCTTCACACTGATCCATTGTGATATCACACTGCTCCATTGTGTCATCACGCTGCTCCAGTATGTCATCACACTGCTCCATTGTGCCCTGACACTGCTCCATTGTGCCCTCACACTGCTCCATTGTGTCATCACAGTGCTCCATTGTGCCATCATAGTGCTCCAATGTGCCATCACACTGCTCCATTCTGTCTTTACACTGCTTCATTTTGCCATCACACTCCTCCATTCTGTCATCACACAACTCCATTGTGCCATCACACTGCTTCATTGTGTCATCACACTGCTCCACTGTGTCATCAAACTCCTGCTCCATTGTGCCATGACACTGCTCCATTGTTTCATCACACTGCTCCACTGTATCATCACACTGCTCCAGTGTTCCAACATGCTGCTCCATTGTGTTTTCCCACTGCTCTTTTGTTTAATCACAATGTTCCTTTGTGCCATCACACTGCTTCATTGTGCCCTCACACATCTCCTTTGTGCACTCACACAAATAGATTGTCTCTACCTTTTGTGGGGCCTTAGATCCCCTGGCCAACATCTCCCTGGTAGAATCATCCATTACTGATGTCAGAGCTCCTGTATTGATATATTTTGCTTAAGTGCATAGTTTAAGGACTTTAGTATTATATTTGGTTCTGAACAGAGAATAATCCTTTTCACAGTTCTTATGTCTATTAGTCAATTAAAGAAGGCAGTTTTACCAGTTTTATAAGAGATTACCTCTATAATAGTTGTCTCCAATTTACAGTTGGAGAGCGACCTCATCATTGTCATATTTCTCCTTGTCCTGTGGGGGAGGCGTAAAGAAAGTTCTCATAAGATCAAAACCGTTGGCTAGCACCTAGAGGTAAGTTTCATTAGGATTCATTATGAATAGTTGTTACATGTAGGGGGCCACAGAGGGGTTCGATGTTTATGTCATCTGAGGGCTTTTTCTTCCTTCGGGGATGTTCAGAGACGGTCAACCTTTCAGTTGCACTTTCTGCGTACATCCTACTCAATGCAAAGCTGTATCTTTTCTTTCTCAGCCGTTAAGATGGTGACATTTGTTCCTGTTGCAACACTACAAATTCTTTCCATAGTTAGTTTTAGATTGTGAATTGCAAGTTTTTGACGAATGAACCTGTCGGTTACATGTTCATAGGTGGCCCGAAGCTCTTACCCCCTCCCTTGTTTTTTTTCTTTTAACCCATGTCTGCACAGAAGGACGTTGTTTAAATACCCATAAAACATAGAGGGTGGAATCAAAATACAATAATCAATACTACAAAAGGTAAGGCTTCCTTGCCTCTAAACTGGGATACTGCAAGAAGAGAGAGCAGTAAGGCCTGCTGCTGAAGACCTGATGTTAATCATGGGAAAGGATGTATTGAGCGCACAATGCAGCTGTACAGATGGGCCTCTGGAATGGCCAAGAGATGTTACCAAAGTGCCCTCAAACCAATAAAGCAAATACGGGTCTCCTGTGCGTCAAGAATCAGACTCGTCAGACACACCAGCTTACCCTCACCTGCCTGGAAAATACTATGCAGCAGAGTCAGCCAATGCCTGTATTATCCCAAATCTATTGGCTATTTGGCTCTCATCCTTGGAGAATACCCATGGTGTGCCACAAGCTAATCCTCTACAGGTTAGGAGATCTCATAAGCCACAGTAAGGACGACCTGTCTATATTAAACAGGAAAAATGTTTAATATATGTGACAAAATATCATCTAGAACATAGTTTGGCTATACCAAAGTAACCTACCATAATAATGAAGTCTGTTTAAATTATTTATAAGCTAATTGCTTGTGCTTATTAGTAGCTGATCGAAAGGTTTATTCCTGGACAAACTATCAGCCCATGAAAGGAAACAGCCAGAATTGACCAGAGTCCAAGACAACAGCTCCAGAGAGAGTGGACTGTTCTGCTTCTCATCCACCTATGCCCCTTTTCTAAGCCCAGGGAATAATCTGCGGAAGAGGGGGCGTGGTAGAATGTAAGGGCTGCTATTGGGGTGAATGGTGAAACAACAGCAATGTAGTCTGGATCCTCATTTGATCAACCTGACCCCCTGCGGGAAGGTGGGGCTGTGGGGGTTTGGGCACAACAGCCTGCAAATTGGTTTTACATGAAGGATGCTTGTACTCATGGATTATCAGTTATAGCTAAAAAATGGGAAAAAAAACTGAGAGAAATATGCAGGACAGTTATTACAGAATGCATGATCTAGGTTGGGGTGGGGGTGGGGGGAAGGGAAAGGGAAATATGCCTGAACTGATTTGGAAAATGATGTATGAAATGCACAAAGCATCAATAAAAAATGTTAAATAAAAAAAATAGATTGTCTCCTCACACAGGTATGTTGTGCCCTCACAGTGCCCCTTGTGTCCTCACACTGCTCCATTGAGCCCTACCACTTTAAATTGTGTCATCACATTGCTCCATTGGGTCATCACACTTCTCCATTGTGTCATCACAGGGCTCCATTGTGCCCTCACAATGATCAATTGTGCCCTCACACTGCTCCATTGTGTAATCACACTGCTCCATTGTGCCCTCACACTGCTCCACTGTGTCATCACACAGCTCCATTGAGCCGTCAGACTGCTCATTGTGTCATCAAACTGCTCCATTGTGCCATCACAGAGGTCCATTGTGCCCTCAACATGCAACATTGTGTCATCACACTGCTCAGTTGTGTCCTCACACTCCTCCATTTTGCTCTATCCCTGTTCCATTTTGTACTCACACTGCTCCATTCTGTAATCACACTGCTCAATCATGCCCTCACAGACACTGCTCCTTTGTGTCACCACACTGCTCTACTTTGTCATCACACTGCTCCACTGTGTATTCACGCTGCTCCATTGTGCCATCACACTGCTCCACTGTGTCATCACACAGCTCCCTATTCTCATCACACTTCTCCACTGTGCAATCACACTGCTTCATTGTGTTGTCTCAATGCTTCTTTGTGTCATCACAGTGCTCCAATGTGCCCTCACACTGCTCCATTGTACCCTCACACTGCTCCACTGGGTATTCACACTGCTTCATTGTGCCATCACACTGCTCCATTGTGCCAACACAGCTCATTCATTGTGTCATCACGTTGCACCATTGTGTCATCATACTGTTCCTTTGTTCCCCCACAATGCTCAATTGTGCACTCACAGTGCTCCCTTGTGTCATCACACTGCTCAATTGTGTCATCACACTCCTCCATTGGTCCTCACACTGCTCCAGTATTCCATCACACTGCTCCTCTGTGTCCTTCCACTGGTCCATTGTGCCCTCACACAGCTCCGTTGTGCCCTCAAATTGCTCCATTTTGCCATCACACTGCTCCATTGTGTCATCATGCTGCTCCATTGTGTTGTCACACTGATTCATTGTGCCTTCACACTGCTCCATTTTCCCTCACAGTGCTAAATTGTGTCCTAACACTGCTCCATTGTGTCATCACAACATTCCATTGTGCCCTCACCCTGCTCCATTTTTTCATCGCACTGCTCCATGTGTCATCACACTGCTCAATTGTGTTATATCACGTCTCCATTGTGCCCTCACGCAGTTCCATTTTGCCATCACGCTTCTCAATTGTGTCAACACAAAGCTCCATTGTGCCATCACGCTGCTCCATTGTGCCCTCACACTCTGCCATTGGGCCCTCATGCTGCTAAATTTTATCCTCACACTGCACCATTGTGTTCAAACTGCTAAATTGTGCCCTCACACTGCGACATTGTGCCATCACACTGCTCCATTGTGTCTACACACTGGTGCACTGTTCCCTCACACTGATCCATTGTTCCCTCACACTACTCTCTCAAACTGCGACATTGTGCCCTCACAGTGCTCCATTTTGCTCTCACGGTGCTCCATTGTGCCCTCACGCTGCTCCATTTTGTCATCAGACACTTCACTGCTCCATTGTGTCATCACACTGCTCAATTGTGCCATAACATTGGCCCATTGTGCAATCACACTGCTCCATTGTGTCACCACACTGCTCCCATGTGCTCTCATAATGAACCATTGTGTGATCACACTGCTCCACTTTGCCGTCACACTGCCCAAGTGTGCCAGCACATTGCTTCATTGTGTCATCACACTGTTCCATTGTTCCCTCACACTGCTCTATTGTACCCTCACATTGCTCCATTGTCCCAACACAATGCTCCATTTTGTCATAACACAGCTCCATTGTGTCTTCACACTGCTCCAATGTGTCATCACACTGCTCCCTTTTGCCATCACAGTGCTAAATTTTGTCATAACATTGCTCTGTTGTGGCATCACACAACTTCATTGTGCCATCACTCTGCTCCATTGTTTCATCACACTCCTCATTTCTTCCCTCTCACTGCACAATTGTGCTCTCACAGTGTTCCATTGTGTCATCACACTGCTTCTTGTGCCATCATAGTGCTCCATTCTGTCATCACACTGCTCCAAGTTGAAATATATTGCTCCATTCTGTCATCACACTGCTCTACTGTGTCATCACACTGCTACCTTGTGTCATCACACTGCTCCATTTTGCCATCACACTGCTAAACTTTGCAATTACACTGCATCACTGTGCCCACACAACACTCCATTTTGCCCTAACACTGCTCCATTATGTCATCACACTGCTCCATTTTCCCATCCCTCTGCTCCATTGTACCATCACTCTGCTCCACTGTGTCATCACCCTGTCCTTTTTGTCTTCACTCTGGTCCATTGTGTGCTCACACTGCTCTATTTTGCCCTCACAGTGCTCCATTGTGCCATCACTCTGCTCCATTGTGCCATCACTCTGCTCCTCTGTTTCATCGCACTGCTCCATTTTATCAACACACTGCTCCATTGTTTCTTCACATTGCTCCATTGTGCTCTCACAGTGCGAAATTGTGTCATCACACTCAATTGTGTTGTCAATCTGCTTCATTGTGTCATCACACTGCTTCATTGTGCACTCACACTGCTCAATTGTACCCACATATGGCTCCACAGTGTCCTCACACTGCTCCATTGTGTCCTCACATTGCTCCATTGTGTCAACAAAGCTCCTCCATTGTGTCATCACTCTGCAAAATTGTGTCATCATACAGCTACTTTGTTCTCTCACACTGCTCAATTGTGCACTCACAGTGCTCCATGGTGTAATAACACCACTCCATTGTGTCATCACACTGCTCCATTGTTCACTCACAGTGCTCCATTGTGTCATCACACTGCTCTATTGTACCCTCACAGTCCTAAATACTCTCATTACACTGCTTCATTGTGTAATCACACTGCTCCCTTCTGTCATTACTCTGCTGCATTGTGCCCTCACACTGCACCATTTGTGCCCACACACTAATCCATTTTGTCCAAACAGTGGTCCTTTGTGCCCTATGACTGCTCCATTGTGCCCTCACACTGCTCCATTGTGCAGTCACACTGCTCCATTGTGCCATAACACTTTTCCTTTGTGTCATCACACTGCTCCATTGTGCTATCACTCTGCTCCATTGTGTCATTACACTGCTCCATTTTGCTCTGAAATTCTTCCATTGTGCCCTAACGTGGATCAATTTTTCCCTCACACTGCTACATTGTGCCATCACAATACTACACTGTGCCCTCACACTAATCTATTGTGTTTTCACACTGCTCAATTGTGCCCTCACGTTCTGCCATTGTACCCTCATGCTGCTCAATTTTTTCCTGACACTGCCCCATTGTGTTCAAACTGCTAAATTGTGCTCTCACACTGTTTCATTGTGCCATCACACGCTCAATTGTGTCTACACACTGGTCCACTGTTCCCTCACACTGATCCATTGTTCCCTCACACTTCTCCATTGTGCTAGCACACTGCTCCATTGTGGCATCACACTGTTCCATTGTGCCCTCACACTGCTATATTTTATCCTCACACTGCTCCATTGTGTCATCACACTGCTCCATTGTGCCCTCACACTGCTCCATTGTGCCCTCACACTGCTCCATTGTGCCCTCACTTTGCTCTCTTGTGACCTCACACTGGGCCAGTTTGCCCTCACACTGCTCCATTGTGATATCACACTGCTCCATTGTGTCATCCCACTGCTCCATTGTGTCATCACACTGCTCCCTTGTGCCCTGACACTGTTCCATTTTGCCCTGACACTGCTCCATTGTGTCATCATAGTGCTCCATTTTGTCATCACAGTGCTCCATTGTGCCAACATAGTGCTGCAATGTGCCATCACACTGCTCCATTTTGTCATCACACTGCTCCACTGTGTCATCAAACTGCTCCACTGTGTCCTCACCCTGCTACATTGTGCCATGACACTGCTCCAGTGTGTCATCACACTGTTCCACTGTGTCATCACACTGCTCCAGTGTGCCATCATGCTGCTCCATTGTGGTATCACGCTGCTCTTTTGTCTCATCATACTGCTCCATGTGCCATTACACTGCTTCATTATGCCCTCACACAGTTCCATTGTTCACTCACATATATCGATTGTCTCCTCACACAGTTACATTGTGCCCTCAAATTGCTCAATTCTGCCCTCACACTGCTCCATTGTGTCATCACACTGCTCCATTTTGTCATCCCTCTGCTCAATTGTGCCCTCAAACACTTCCATTCTTCTCTAACCCTGCTCAATATTGTCCTCACACTGCTCCATTCTGTCATCACTCTGCTCCATGGTACCCACACACTGCACAATTTGTGCCCTCACACTGCTACATTTTGTCTGCACAGTGGTCCTTTGTTCCCTACGACTGCTCCATTGTGCCCTCACACTCCTCCATTTTGCCCTCACACTGCTCCATTGTGCAGTCACACTGCTCCATTGTGCCATAACTCTATTCCATTGCGTCAACACACTGCTCCATTGTGTCATCACACTGCTCTATTGTGTCACCACACTCCTCCATTGTGCCCTTACACTGCTCCATTGTGCTATCACACTCCTCCATTGTGCATTCAAACTGCTCCATTGTGTCATCACACTGCTCTATTGTGTCATCACACTCCTCCATTGTGCCGTTACACTGCTCCATTGAGCTATCACACTGCTCCATTGTGCAGTCAAACTGCTCCATTGTGTCATCACACTGCTCTATTGTGTCATCACACTCTTCCATTGTGCCCTTACACTGCTCCATTGTGCTATCACACTGCTCCATTGTGCAGTCAAACTGCTCCATTGTGCCCTCACACTGCTCCATTGTTTCATCACACTGCTCCATTGTGTTATCACACTGCTCTTTTGTGTCATCGCACTGTTCCATTGTACCATCACAGTGCTTCATCATGCCCTCAAACAGCTCCATTGTGCACTCACACATATCTATTGTCTCCTCAAACAGGTACATTTTGCACTCATACTGCTCCATTGTGCTCTCACACTGCTCCATTGTATCATCGCACTGCTCAATCTTGCCCTCACACTGCTCCCTTGTGTCATCACAGTGCTCCATTGTGCCATCATAATGCTCCAATGTGCCATCACACTGCTCCATTCTGTCATCATACTGCTTCATTGTGCCATCACTCTACTCCACTGTGTCATCAAAGTGCTTCACTGTGTCATCACACTGCTACAGTGTGCCGTCAGGCTGCTCCATTATGTTATCATGCTGCTCTTTTGTGACATCACACTGCTCCATTGTGCCATCACACTGCTTCCTTGTGCCCTCACACAGCTCCATTGTGCACTCACAAATATCGATTGTCTCCTCACACAGGTACATTGTGCCCTCATACTGCTCAATTCTGCCCTCACACTGCTCCATTCTTTCATCCCCCTCCTCAATTGTGCCCTCACACTCCTCCATTCTGCTCTCACCCTGCTCCATTTTGTCCTCACACTTCTCCATTCTGTCATCACTCTGTTCCATTGTGCCCTCACACTGCCAGATTTGTGCCCTCACAGTGCTACATTTTTTCCACACAGTGGTACTTTGCGCCCTACGACTGCTCCTTTGTGCCCTCACACTGATCCATTTTGCCCTCACACTGCTCCATTGTGCAGTCACACTGCTCCATTGTGCCATAACACTGTTACATTGTGTCAGCACACTGCTCCATTGTGCCATCACACTTTTCCATTGTGCCCTCACACTCCTATATTTTGCCCTCACACTGCTCCATTGTGTCATCTCAATGCTCCATTGTGTCATCACACTGCTCCATTGTACCCTCACACTGCTCCATTGTGCCCTCACTCTACTCCATTGCGACCTAACCCTGCTGCCTTTTGCCAAAACACTTTACCAATTTGCCATCACAATGTTCCATTGTGCCCTCACACTGCTATATTTTGCCCTCACACTGCTCCATTGTGCCCTCACTCTGCTCCATTGTGACATCACTCTGGTCCAGTTTGCCCTTGCACTGCTCCATTGTGATATCACACTGCTATATTATGTCATCGCGCTGCTCCATTGTGTCATCACACTGCTCCATTGTGTGCTGACACTGCTCCATTGTGCCCTGACACTGCTCCATTGTACCTTCACACTGCTCCACTGTGTCATCACAGTGCTCCATTGTGCCATCATAGTGCTCCAATGTGCCATCACACTGCTCCCTTCTGTCATCTCACTGCTTCATTGTGCCATCATACTCCTGCATTCTCTCATCACATAACTCCATTGTGCCATCACCCTGCTCCATTGTGTCATCACACTGCTCCACTGTGTCGTCACGCTGCTCCATTGTGCCATGACACTGCTCCCTTTTGTGGTCACTATGCTCCACTGTGTCATCACACTGCTCCCGTGTGCCATCATGCTGCTCCATTTTGTTATCACGCGGCTCTTTTGTGCCATCACACTGCTCCCTTGTGCCATCACACTGATTCATTGTGCCCTCACACAGCTCCATTGTCCACTCACACAAATCGATTGTCTCTTCACACAGGTACATTTTGCAATCACAGTGCTCCCTTGTGTTCTCACACTGCTCCATTGAGCACTAACTCCTTTCAATTGTGTCATCACAGTGGTCCATTGTGTCATCACACTTCTCCATTGTGTCATCACAGGGCTCCATTGTGCCCTCACACTGTTCTTTGTGTGATCATAGTGCTCCACTGAGCCCTCACACTTTTCAATTTTGCCCTCACACTGCTCCATTGTGTCATCACACTGCTCCATTGTGCCCTCACACTGCTCCACTGTGTCATAACACAGCTCCATTGAGCCATCACACTGTCCTTTGTGTCCTCACACTGCTCCATTGTGCCATCACAGTGCTCCATTGTGCCATCACCCTGCACCATTGTGTCATCCCACTGCTCAATTGTGCCCTCACACTCCTCCATTTTACTCTCACCCTGCTCCATTTTGTACTCACACTGCTCCACTGTGTCATCACACTGCTCCATTGTGTCAATATAATGCTCAATTTTGCTCCATTTTGCCCTCAAACTGCTCAATTGTGCCATCAACATGCTCAATTGTGCCTCACACTGCTTCATTGTGGCATCACAATACTCCATTGTGTCCTCATCCTGCTCCATTGTGCCCTCACAGTGCTATATTTTGCCCTCACACTGCTCCCTTGTGCCATCACACTGCTCCGTTGTGTCATCACTCTGCTCTATTGTGTCATTACGCTGCTCCATTTTTTCCTCACATTGCTCCATTTTGTCCTCAGAGTGCTAAATTGTGTCATTACAATGCACCATTGTGTTATCACACTGATCATTTGTGTCATCATACTGCTCCATTGTGCCCCCACTCTGCGATATTTGTGCCCAAATACTGCTCCATTGTGATCTCACACTGCTCCATTGTGCACTCACACAGCTCCATTTTGTCCTCAAACTGCGACATTGTGCTCTCACAGTGCTCCATTGTTCTCTCACACTGCTCCATTCTGTCATCACACAGCTCAATTGTGCCATCACATTGGCCCATACACCTACTTTGTTCCTTCACACTGCTCAATTGTGCACTCACAGTGCTCCATGGTGTAATAACACTTCTCCATTGTGTCTTCACACTGCTCCATTGTTCCCTCACAGTGCTCCATTGTATCATGCACTGCTCAGTTGTGCCCTCACCATCCTCCACTGTGCTCTCATCCTGCTCCATTTTGTCCTCACACTGCTCCATTGTGTCATCACACTGCTCTATTGTGCCCTCACAGTCCTAAATACTGTCATTACACTGCTTCATTGTGTAATCACACTGCTCCATTCTGTCATTACTCTGCTCCATTGCACCCTCACACTGCACGATTTGTGCCCTCACACTGCTCCATTGTGCAGTCACACTGCTCCATTGTGCCATAACACTTTTCCTTTGTGTCATCACACTGCTCCATTGTGCTATCACTCTGCTCCATTGTCTCATCACACTGCTCCATTTTGCTCTGAAATTCCTCCATTGTGCCCCAACACTGCTCAATTTTGCCATCACACGCTCAATTGTGTCTACACACTGGTCCACTGTTCCCTCACACTGATCCATTGTTCCCTCACACTGCTCCATTGTGCCAGCACACTGCTCCATTGTGCCATCACACTGTTTCATTGTGCCCTCACACTGCTATATTTGCCCTCACAGTGCTCCATTGTGTCATCACACTGCTCCATTGAGTCATCACACTGCTCCATTGTGCCCTCACACTGCTCCATTGTGCTCTCACTCTGCTCCCTTGTGACCTCACACTGGTCCAGTTTGCCCTCACACTGCTCCATTGTGATATCACACTGTTCCATTGTGTCATCACGCTGCTCCTTTGTGTCATCATACTGCTCCATTGTGCCCTGACACTGCTCCATTGTGCCCTGACACTGCTCCATTGTGTCATCACAGTGCTCCATTTTGTCATCACAGTGCTCCATTGTGCCAGCATAGTGCTCCAATGTGCCATCACACTGCTCCATTTTGTCATCACACTGCTCCACTGTGTCATCAAACTGCTCCACTGTGTCCTCACCCTGCTACATTGTGCCATGACACTGCTCCAGTGTGTCATCACACTGTTCCACTGCATCATAACACAGCTCCAGTGTGCCATCATGCTGCTCCATTGTGGTATCCCACTGCTCTTTTGTGTCATCATACTGTTCTATTGTGCCATCACACTGCTTCATTGTGCCCTCACACAGTTCCATTGTTCACTCACACATTTAGATTGTCTCCTCACACAGGTATATTGTGCCCTCAAATTGCTCAATTCTGCCCTCAAACTGCTCCATTGTGTCATCACACTGCTCCATTTTGTCATCCCTCTGCTCAATTGTGCTCTCAAACTCTTCCATTCTTCTCTAACCCTGCTCAATGTTGTCCTCACACTGCTCCATTTTGTCTGCACAGTGGTCCTTTGTTCCATACGACTGCTCCATTGTGCCCTCACACTCCTCCATTTTGCCCTCACACTGCTCCATTGTGCCATCACAATGCTCCATTGTGTCATCACACTTCTCTATTGTGTCATCACACTGCTCCATTCTGCCCTCACACTGCTCCCTTGTTTCATCACACTGCTCCATTGTGTTATAACGCTGCTCTTTTGTGTCATCACACTGTTCCATTGTGCCATCACACTGCTTCATTGTGCCCCCAAAGAGCTCCATTGTGCACTCACACATATCGATTGTCTCCTCAAACAGGTACATTTTGCACTCACACTGCTCCATTGTGCCCTCACCCTGCTCCATTGTATCATCACACTGCTCAATTTTTCCCTCACACTGCTCCATTGTGTCATCACAGTGCTCCATTGTGCCATCATAATGGTCCAATGTGCCATCACACTGCTCCATTCTGTCATCACACTGCTTCATTGTGCCATCACACTCCTCCACTGTGTCATCAAAGTGCTCCACTGTGTCATCACGCTGCTACATTGTGCCATGACACTGCTCCAATGTGTCATCACACTGCTCCACTGTGTCATCACTCTGCTTCAGTGTGCCATCATGCTGCTCCATTGTGTTATCACGCTGCTCTTTTGTGACTTCACACAGCTCCATTGTGAACTCACACATATCGATTGTCTCCACACAGGTACATTGTGCCCTCACACTGCTCAATTCTGCCCTCACACTGCTCCATTTTGTCATCACAGTGCTCCATTGTGCCAGCATAGTGCTCCAAGGTACCATCACCCTGCTCCATTTTGTCATCACACTGCTCCACTGTTTCATCAAACTTCTCCACTGTGTCCTCAACCTGCTACATTTTGCCATGACACTGCTCCAGTGTGTCATCACACTGCTCCACTGTGTCATCACACAGCTCCAGTGTGCCATCATGTTGCTCCATTGTGGTATCACGCTGCTCTTTTGTGTCCTCATACTGCTCCATTGTGCCATCACACTGCTTCATTGTGCCCTCACACATTTCCATTGTTCACTCACACATATAGATTGTCTCCTCACACAGGTACATTGTGCCCTCAAATTGCTCAATTCTGCCTTCACACTGCTCCATTGTGTCATCTCACTGCTCCATTTTGTCATCCCTCTGCTCAATTGTGCCCTCAAACTCTTCCATTCTGCTCTAACCCTGCTCAATGTTGTCCTCACCCTGCTCCATTCTTTCATCTCTCTGCTCCATTGTGCCCTCACACTGCACGATTTGTGCCTTCACACTGCTCCATTTTGTCTGCACAGTGGTCCTTTGTTCCCTACGACTGCTCCATTGTGCCCTCACACTCCTCCATTTTGCCCTCACACTGCTCCATTGTGCAGTCACACTGCTCCATTTTGCCATAACTCTGTTCCATTGTCATCACAATGCTCCATTGTGTCATCACACTGCTCTATTGTGTCATCACACTCCTCCATTGTGCCCTTACACTGCTCCATTGTGCTATCACACTGCTCCATTGTGCAGTCAAACTGCACAATTGTGTCATCACACTGCTCTATTGTGTCATCACACTGCTCCATTGTGCCCTCACTCTGCTCCCTTGTTTCATCACACTGTTCCATTGTGTTATCACGCTGCTCTTTTGTGTCATCACACTGTTCCATTGTGCCATCACACTGCTTCATTGTGCCCTAAAAGAGCTCCATTGTGTACTCACACATATCGATTGTCTCCTCAAACAGGTACATTTTGCACTCACACTGCTCCATTGAGCCCTCACACTGCTCCATTGTATCATCACACTGCTCAATTTTGCCCTCACACTGCTCCATTGTGTCATCATAGTGCTCCATTGTGCCATCATAATGCTCCAATGTGCCATCATACTGCTCCATTCTGTCATTCCACTGCTTCATTGTGCCATCACACTGCTCCATTGTGTCATCACACTGCTCCACTGTGTCATCACACTGCTTCAGTGTGCCATCATGCTGCTCCATTGTGTTATCATGCTGCTCTTTTGTGACATCACACTGCTTCATTGTGCCATCACACTGCTTCATTGTGCCCTCACACAGCTCCATTGCATACTCACACATATCGATTGTCTCCTCACACAGGTACATTGTGCCCTCACACTGCTCAATTCTGCCCTCACACTGCTCCATTGTGTCATCCCCCTGCTCAGTTGTGACCTCACACTCCTCCATTCTGCTCTCACCCTGCTCCATTTTGTCCTCACACTGCTCCATTCTGTCATCACTCTGCTCCATTGTGCCCTCACACTGTCAGATTTGTGTCCTCACACTGCTCCATTTTGTTCACACAGTGGTCCTTTGTGACCTACAACTGCTCCATTGTGCCCTCACACTGCTCCACTCTGCCAAAACACTGTTCTATTGTGCCATCACACTGCTTCATTGTGACCTCACACAGCTCCATTGTGCACTCACACATATCGATTGTCTCCTCACACAGGTACATTGTGCCCTCACACTGCTCAATTCTCCCCTCAAACTGCTCCATTGTGTCATCACACTGCTCCATTGTGTCATCACCCTGCTCAACTGTGCCCTAACACTCCTCCATTCTGCTCTAACCCTGCTCCATTTTGTCCTCACACTGCTCATTTCTGTCATTACTCTGCTCTATTGTGCCCTCACACTGCATAATTTGTGCCCTGACACTGCTCCATTGTGTCCACACAGTGGTCCTTTGTGCCCTATGTCTGCTCCATTGTGCCCTCACATTGTTCCATTTTGCCCTCACACTGCTCCATTGTGCAGTCACACTGCTCCATTGTGCCATAATACTATTCCATTGTGTCATCACACTGCTCCATAGTGCTATCACTCTGCTTCATTGTGTCATCACACTGCTCCATTTTGCTCTCGCATTCCTACATTGTGCCCTACCACTGTTCAATTTTGACCTCACACTGCTACATTGTGGCATCGCAATGCTCCATTTTACCATCACACTAATCCATTGTGTCATCACACTGCTCCAATATTCCCTCACACACTGCAATTGTGCCCTCATGCTGCTCTATTTTGTCCTCACAGTTCCACATTGTGTTCAGACTGCTAAATTGTGCCCTCACACTACTACATTGTGAAATCACACAGCTCCATGTGTCTACACACTGGTCCACTGTTCCCTCACACTGATCCATTGTTCCCTCACACTGGTCAATTGTGCCAGCAAACTGCTCCATTTTGCCATCACACTCTTCCATTTTCCCCTCACACTGCTCCATTGTGTCATCACACGGCTCTATTTTGTCATCACACTGCTCCATTTTGCCCACACACTGCTCCATTGTGACCTCACACTGGTACAGTGTGCCCTCACACTGCTCCATTGTGATATCACACTGCTCCATTGTGTCATCATGCTGTTACTTTGTGTCATCACACTGCTCCATTGTGCCCTGACACTGCTCCATTGTGTCCTCACACTGCTCCATTGTGTCATCACAGTGCTCCATTGTGTCATCACTGTGCTCCATTGTCCCATAATAGTGCTCCAATGTGCCATCACACTGCTCCCTGCTGTCATCACACTGCTTCATTGTGCCATCACACTCCTTCATTCTGTCATCTCACAACTCCATTGTGCCATCACCCTGCTCCATTGTGTAATCACGCTGCTCCACTGTGTCATCAAATTTCTCCACTGTGTCATCACTCTGCTCCATTGTTCCATGGCACTGCTCCATTTTGTCAACAATATGCTCCACTGTGTCATCACACTGCTCCAGTGTGCCCTCATGCTGCTACATTGTGTTATCAAGTGGCTCTTTTCTTTCATCATAGTGCTCCATTGTGCCATCACACTGCTACATTGTGCCCTCACACAGCTCCATTGTGCACTCACACAAATCGATTGTCTCCTCACACAGGTACATTGTGCCCTCACAGTGCTCCCTTGTTTCCTCACCCTGCTCCATTCAGCCCTAACCCCTTTCAATTGTGTCATCACACTGCTCCATATTGTCATCAAACTTCTCCATTGTGTCATCACAGGGCTCCATTGTGCACTCACAGTTCATTGTGCGATCACAGTGCTCCACTGTGCCCTCACACTTCTCAATTGTGCCCTCACACTGCTCCATTGTGTCATCACACTGCTCCATTGTGCCCTCACACTGCTCCACTGGGTCATCACACAGCTCCATTGAGACATCACACTGCTCCACTGTGTCATCAAACTGTTCCATTGTGCCCTCAAACAGCTCCATTGTGCAATCACCCTGCAACATTGTGTCATCCCACTGCTCAATTGTACCCCCACACTCCTCCATTTTACTCTCACCCTGCTCCATTTTGTACTCACAGTGCTCCATTGTGTCATCATAATTCTCAATTTTGCAAGCACACTGCTCCATTGTGTCATCACAATGCTCCATTGTGCCCTCACACTGCTCCTTTTTGCCATCACACTGCTCCATTGTGCCAACACTGTTCCATCGTGCCCTCACACTGCTCAATTGTGTCATCACACTGCTCCATTGTGTCATCACACTGCTCCATTGTGCCCTCACACTGCTCCACTGGGTCATCACACAGCTCCATTGAGACATCACACTGCTCCACTGTGTCATCAAACTGTTCCATTGTGCCCTCAAACAGCTCCATTGTGCAATCACCCTGCAACATTGTGTCATCCCACTGCTCAATTGTACCCCCACACTCCTCCATTTTACTCTCACCCTGCTCCATTTTGTACTCACAGTGCTCCATTGTGTCATCATAATTCTCAATTTTGCAAGCACACTGCTCCATTGTGTCATCACGCTGCTCCAATGTGTCATCACGCTGCTCCACTGTTCCCTCACATTGCAGCATTGTGACCTGACAGTGCTAACTTGTGTCCTCACACTGCTCCATTGTGTCATCACACTGCTCCCTTGTGCCATCACACTGCTCCATTGTGTCATCTCACTGCTCCATTGTTTCATCACAGTGCTCCATTGTGCCTTCACACTGCTCCATTGTGTCACCATGCTGCTCCATTGTGTCATCACGCTTCTCTATTATTCCCTCACATTGCTCCACTGTGACCACACAGTGCTAAATTGTGTCATCACACTGCTTCATTGTGTCATCATGCTTCTCCCCTGTTCCCTCACATTGGTCAATTGTGACCTCACAGTGCTAAATTGTGTCATCAAACTGCTCCATTGTGTCATCATGCTGCTCCACTGTTAACACACATTGCTCCATTGTGGGATCACCATGCTAAATTGTGTCAACACACTGCTCCATTGTGTTATCATATTGCTCCATTGTGCCATCACACTGCTCCATTGTATGATCTCACTGTTCAATTGTTTCATCTCAATGCTACATTGTGCCAACACATTGCTCCATAGTGTCATCACACTGTTCCACTGTGTCATCACAATGCTCCATTGTGCCATCACACTCCTCCATTGTGTTATCACAGTGCTACATTGTGCCCTCACAGTGCTCCATTGTGTCCTCACATTGCTCCATTGTGTCATCTCACTGCTCCATTGTTTCAACACAATGCCCCATTGTCCCATCACATTGCTCCATTGTGTCATCACGCTGCTCCTTTGTGTCATCACAATGCTCAATTGTACCATCACACTCATCCATTGTGTCCACACAGTGCCCCATTGTGCCCAAACTGTGCTCCATTGTGCCTTCACACTGCTATTTTTTGCTCTCAGACTGCTGCATTGTGGCATCACATTGTTCCATTTTGTCATCACTCTGTTCCATTGTGTCATCACTCTGCTCCATTGTTCACTCACATTGCTCCATTGTGATCACAAAGTGCTAAATTGTGTCATTACACTGCTCCATTGTGCCATCCCACTGCTCCATTGTGCAATCACAGTGTTCCATTGTTTCATCACACTGCTCCATTGTTTCATCACAAATCTCAATTGTGCTCCTCACACTGCCCAATTGTGACCTCACACTTCTCCACTGTGCCCTCACACTGCTCCCTTGTGCTCTCACACTGCTTCATGGTGCTATCATACTGCTCCATTGTGCTTCTCACACTGCTAAATTGTGTCATCACCATGCCTCATTGTGCCCTCACACTGCCCTATTGTGTCATCACACTGCTCCTTTGAGTCCACACAGTGCCCCATTGTGCCCGCACAGTGCTCCTTTGTGCCCTAACACTGCTATATTCTGTCCTCACACTGCTCGATTTTGCCATCAGACTGCTCCATTTTGTCATATGGTGCTCCATTGTGTAATCATCCCGCTCCATTTTTCACTCACATTGCTACATTTTGACCTCACGGCACTACATTTTGTCAACACACTGCACCATTGTGTCCACACACTGCTCCATTATGTCAGCAAACTGCTCCATTTTTTCATCACATTGCTCCATTGTGTCATCACAGTGCTCCTTTATGTCAACACAATGCTCCATTGTGTCATCACACTTTTCCATTGTGTCATCACACTTCTCCTTTGTTCCTTCTCATTGCTCAATTGTGACCTCACAGTGCTACATTGTGTCATCACACTGCTCCATTGTGTCATCACACTGCTCCATTGTGCCATTAAACTGCTCCATTGTGTCATCTCACTGTTCCATTGTTTAATCTCAGTGCTCCATTGTGCCATCACAGTGCTCCATTGTGTCATCACACTGCTCCACTGTGCCATCACACTGCTCCATTGTGCAATCACACTACTCCATTGTATCATCTCACTGTTCCATTGTTTCATCAGAATGCTCCATTGTGCAAGCACATTGCTCCATTCTGTCATCACACTTCTCCACTGTGTCATCACAATGCTACATTTTTCCCTCACACTGCTCAATTGTGTCATCTCACTGCTCCATTGTTTCACCACAATGCTCCATTGTGCCATCACATTGCTCCTTTTTGTTATAACATTGCTCCATTGTGTCATCACACTGCTCCATTGTGTCATCACGCTGCTCCAATGTGTCATCACACTGCTCCATTGTTCCCTCACATTGCTCTATTGTGACCTGACAGTGCTAACTTGTGTCCTCAAACTGCTCCATTGTGTCATCACACTGCTCCATTGTGTCATCACGCTGCTCCAAAGTGTCATCACACTGCTCCATTGTTCCCTCACATTGCTCTATTGTGACCTGACAGTGCTAACTTGTGTCCTCAAACTGCTCCATTGTACCATCACACTGCTCCATTGTGTCATCTCACTGTTCCATTGTTTCATCACAGTGCTCCATTGTGCTTTCACACTGCTCCATTGTGTCATCACGCTTCTCCATTGTTCCTTCACATTGCTCCATTGTGACCACAGTGCTAAATTGTGTCATCACACTGCTTCATTGTGTCATCACAGTGCTCCCTTGTGCCCTCGCACTGCTCCATTGTGCCCTCACACTGTTCCATTGTATAATCACAGAGCTACACTGTGCCCTGATCATGCTCCATTGTGCCCTCACACTGTTCCATTGTATCATCACAGAGCTCCACTGTGCCCTGATCATGCTCCATTGTGCCATCACACTGTTCCATTGTGTCCTCACACTGCTCCATTGTGCCAAAACACTGCCCCATTGTGCAATCACACTGTCCCATTGTGTCATCACACTGCTTCATTATGCCATAACTCTCCTCCATTTTGTCATCACACTACTCCATTGTGCCCTATCACTGCTCCATTGTCTCACTTCTCTGCTCAATTGTTTCATCACAGTGCTCTATTATGCCATCATATTTCTCCATTGTGTCATCACACTGCTCCTTTCTGTTATCACAATTCTCCATTGTGCAATGACACTGCTCCATTATGTTATCACATTGCTCCATTGTGCCCTCACAGTGCTCCATTGTATCCACACACTGATCCATTGTGACATCTAATTGCTCCATTGTTTCAAAACAATGCTCCATTGTGCAATCACATTGCTCCATTGTGTCATCACACTGCCCCATGGTGTCATCACACTGCTCCTTTGTGTCATCACAATGCGCCATTGTGCCATCACAGTCATCCATTGTGTCATCACACTGCTCCATTGTGTTTTCACACTGCTCCATTGTGCCGTCACAGTGCTCCATTTTGCCCTCACACTGCTCCATTGTGTCATATCACTGCTCCATTGTTTCACCACAATGCTCCAATATGCCTTCCCACTGGTTCGTTGTGTTAACACAGAGTTCCATTTTGCCCTCACAGTGCTCCATTGTGCCCTCACATTGCTCTACTATGTAATCTCACTGCACCATTGTTTCACCGCAATGCTCCATTGTGCCATGACATTGCTACATTGTGTCATCACACTGTCCCATTGTGTCATCACACTGATCCTTTGTGCCATCACAATGCTCAATTGTGCCATCATAGTCATCGACTGTATCATCACACTGCTCCATTGTGCCATCACACTGTCCATTGTGTCATCACACTGCTCCATTATTAACAAACATTGCTCCATTGTGAGCTCACACTGCTAAATTGTGTCAACACACTGCTTCATTGTGTTATCAAACTGCTCCATTGTGCCATCACACTGCTCCATTTTATGATCTCAGTGTTCAATTGTTTCACCACAAAGCTCCATTGTGTAATCACATTCTCCATTGTGTCATCACACTGTTCCATTGTGTCATAACACTGCTCCTTTGTGTCATCACAACGTGCCATTTTGTCATCACACTGCTCCATTGTACCATCACACTGTCTCTTGTGTCATCACACTGCTCCACTGTGTCATCACAATGCTCCATTGTGCCATCACACTGCTCCATTTTGTTATCACACTGCTCCATTGTGCCCTCACACTGCTCCGTTGTGTTATCTCACTGCTCCAATGTTTCACCACAATGCTCCATTGTGCCATCACATTGCTCCATTGTGCCATCACATTGCTCCATTGTGTCACCACACTGGTCCTTTGTGTCATAACAATGCTCAATTGTGCCATCACACTCTTCCATTGTGTCCACACAGTGCCCCACTGTACCCTTACATTGCTCCATTGTGCCCTCACACTGCTATATTTTGCCCTCACACTGCTCCATTGTGGCATCACACTGCTCCACTTTGTCATCACACTGCTCCATTTTGTCATCACTCCGCTCCATTGTGTCGTCACTCTGCTCCATTGTTCACTCACATTGCTACATTGTGACCTCACAGTGCTAAATTGTGTCATCACACTGCTCAATTGTGTCATCAAACTGCTCCATTGTGCAATCACACTGCTCCATTGTTTCATCACACTGCTCCATTTTTTCATCAAAAATCTCCATTGTGTCATCACAGTGCTCCTTTATGTCATCACACTGCTCCATTTTGTCATAACACTGCTCCATTGTGTCATCACTCTTCTCCTTTGTTCCCACTCATTGCTCAGTTGTGGCCTCACAGTGCTATATTGTGCCATCACACTGCTCCCTGTGCCATCACACTGCTCCATTGTGTCTTCTCACTGCTCCATTGTTTCATCACAGTGCTCCATTGTGCCTTCACACTGCTCCATTGTGTCATCACGCTGCTCCATTGTGCCTTCACACTGCTCCATTGTGTCATCATGCTGCTCCATTGTGTCATCACGCTTCTCCATTTTTCCCTCACATTGCTCAATTGTGACCACACAGTGCTAAATTGTGTCATCACACTGCTTCATTGTGTCACCACAGTGCTCTCTTGTGCCCTCACATTGTTCCATTTTGCCCTCACACTGCTCCATTTTATCATCACAGAGCTCCACTGTGTCTTGTTCATACTCCATTGTGCCATCACACTGCTCCATTGTGTCCTCACACTGCTCCATTGTACCAACACACTGCTCCATTGTGCATTCTCACTGTTCCAATTTGTCATCACACTGCTCCAATGTGCCATCACTCTCCTCCATTTTGACAACACACTACTCCATTGTGCCATCTCACTTCTGCATTGTCTCATCTCACTGCTCAATTGTTTCATCTCAGTGCTCAATTGTGCCATCACACTTCTCCATTTTGTCATCACACTGCTCCTTTCTGTTATCACAATGCTCCATTGTGCAATGACACTGCTCCATTGTGTTATCACATTGCTACATTGTACCCTCACAATGCTCCATAGTGTCCTCACACTGCTCCATTGTGACATCTAATTGCTCCACTGTTTCACCACAATGCTCCATTGTGCAATCACATTGCTCCATTGAGTCATCACACTGCTCCATTGTGTCATCACACTGCTGCTTTTTGTCACAATGTGCCATTGTGCCATCACAGTCGTCCATTGTTTCATGACAAAGCTCCATTGTGCCATCACACTGTGCATTGTTTCATCACACTGCTCCATTGTGTCATCACACTGCTCCATTGTGTTATCACACTGCTCCATTGTGTCATCTCATTGCTCCATTGTTTCACCACAGTGCTCCATTGTGCCTTCACTCTGCTTCATTGTGTTATCACACTGCTCCATTTTGCCCTCACAGTGCTCCATTGTGCACTCACACTGCTCCATTGTGTAATCTCACTGCTCCATTGTTTCAACGCAATGTTCCATTCTGCCATCACATTGCTACATTGTGTCATCACACTGCCCAATTGTGTCATCACATTGCTCCTTTTTGTCATCACAATGGTCAATTTTGCCATCACAGTCATCCACTGTATCATCCCACTGCTCTATTGTGACATCACACTGCTCCATTGTTTTATCACACTGCTCCATTGTGTCATCACAGTGCTCCTTTGTGTCATCACACTGCTCCATTTTGTCATCACACTGCTCCATTGTGTCATCACGCTGCTCCATTGTGTCATCACGCTTCTCCACTTTTCCCTCAAATTGCTCAATTGTGACCTCACAGTGGTAAATTGTGTCATCACACTGCTCCATTTTCTCATCATGCTGCTCCATTGTTAACTAACATTGCTCCGTTTTGAACTCACAGTGCTAAATTGTGTCAACACACTGCTTCATTGTGTTATCACACTGCTCCATTGTGCCATCACACTGCTCCATTGTATGAACTCACTGTTCAATTCTTTCTTCACAATGCTTCATTGAGCCATCACATTGCTCCATTTTGTCATCACACCGCTCCACTGTTTCATCACAATGCTCCATTTTGCCATCACACTGCTCCATTGTGTTATCACAGTGCTACATTGTGCCCTCACACTGCTCCATTGTGCCCTCACACTGCTCCATTCTGTCATCTCCTTGCTCCATTGTTTCACCACTATGCTCCATTGTGCCATCACATTGCTCCATTGTGTCATCACACTGCTCCTTTGTGTCATCACATTGCTCAATTGTGCCATCACACTCGTCCATTGTGTCCACACAGTTCCCCATTGTGCCCACACAGTGTTCCATTGTGCCCTCACACTGCTATATTTTGCCCTCAGACTGCTGCATTGTGGCATCACATTGCTCCATTGTGCCCACAAAGTGATCCTTTGTGCCCTTACACTGCTAAATTTTGCCCTCACACTGCTCGATTTTGCCATCAGACTGCTCCATTTTGTCATCTGCTGCTCCATTGTGTAATCACCCCACTCCATTGTTCACTAACGTTGCTCCATTGTGCACTCACAGCGCTAAATTTTGTCAGCACACTGCTTCATTGTCTTATCACAGTGCTCTATTGTGCCCCGAAACTGCTCCATTGTGCCTTCACACTGCTCAATTTTATCATCACTGTGCTCCATTGTGCCCTGATCATGCTCCATTGTGCCATCACACTGCTCCATTGTGTCCTCACACTGCTCCATTGTGCCAACTCACTGCTCCATTGTGCCATCACTCTGCTCCATTTTGTCATCACACTGCTCCATTGTGCCATCACACTGCTCCGTTGTGTCATCTCACTGCTCCATTGTGCCATCACTCTGCTCCATTTTGTCATCACACTGCTCCATTGTGCCATCACACTGATCCATTGTGTCATCTCACTGCTCCATTGTTTCATAACACTGCTCCATTGTGCCATCACACTGGCCTATTGTGTCGTTACACTGCTCCATTTGTCATGAAAATACTCAATTATGCCATCACACTGCTCCATTTTGTCATCACACTGGTCCATTGTGACATCACAGTGCTCGCTTGTGTCATCATGCTGCTCAGTTGTGTCATCACGCTGCTCTATTGTTCCCACACATTGCTCCATTGTGACCTCGCAGTGCTAAATTTTGTCATCACACTGCTCCATTGTGTCATCACACTGCTACATTGTGCCCATACTCTGCTTCATTGTGTCATCTCCCTACTCCATTGTTTCTTCACTGTGCTTCATTGTGCCATCATACTGCTACAGTGTGTCATCACTCTACTCCACTGTGCCATCACACTGCTCCATTGTGTCACCTCTCTGCTCCATTGTTTCATCACAGTGCTCAATTGTGCCATCAAACTTCTCCATTATGTCATCACACTGATCCTTTCTGTCATCACAATTCTGTGTTGTGCCATCACACTGCTCCATGGTGTGCTCACACTGCTCCATTATGCCTGCCCAGTGCTCCATTCTACTCTCACACTGCTCCATTGTGTCATCTCATTGATCCATTGTTTCACTATAATGCTCTATTGTGTTATCACACTGCTCCATTGTGCCCAGAGTGTGCACCAATGTGCCCTCACACTGCTACATTGTGTCATCTCACTGCTCCATTGTTTCACAACAATGCTCCATTTCTCCATTGTGTCATCACACTGCTTCACCACACTTTCCATTGTGTCATCACACTGCTCCACTGTGTCACCACGCTGCTCGACTGTTAACTCACATTGCTCCATTGTAACCTCACAGTCCTAAATTATGTCAACACACTGCTCCATTGTGCCATCACACTGCTCCATTGTGTCATCACACTGCTCCATTCTGTCATCACACTTATTCCATAAGCCATTACACTGCTCCATTGTGTCATCTCACAGTTCCATTGTTTCATCGCGGTGCTCCATTGTGCCATCTCTATGCTCCATTGTGCCATCACACTGCTCCATTTTGCCACCACACTGCTCCATTGTGCGATCACACTGCTCCATTGTATCATCTCACTGTTCCATTGTTCCATCACTTTGCTCCATTGTGTCATCACACTGCTCCACTGTGTCATCACAATGCTCCATTTTGCCATCACACTGCTCCATGTGTCATCACACTGCTATTTTGTGTAATCACACTGCTTCATTGTGCCATCACTATGCTCCATTGTGTCATCACACCTATAACTTATGCCATTACACTGCTCCATTGTGTCATCTCACTGTTCCATTGTTTCATCACAGTGCTCCATTGTGTCATCACACTGCTCCAATCTGTCATCACGCTGCTCCATTGTTAACTCAAGTTGCTCCATTGTGACCTCAAACTGCTAGATTTTGTCATCACCCTGCGTCATTGTCTCATCACAGTGCTCTATTGTGCCCTCACACTGTTCCATTGGGCACACACAGTGCTCCATTATATCATCACAGTACTCCATTTTGCCCTGATCTTGCTCCAGTGTTTCAGCACAATGGTACATTGTGCCAACACACTGCTCCATTGTGCAATCACACTGTTCCATTGTGTCATCACACTGCTCCATTGTGCCATCACTCTCCTCCATTTTGTCATCACACTACTCCATTGTGTCATCTCACTTCTCCATTGTGTCATCTCACTGCTCAATTGTTTCGTCACAGTGCTCTATTGTGCCATCACAGTTCTCCATCATGTCATCACACTGCTCCATTCTGTCATCACAATGCTCCATTGTGCAATGACACTGCTCCATTGTGTTATCACACTGCTCCATTGTACCAGCACAGTGCTCCATTGTGCCCTCACACTGCTCCATTGTGTCATCTCATTGCTCCATTGTTTCACCACATTGCTCCTTTGTGCAATCACATTGCTCCATTGTGTAATCACAGTGCTCCATTGTGCAATCACACTGCTCCTTTGTGTCATCACAATGCTTCATTGTGCCGTCACATTGCTCCATTGTCTCATCACACTGGTCCTTTGTGTCATCACAATGCTCAATTGTGCTATCACACTTGTACATTGTGTCATCACACTGCTCCATTGTGTCATTACGCTGCTCCATTGTGTCATCACGCTGCTCCATTGTTAACTCACATTGCTCCATTGTGACCTCACAGCCCTAAATTGTGTCAACACACTGCTTCATTGTGTCATCACACACCTCCTTTGTGCAACCACCCTGCTCCATTGTATGATCTCACTCTTCAATTGTTTCTTCACAATGCTGCATTGTGCCATTACATTGCTCCATTGTGTCATCACACTTATCCCTATACCACTGCACTGCTCCATTGTGTCATCTCACGGTTCCACTGTTTCATCACAGTGCTCCAATTCTGCCATCGCTATGCTCCATTGTGTCATCACACTGCTCCACTGTGTCATCACACTGCTCCTTTTTGTAATCACACTTCTCCATTGTGTCATCACACTTCTCCATTTTGTCATCATGCTGCTCCATTGTGTCATCATGCTACTCCATTGTTCCTTCACATTGCTACATTGTGATCTCACAGTGTTAAATTGTGTCATCACAGTGCTCCATTGCATCATCAAACTGCTCCATTGTGTCATCTCACTGCTCCATTGTTTCATCACAGTGCTCCATTGTGCCTTCACACTGCTCCATTATGTCATTACACTGCTCAATTGTACCATCACTCTGATCCATTGTGTCATCTCACTGCTCCATTCTTTCATTACAATGCTCTGTTATGCCATCACATTGCTGGATTGTGTCATCACATTGCTCCATTGTGTCATCACACTGTCCTTTATGTCATCACAATGCTCAATTGTGCCATCACTCTCCTCCCTTTTGTCATCACACTACTCCACTGTGCCATCTCACTTCTCCATTGTGTCATCTCACTGCTCAAGTGTTTCATCACGGTGCTCTATTGTGCTATCAAAATTCTCCATTGTGTCATCACACTGCTTCTTTCTGCTATCACAATTCTCCATTGTGCCATGACACTGCTCCATTGTGCCCTCACACTGCTCCATAGTGACATGTAATTGCTCCATTGTTTCACCACAATGCTCCATTGTGCAATCACATTGCTCCTTTATGTCATCACACTGCTCCATTGTGTCATCACACTGCTCCATTGCGTCATCACAATGCGCCATTGTGCCATCACAGTCATCCATTGTGGCAACACCCTGCTCCATTGTGCCATCACACTGTCCATTGTTTCATCACACTGCTCCATTGTGTCATCACACTACTTCATTGTTTCAACACAATGCTCCATTGTGCTTTCACACTGCTCCATTGTGTTATCACACTGCTGCATTGTGCCATTACAGTGCTCCATTGTGCCGTCACACTGCTCCATTGTGTAACCTCACTGCTCCATTGTTTTACCGCAAAGATCCATTGTGCCATAACATTGATACATTGTGTCATCACACTGCCCCACTGTGTCATCACACTGCTCCTTTGTGTCATCACAATGGTCAAATTGCCATCACAGTCATCCACTGTATCATCACACTGCTCCATTTTGCCATCAAACTGCTCTGTTGTTTCATCACACTGCTCCACTGTGTCATCACAGTGCTCCTTTGTGTCATCAGACTGCTCCATGTGTCATCACGCTTCTCCATTGTTCCCTCACATTGCTTAATTGTGACCTCACAGTGGTAAATTGTGTCATCACACTGCTCCATTTTGTCTTCACGCTGCTCCATTGTTAACTCACATTGCTCCATTGTGAACTCACAGTGCTAAATTGTGTCAACACACTGCTTCATTGTGTTATTACACTGCTCCATTGTGCCATCACACTGCTCCATTGTTTGATCTCGCTGCTCAATTCTTTCATCACAATGCTACATTGTGCCATCACATTGCTCCATTTTGTCATCACACTACTCCACTGTGTCATCACAATTCTCCATTGTGCCATCAAACTGCTCCATTGTGTTATCACACTGCTACATTTTGCCCTCACAGTGCTCCATTGTGTCCTCACACTGCTCCATTGTGTCATCACCCTGCTCCTTTGTGTCATCACAATGCTCAATTGTGCCATCACACTTGTCCATTTTGTCCACACAGTTCCCAATTTTGCCACACAGTGCTCCATTTTGCCCTCACACTGCTATATTTTGCCCTCAGACTGCTGAATTGTGGCATCACACTGCTCCATTTTGTTTCACTCTGCTCCATTGTGTCATCACTCTGCTCCACTCTTCACTTACATTGCTCCATTGTGACCATACAGTGCTGAATTGTGTCATCACACTGCTCAATTTTGTCATCACACTGCTCCATTGTGCAATCACACTGATGTATAGTTTCATCACACTGCTCCACTGTTTCATCACACATCTCCATTGTGCCATCACACTGCTCCATTGTGTCATCACACTGCTCCATTATGTCATCCCAATGCTCCATTGTGCCATCACACTCTTCCATTGTTTAATCACATTGCTCCATTGTGTCATCACACTGCTACTTTGTGTCATCACAATGCTCAATTGTGCCATCACACTCGTCCATTGTGTCCACACAGTGCCCCATTGTGTACACACTGTGCTCCATTGCGCCCTCACACTGCTATTTTATGCCCTCAGACTGTTGCATTGTGACATCACATTGCTCCATTTTGTCATTACTCTGCTCCATTGTGTCATCTCTCTGCTCCATTGTTCACTCACTTTGCTGCATTGTCACCTCACAGTGCTAAATTGTGTCATCACACTGCTCACTTTTCTCATCACACCGCCCCATTGTTTCATCACACCGCTCCATTGTTTCATCACAGTGCTCCATTCTGTCATCACAATGCTCCATTGTGCCATCACACTCCTCCATTGTTTCATCACATTGCTCCATTGTGTCATCACACTGCTCCTTTGTGTCATCACACTGCTTCAATATGTCATCACACTGCTCATTTTTGTCATCACGCTTCTCCATTGTGTCATAACACTTCTCCATTGTTCCCACTCATTGCTCAATTGTGACCTCACAGTGCTATATTGTGTCATCACTCTGCTCCATTGTGTCATCACACTGCTCCATTGGCCATTACACTGCTCCATTGTGTCATCTCACTGTTCCCTTGTTTCATCATAGTGCTCCATTGTGCCATCACAGTGCTCCATTGTATCATCACACTGTTCCATTGTGCCATCACAGTGCTCCATTGTGTCATCACACTGCTGCATTGTGCCACCACACTGCTCCATTGTGCGATCACACTGCTCCATTGTATCATCTACTGTTCCATTTTTTTCATCAGAATGCTCCATTGTGCAAGAACATTGCTCAATTTTGTCATCATACTGCTCCACTGTGTCATCACAATGTTACATTTTCGCTCACACTGCTCCATTTTGTCATCTCACTGCTCCATTGTTTCTACACAATGGTCCATTGTGCCATCACATTGCTCCTTTGTATTATAACATTGCTCCATTGTGTCATCACATTACTATATTGTGTCAACACACTGCTCCAATGTGTCATCATGCTGCTCCATTGTTCCCTCATATTGCTGCATTGTGACCTGACAGTGCTAACTTGTGTCCTCACACTGCTCCATTGTATCATCACAGAGCTCCACTGTGCCCTGATCATGCTCCATTGTGCCATCACACTGCTCCATTGTGTCCTCACACTGCTCCATTGTGCAAACACACTGCTCCATTGTGCCATCACTCTGCTACATTGTGTCATCACACTGCTCCATTGTGCCATCACACTGCTCCGTTGTTTCATCTCACTGCTCCATTGTTTCATCACAATGCTCCATTATGCCATCCCATTCCTCGAATGTGTCATCACATTGCTCCATTTTGTCATCACACTGGTCTTTATGTCATTACAATGCTCAATTATGCCAACACACATCCATTTTGTCATCACACTGCACCATTTTGCCATCACACTGCTCCATTGTGTCATCGCCCTGCTCCATTTTTAACTCATATTGCTCCATTGTGACCTCACACTGCTAAATTGTGTCATCACACTGCGTCATTTTCTCATCTCAGTGCTCTACTGTGCCCTCACCCTGCTCCATTGGACACTCACACTGCTGCATTATATCATCACAGTGCTCCACTGTGCCCTGAGCTTGCTCCATTGTTTCACCACAATGGTACATTGTGCCAACACACTGCTCCATTGTGCAATCACACTGTTCCATTGTGTCATCACACTGTTCCATTGTGCCATCACTCGCCTCCATTTTGTCATCAAACTATTCCATTTTGATATCACATGCTCAATTGTGTCAGCTCACTGCTCCATTTTTACTCACAGTGCTCTATTGTGCCATCACACTTCTCAATTGGGTCATCACACTGATCCTTTCTGTCATCACAATGCTCCCTTGTGATATGACACTGCTCCTTTGTGTTATCACACTGTTCCAGTGTGCCCTTACAGTGCTCCATTGTGCCTTCATGCTGCTCCATTGTGTCATCTCACTGCTCCATTGTTTCACCAGAATGCTCCATTGTGCAATCACATTGCTCCATTGTGCCATCACAGTCATCCATTGTGTCATCACACTGCTCCTTTGTGTCATCATACTGTCCATTGTTTCATCACACTGCTCCATTGTGTCATCATGCTGCTCCATTGTCCCCTCACAGTGCTCCATTTTGCCCTCACACTGCTCCATTATGTCATCTCAGTGCTCCATTGTTTCCCCACAATGCTCCATTGTGCCTTCACATTGCTCCATTGTGTCATCACACTGATACATTGTGTCATCACACTGCTCCTTTGTGTCATCACAATGCTCAATTGTGCCATCACAGTCGTCTACTGTATCATCACACTGCTCCATTGTGCCATCACACTGTACATGGTGTCATCACACTGCTCCATTGTGTCATCACGCTGCTTCATTGTTAACTCACATCACTCCATTGTGACCTCACAGTGCTAAATTGTGTCAACACACTGCTTCATTGTGTTATCACACTGCTCCATTGTGCCATCACACTGCTCCATTGTATGATCTCACAGTTCAATTGTTTCATCACAGTAGTACATTGTGCCATCACATTGCTCCATTGTGTCATCACACTGCTCCACTGTGTCATCACAATGCTCCATTGTGCCATCACACTGCTCCATTGTGTTATCACACTGCTCCATTGTGCCCTCACAGTGATCCATTGTGCCCTCACACTGCTCCATTTTGTCATCTCTCTGCTCCATTGTTTCACCGTAATGCTGTATTGTGCCATCACATTGCTCCATTTTGTCGCCACACTGCTCCTTTGTGTCATCATAATGCTCAATTGTGCCATCACACTCGTCCCTTGTGTCCAGAAAGTGCCCCATTTTTCCCATACATTGCTCCATTGTGCCCTCGCACTGCTATATTTTGCCCTCACACTGCTCAATTGTGGAATCACACTGATCCATTTTATCATCACACTGCTCAATTGTGCCATCACACTGCTCCTTTGTGCAATCACACTGCTCAATTGCGTCATCATACTGCTCCATTATTTCATCACAAATCTCCATTGTGCTATCACACTGCTCCATTGTGTCAACACTCTGCTCCATTGTGTCATCACAATGCTCCATTGTGCCATCACAATGTTCCATTGTTTCACCACAATGCTCCATTGTCCAAGCCCCTTGCTCTATTGTGTCATCACACTGCTCCATTGTGTCATCACTCTCTTCCTTTGTGTCATCACACTGCTCCATTGTGCCATCACACTGTCCATTGTTTCATCACACTGCTCCATTGTGTTATCACACTGCTCTGTTGTGCCCTCACAGTGCTCCATTTTGCCCTCACACTGCTCCATTATGTCATCTTACTGCTCCATTGTTTCACCACAATGCTCCATTGTGCCTTCACATTGTTCCATCGTGTCATCACACTGATACATTGTGTCATCACACTTCTCCTTTGTGTCATCAAAATGCTCAATTGTGCCATCAGTGTCGTCCAATGTATCCTCACACTGCTCCACTGTGCAAACACACTGCTCCATTGTGCCATCACTCTGCTCCATTGTGTCATCACACTGCTCCATCGGGCCATTGCAGTGCTCCATTTTGTCATCTCACTGCTCCATTGTTTCATCACAATGCTCCATTATGCCATCACATTACTCGATTGTTTCATCACATTGCTCCATTGTGTCATCACACTGGTACTTTATGTCATAACAATGCTCAATTGTGTCATCACACACCTCCATTGTGTCATCACACTGTGCCATTGTGCCATCACACTGCTCCGTTGTTTCATCACACTGCCCCACTGTGTCATCACAATGCTCCATTCTTAACTCACACTGTTCCATTGTGACATCACACTGCTAAATTGTGTCATCACACTGCATCATAGTCTCATCACAATGCTCAATTGTGCCATCACACTCGTCCCTTGTGTCCACACAGTGCCCCATTATGTCCATACATTGCTCCATTGTGCCCTCGCACTGCTATATTTTGCCCTCACACTGCTCAATTGTGGCATCACACTGATCCATTTTGTCATCACTCTGCTCCATTGTGTCATCACCCTGCTCCATTGATCACTCACATTGCTCCATTTTGACCTCACAGTGCTAAATTCTCTCATCACACTGCTCAATTGTGTTGTCACACTGCTCCATTGTGCAATCACACTGCTCCATTGTGGCATCATACTGCTCCATTGTTTCATCACAAATCTCCATTGTGCAATCACACTGCTCCATTGTGGCATCATATTGCTCCACTTGTTCATCACAAATCTCAATTGTGCAATCACACTGCTCCATTGTGTCATCACACTGCTCCAGTGTGTCACAACAATGCTCCATTGTGCCATCACACTGCTCCATTGTTCAATCACACTGCTCCATTGTGTCATCACAGTGCTCCTTTTTGTCATCACACTGCTCCATTGTGTCATCTCTCTGCTCAACTGTGTCATCAAAATGCTACATTGTGCCATCACTCTGCTCCATTGTCTTATCACACTGCTACATTGTGCCATCACAGTGCTTCATTGTGCCCTCACACTGCTCCATAGTGTCATCTCACTGCTCAATTGTTTCACCTAAATACTCTACTGTGCCATCACATTGCTCCATTGTCTAATCACACTGCTGCTTTGTGTATTCACAATGCTGAATTGTGCCATCACACTCATCCCTTGTGTCCACACAGTGCCCCATTGGGCCCATCCATTGCTCCATTGTGTCCTCGCACTGCTATATTTTGCCCTCATACTGCTCAATTGCGGCATCACACTGATCCATTTTGTAATCACTCTGCTCCACTGTTCACTCACATTGCTCCATTGTGACCTCACAGTGCTAAATTCTCTAATCACACTGCTCAATTGTGTCATCACACTGCTCCATTGTGCAATCACACTGCTCCATTGTGTCATCAGAGTGCTCCATTGTTTCATCACAAATCTCCATTGTGCCATCACACTGCTCCATTGTGTCATCACATTGCTCCAGTGTGTCATCACAATGTTTCATTTTTCAATCACATGGCTCGATTGTGTCATCAAATTGCTCCATTGTGTCATCACTGTGCTCCATTGTGCCATCACACTCCTCCATTGTTTCACCACAATGCTCCATTGTGCCTTCACATTGCTCCGTTGTGTCATAACACTGCTCCATTGTGTCATCACACTGCTGCTTTGTGTCATCACAATGCTCAGATGTGCCATCACAGTCATCCATTGTGTCATCACACTACTCCACTGTGCCATCACACTGTCCATTGCGTCATCACACAGCTCCATTGTGTCATCACGCTGCTCCATTGTTAACTCACATTGCTCCATTGTAACCTCACAGTGCTAACTTGTGTCATCACACTGCTCCATTGTGTCATCACACTGCTCCATTTTGCCATTACACTTCTCCATTGTGTCATCTCACTATTCCATTGTTTCATCCCAACGCTCCATTGTGCCATCACACTGCTCCATTTTGTCCTCACAGTGCTCCCTTGTGTCATCAAACTACTCCATTGTTTCATCACACTGCTTCATTGTGTCATCACACTGCTGCATTGTGTCATCACACTGCTGCATTGTGCCATCACACTGCTCCATTGTGTCTTCTCACTGTTCCATTGTTTCATCACAATGCTCCATTGTGCCAAAACATTGCTCCATTGTGTCCTCACACTGCTCAATTCTGTCATCATAATGCTCCATTTTACCATCACTCTGTGCCATTGTGTCACCACTCTGCTCCATTGTGTCATCACACTGCTCCATTGTGTCTTCTTGCTGCTCCATTTTGTCATCATACTGCTCTATTTTTCCCTCACATTGCTCCTTGTCTTCTCGCTGCTCCATTTTGTCATCACACTGCTCCATTGTTCCCTCACATTGCTCCATTGTGAACTCACAGTGCTAAATTGTGTCATCACTCTGCTTCATTGTGTCATCACAGTGCTCTATTGTGCCCTCACACTGTTCCATTGTGCCGTCACACTGCTCATTGTGCCCTGATCAGGTTCCATTATGCCAACACACTGCTCCATTGTGCCATCACTCTACTCCATTGTGTCCTCTGCCTGCTCCATTGTGTCATCACACTGCTCCATTGTGCCCTCACACTGCCCCATTGTGCCATAACTCTGTTCCAATGTGTCATCACCCTGCTTCATTGTGCCATCACAGTGTCCATCTGTCATCACACTGCTCCACTGTGCCCTCACACTGCTACCTTGTGTCATCACATTGCTCCATTTTGTCATCAAATTGCTCCTCTGTGCAATCACACTACTTCATTGTGTTCTCTCACCGCTCAATTGTGCCCTAACACAGCTCCATTGTGTCATCACACTGCTATATTGTGCCATCCAACTGCTCCATTGAGACATCGCACTGCTCAATTGTGTCATCACACTGGTCCTATGTGTCTTCACTTTGCTCCATTGTGTCATCACACTGCTCCATTGTGCCATTACTCTGCTCCATTGTGCCATCACTCTGCTCCATTGTGCCATCACACTGCTCCATTTTGATATCACAATGCGCCATTGTGACATCACATTGCTCAATTGTGCCAACACAGTGCTGAATTGTGTCATCACACTACTCCATTGTGCCATCACTCTGCTCCATTGTCTCATCATACTGCTCCATGTGTCCTCACTCTCCTCAATTTTGCCCTAACACTGGTCTATTTTATTCTCACACATCTCCATTGTGCCATCACACTGCTCCATTGTGCCCTCACACTAATCCATTGTGTCATCACACTGCCCAATTGTTCCTTACACTCTGCCATTGCCATCATGCTGCTCAATTTTGACCTCACACTGCTCCATTGTGTTCACACTGCTCAATTGTGCCCACACACTGCTCCATTGTGGCATCACACTTCTCCATTGTTTCATCGCGCTGCTCCAATGTGCCATCAAACTGCTACCTTGTGTCAATACACTGCTCCATTTCGTCAACACACTGCTCCACTGTGCAATAACACTGCGTCATTTTGCCCACACACTGCTCCATTGTGCCCAAACACCTTTCCATTATGTCATCACACTGCTCCATTTTGCCATCACACTGCTCCATTGTGCCCTCATACTGCTCCATTTTGCCCTAACACCTTTCCATTATGTCATCACACTGCTCCATTTTGTCATCACACTTCTCTATTGTGTCATCACAGAACTCCATTGTGCCCTCACACTGCTCATTAGTGCCCTCACACTGTTCCATTGCATCATCACACTGCTCCATTGTACCCTCACACTGCTCCATGTGTCATCACATGGCTCCATTGAGGCAACACACTGCTCCATTGTGTCATTACACTACTACTTGCCATCACACCTCTCCATTGTGCACTGACCTTGCTCCATTTAGTCCACACACTGCTTCATTGTGTCATCACACTGGTCCATTGTGCCCTCACACTGCTATATTGTGCCCTCACAGTGCTAAATTGTGTCATCACACTGCTCCATTGTGACCTCAGAATTTTTCATTGTGTCATCACACTGCTCCACTGTGCCCTCACACTGCTCATATGTGCCCTCACACTGTTCCATTGTGTCATCACACTGCTCCACTGTGCCCTCACACTGCTCATATGTGCCCTCAAACTGTTCCATTGTGTCATCACACTGCTCCATTGTGCCCTCACGCTGCTCCATTGTGTCATCACATGGCTCCATTGAGCCATCAAACTGCTCCGTGGTGTCATTACACTGCTGCATTGTGCCATCACACTGCTCCATTGTGCCCTCACTCTGCTCCATTTAGTCCTCACACTGCTCCATTGTGACCTTACACTGCTATATTTTGCCCTCACAGTGCTAAATTGTGTCAAATCACACTGCTCCATTGTATCATCAAACTGCTCCATTCTGTCATCACTCTGCTCCATTGTGCCCTCACACTGCACAATTTGTGCCCTCGCCCTGCTCCATTTTTTCTACACAGTGGTTCTTTGTGCCCTCATACTGCTCCATTGTGCTCTCAAATTGCTCCATTTTGCCCTCATACTGCTCCATTGTGTCATCACACTGCTCCAATATGACATCACAGTACTCCACTGTGTCATCACACTGCTCCACTGTGCACTCATACTCCTCCATCTTGCCCTCACGCTGCTATATTTTGTCCTCACACTTCTCCATTGTGCCATCACACTGCTCCATTGTGTCCTCTCCCTGCTCCATTGTGTCATCACACTGCTCCATTATGTCCTTACACTGGCCGATTGTGCCATAACTCTGCCCCATTGTATAATCACACTGCTTCATTTTGCCATCACAGTGCTCCATTCTGTCATTACACTGCTCCACTGTGCCCTCACACTGCTACCTTGTGTCATCACACTGCTCCATTTTGTCATCACACTGCTCCACTGTGCAATCACACTGCTTCTTTGTGCACACACATCACTCCATTGTGCCTTAACACTGCTCCATTGTGTCATCACACTGCTCCATTGTGCCATCACACTGCTCCATTGTGTCATCACACTGCTCCTCTGTGTCTTCACTCTACTCCATTGTGTCATCACACTGCTCCATTGTGTCCACACACTGCTCCATTGGGCCTTCACACTGCTCCATAGTGCCCTCATACTGTTACATTGTGATATCACACTTCTCCATTGTGTCATCATGCTGCTCCATTGTTCCCTCACATTGCTCCATTGTGCCCTCACAGTGCTATATTGTGTCATCACACTGCTACATTGTGCCCTCACTCTGCGCAATTTTACCCTCATACAGTTGCATTGTGTCTACACACTGCTTCATTGTGCCAACACAGCTCCTCCATTGTGTCATTATACTGCTTCATTGTGCTCTCAGATTTCTCCAGTGTGCAGTAACGCTGCTCCATTTTGTCCTCACACTGCTCCATTGTGCCATCACACTGTTCCATTTTGCCCTCACCCTCTGCCACTGTGCCCTCATGCTGTTCAATTTTGTCCTCACACTGCACCATTGTGTTCACACTGCTCAATTGTGCCCACACTCCTCCATTGTGCCATCACACTGTTCCACTGTGTCATCACACTTCTCCATTGTGTCATCACAGAGCTCCATTGTGCCTTCCCTCTTGTTCATTGTTTCATCACACTGCTCCACTGTGCTGCCACACTGGTCAATTGTGCCCTCACACTGCTCCATTGTGCTATAACTCTGCTCCATTGAGTCATCACACTGCTTCATTGTGCCATAACAGTGCACCATTCTGTCATCACACTGCTCCACTGTGACCTCACAGTGCTACCTGTGTCATAACACTGTTCCATTTTGTCATCAGACTTCTCCACTGTGCAATCACACTGCTTCTTTGTGCACACACACCACTCCATTTTCCCTTAACGCTGCTCCATTTTGTCCTCACACTGCTCCATTATGCCATCACACTTCTCCATTGTGCACTCACACTCTGCCATTTTGCCCTCACACTCTGCCATTGTGCCCTCATGCTGCTCAATTTTGTCCACAGACTGCTCCATTGTGTTTGCCCTGCTCAGTTGTGCATACACTGCTCCATTTTGACATCACACTGCTCCATTGTGCGCATTGTTCCCTCACACTGCTGCATTGTGCCTTCACACTGTTCCGTTGTGCCATCACATTGCTCCATTTTGCAATCACACTTCTCCATTGTGCCCTCACACTTCTATATGTAGGCCTCACACTGCTCCATTGTGTCATCACACTGCTCCATTGTGTCATCACTCTGCTCCATTGTTCCCTCACATTGCTCTATTGCGCCCACACAGTGTGAAATTTTGTCATCAAACTGCTTCATTCTGTCATCACATTGCTCCTTTGTGTCATCACGCAGCTCCATTGTGCCCACACACTGTTCCATTGTGCCATCCCACTGCTCCTTTGTGTCATCATGATACTCCATTGTTTCATCACGTTGAACCATTGTTCCCTCACTTTGCTCCATTGTGTCCTCCCAGTGCTAAATTGTGTTAACACCCTCCTCCATTGTGCCCTTACGATGCTCCATTTTGTCCTCACACTGCACAATTGTGCCATCATACTGCTCCATTGTGTCCTCTGCCTGCTCCATTGTGTCATCACACTGTTCTATTGTGCCCTCACACTGCCCCATTGTGCCATAACTCTGCTCCAATGTGTCATAACACTGCTTCATTGTGCCATCACAGTGTCCATTCTGTCATCACACTGCTCCACTGTGCACTCACACTGCTACCTTTTTCATCACATTGCTCCACTTTCTCATCACATTGCTCCTCTGTGCAATCACACTGCTTCATTGTGCTCTCACAGCGCTCAATTGTGCCCTAACACTGCTCCACTGTGTCAACAGACTGCTCCATTGTGCCACCCAACTGCTCCACTGTGCCGTCGCTCTGCTCAATTGTGTCATCACACTGGTCCTATATGTCTTCACTCTGTTCCATTGTGTCATCACATGGCTCCACTGTGCCCTCATGCTTCTCCCTTGTGTCATCATGCTGCTCCATTGTGCCATCACACTGCTCCATTGTGGCATCACACTGCTCCATTGTGTCATCACAATGCTCCATTGTGCCATCACACTGCTAAATTGTGACATCGCCCTGCTAAATTGTGTCATCACCCTAGTCCTTGGTGCCATCACTCTGTTCCATTGTTTCATCACACTGCTCCATGTGCCCTCATATTCCTGAATTGTGCCCTAACACTGATCCATTTTGTCCTCACACTACTCCATTGTGCCATCACACTGCCCCATTGTGCCCTCACACTAATCCAGTGTGTCATCACACTGCCCAATTGCTCCTTACACTCTGCCATTGCCATCATGCTGCTCAATTTTGAACTCACAATGCTCCATTGTGTTCATTATACTCAATTCTGCCCTCACACTGCTCCATTGTGCCATCTCACTTCTCCATTGTGTCATCACGTTGCTCCAATGTGCCGTCAAACTGCTACCTTGTGTCAATACAGTGCTCCATTTCGTCAACTCACTGTTCCACTGTGCAAACACACTGCGTCATTTTGCCCTCATACTGCTCCATTGTCCCCAAACACATTTCCATTATGTCACCACACTGCTCCATTGTGTCATCACACTTCTCTATTGTGTCATAAAAGCACTGCATTGTGCCCTCACACTGGTTCGTTGTGTCATCACACTGCTCCACTGTGCCCTCACAGTGCTCCATTGTGCCCTCACACTGTTGCATTGTGTCATCACACTGCTCCATTGTGCCCTCACACTGCTCCACTGTGTCATCACACGGCTCCACTGAGCCATCACACTGTTCCATTGTCTCATTACACTGCTCCATTTTGCCATCACACTGCTCCATTGTGCCCTCACCTTGCTCCATTTACTCCTCATCCTGCTCCATTGTGTCATCACACTGCTACATTGTCCCAGCATACTGCTATATTGTGCCATCACAGTGCTAAATTGTGTCATCAAACTTTTCCATTGTGACCTCACAATGGTTCATTGTGTCATCACACAGCTACACTATTCCCTCACACTGCTCAATTTTGCCCTCACACTGTTCCATGTGTCATCACACTGCTCCATTGTGCCCACACACTGCTCCATTGTGTCATCACACTGCTCCATTGAGCCATCAAACTGCTGCATTGTGTCACCATAATTTTACATTGTGTCATTACAGGGCTACATTGTGCCCTCACACTGCTCCATTGTGACATCACACTGCTCCATTGTGTCATCACACTGCTCCATTGTGCTGTAACACTGCTCCACTGTGCCCTCACACTGCTCCATTTGCCCTCAAACTGCCCAATTGTGCCCTCACACTGCTCCATTGTGCCATCACTGGTCCATTTTTTCATCACGCTGCTCCATTGTGTCATCATGCTGCTCCATTGTACCTCACATTGCTCCATTGTGCCCTAACACTGCTAAATTGTGTCATAACACTGCTCCATTGTGCCACAACAATTCTTCATTGTGTCATTACAGGGCTACATTGTGCCCTCACACTGCTCCTTTGTGTCCTCACACTTCTCCACTTTGCCCTCATGCTTCTAAATTGTGCCCTCACACTGCTCCTTTGTGTCCTCACACTTCTCCACTTTGCCGTCATGCTTCTCCATTGTGCCCTCCCACTGCTCCATTGTGCCATCACACTGCTCGATTCTGTCACCACAATGCTCCATTGTGTCATCACGCTGCTCCATTGTGCCCTTACACTGCTCCATTGTGGCATAACACTATTCCATTCTGTCATCACACTGCTTTATTGTGCCATCACAGTGCAGCATTCTGTCATCACACTGCTCCACTCTGCCATCACACTGCTAACTTGTGTCACTACACTGCTCCATTTTGTCATCACACAGCTCCACTGTGCAATCACACTCCTTCATTGTGCACTCACACCACTCCATTGTGTCCTCACACTGCTCAATTGTGCCCTCACACTGCTTCATTGGGTCATCATACTGCTCCATTTTGCCCTCACACTACTCCAATTTGTCAACACACTGCTCCATTGAGCCATCACACTGATCCAGTGTGTCATCACACTGCTCCATTGTGCCATCACACTACTCCATTGTGCCTTCACACTCCTACAATATGCCCTCACTGTGGTGTATTTTGTCCTCACACTGCTCCATTGTGTCATCACACTGCTCCATTGTGCCCTCACACTCCTTCATTGTTCCCTCACCGTGCTGCATTTTGTCCTCACACAGCTCCATTTTGTCATCACACTGCTCCATTGTGTCATCACAATGCTCCATTGTGCCGTCACATTGCTCCATTGTCTCATCACACTGGTCCTTTGTGTCATCACAATGCTTCATTGTGCCGTCACATTGCTCCATTGTGCAATCACACTGCTCCTTTGTGTCATCACAATGCTTCATTGTGCCGTCACATTGCTCCATTGTCTCATCACACTGGTCCTTTGTGTCATCACAATGCTCAATTGTGCTATCACACTTGTACATTGTGTCATCACACTGCTCCATTGTGTCATTACGCTGCTCCATTGTGTCATCACGCTGCTCCATTGTTAACTCACATTGCTCCATTGTGACCTCACAGCCCTAAATTGTGTCAACACACTGCTTCATTGTGTCATCACACACCTCCTTTGTGCAACCACCCTGCTCCATTGTATGATCTCACTCTTCAATTGTTTCTTCACAATGCTGCATTGTGCCATTACATTGCTCCATTGTGTCATCACACTTATCCCTATACCACTGCACTGCTCCATTGTGTCATCTCACGGTTCCACTGTTTCATCACAGTGCTCCAATTCTGCCATCGCTATGCTCCATTGTGTCATCACACTGCTCCACTGTGTCATCACACTGCTCCTTTTTGTAATCACACTTCTCCATTGTGTCATCACACTTCTCCATTTTGTCATCATGCTGCTCCATTGTGTCATCATGCTACTCCATTGTTCCTTCACATTGCTACATTGTGATCTCACAGTGTTAAATTGTGTCATCACAGTGCTCCATTGCATCATCAAACTGCTCCATTGTGTCATCTCACTGCTCCATTGTTTCATCACAGTGCTCCATTGTGCCTTCACACTGCTCCATTATGTCATTACACTGCTCAATTGTACCATCACTCTGATCCATTGTGTCATCTCACTGCTCCATTCTTTCATTACAATGCTCTGTTATGCCATCACATTGCTGGATTGTGTCATCACATTGCTCCATTGTGTCATCACACTGTCCTTTATGTCATCACAATGCTCAATTGTGCCATCACTCTCCTCCCTTTTGTCATCACACTACTCCACTGTGCCATCTCACTTCTCCATTGTGTCATCTCACTGCTCAAGTGTTTCATCACGGTGCTCTATTGTGCTATCAAAATTCTCCATTGTGTCATCACACTGCTTCTTTCTGCTATCACAATTCTCCATTGTGCCATGACACTGCTCCATTGTGCCCTCACACTGCTCCATAGTGACATGTAATTGCTCCATTGTTTCACCACAATGCTCCATTGTGCAATCACATTGCTCCTTTATGTCATCACACTGCTCCATTGTGTCATCACACTGCTCCATTGCGTCATCACAATGCGCCATTGTGCCATCACAGTCATCCATTGTGGCAACACCCTGCTCCATTGTGCCATCACACTGTCCATTGTTTCATCACACTGCTCCATTGTGTCATCACACTACTTCATTGTTTCAACACAATGCTCCATTGTGCTTTCACACTGCTCCATTGTGTTATCACACTGCTGCATTGTGCCATTACAGTGCTCCATTGTGCCGTCACACTGCTCCATTGTGTAACCTCACTGCTCCATTGTTTTACCGCAAAGATCCATTGTGCCATAACATTGATACATTGTGTCATCACACTGCCCCACTGTGTCATCACACTGCTCCTTTGTGTCATCACAATGGTCAAATTGCCATCACAGTCATCCACTGTATCATCACACTGCTCCATTTTGCCATCAAACTGCTCTGTTGTTTCATCACACTGCTCCACTGTGTCATCACAGTGCTCCTTTGTGTCATCAGACTGCTCCATGTGTCATCACGCTTCTCCATTGTTCCCTCACATTGCTTAATTGTGACCTCACAGTGGTAAATTGTGTCATCACACTGCTCCATTTTGTCTTCACGCTGCTCCATTGTTAACTCACATTGCTCCATTGTGAACTCACAGTGCTAAATTGTGTCAACACACTGCTTCATTGTGTTATTACACTGCTCCATTGTGCCATCACACTGCTCCATTGTTTGATCTCGCTGCTCAATTCTTTCATCACAATGCTACATTGTGCCATCACATTGCTCCATTTTGTCATCACACTACTCCACTGTGTCATCACAATTCTCCATTGTGCCATCAAACTGCTCCATTGTGTTATCACACTGCTACATTTTGCCCTCACAGTGCTCCATTGTGTCCTCACACTGCTCCATTGTGTCATCACCCTGCTCCTTTGTGTCATCACAATGCTCAATTGTGCCATCACACTTGTCCATTTTGTCCACACAGTTCCCAATTTTGCCACACAGTGCTCCATTTTGCCCTCACACTGCTATATTTTGCCCTCAGACTGCTGAATTGTGGCATCACACTGCTCCATTTTGTTTCACTCTGCTCCATTGTGTCATCACTCTGCTCCACTCTTCACTTACATTGCTCCATTGTGACCATACAGTGCTGAATTGTGTCATCACACTGCTCAATTTTGTCATCACACTGCTCCATTGTGCAATCACACTGATGTATAGTTTCATCACACTGCTCCACTGTTTCATCACACATCTCCATTGTGCCATCACACTGCTCCATTGTGTCATCACACTGCTCCATTATGTCATCCCAATGCTCCATTGTGCCATCACACTCTTCCATTGTTTAATCACATTGCTCCATTGTGTCATCACACTGCTACTTTGTGTCATCACAATGCTCAATTGTGCCATCACACTCGTCCATTGTGTCCACACAGTGCCCCATTGTGTACACACTGTGCTCCATTGCGCCCTCACACTGCTATTTTATGCCCTCAGACTGTTGCATTGTGACATCACATTGCTCCATTTTGTCATTACTCTGCTCCATTGTGTCATCTCTCTGCTCCATTGTTCACTCACTTTGCTGCATTGTCACCTCACAGTGCTAAATTGTGTCATCACACTGCTCACTTTTCTCATCACACCGCCCCATTGTTTCATCACACCGCTCCATTGTTTCATCACAGTGCTCCATTCTGTCATCACAATGCTCCATTGTGCCATCACACTCCTCCATTGTTTCATCACATTGCTCCATTGTGTCATCACACTGCTCCTTTGTGTCATCACACTGCTTCAATATGTCATCACACTGCTCATTTTTGTCATCACGCTTCTCCATTGTGTCATAACACTTCTCCATTGTTCCCACTCATTGCTCAATTGTGACCTCACAGTGCTATATTGTGTCATCACTCTGCTCCATTGTGTCATCACACTGCTCCATTGGCCATTACACTGCTCCATTGTGTCATCTCACTGTTCCCTTGTTTCATCATAGTGCTCCATTGTGCCATCACAGTGCTCCATTGTATCATCACACTGTTCCATTGTGCCATCACAGTGCTCCATTGTGTCATCACACTGCTGCATTGTGCCACCACACTGCTCCATTGTGCGATCACACTGCTCCATTGTATCATCTACTGTTCCATTTTTTTCATCAGAATGCTCCATTGTGCAAGAACATTGCTCAATTTTGTCATCATACTGCTCCACTGTGTCATCACAATGTTACATTTTCGCTCACACTGCTCCATTTTGTCATCTCACTGCTCCATTGTTTCTACACAATGGTCCATTGTGCCATCACATTGCTCCTTTGTATTATAACATTGCTCCATTGTGTCATCACATTACTATATTGTGTCAACACACTGCTCCAATGTGTCATCATGCTGCTCCATTGTTCCCTCATATTGCTGCATTGTGACCTGACAGTGCTAACTTGTGTCCTCACACTGCTCCATTGTATCATCACAGAGCTCCACTGTGCCCTGATCATGCTCCATTGTGCCATCACACTGCTCCATTGTGTCCTCACACTGCTCCATTGTGCAAACACACTGCTCCATTGTGCCATCACTCTGCTACATTGTGTCATCACACTGCTCCATTGTGCCATCACACTGCTCCGTTGTTTCATCTCACTGCTCCATTGTTTCATCACAATGCTCCATTATGCCATCCCATTCCTCGAATGTGTCATCACATTGCTCCATTTTGTCATCACACTGGTCTTTATGTCATTACAATGCTCAATTATGCCAACACACATCCATTTTGTCATCACACTGCACCATTTTGCCATCACACTGCTCCATTGTGTCATCGCCCTGCTCCATTTTTAACTCATATTGCTCCATTGTGACCTCACACTGCTAAATTGTGTCATCACACTGCGTCATTTTCTCATCTCAGTGCTCTACTGTGCCCTCACCCTGCTCCATTGGACACTCACACTGCTGCATTATATCATCACAGTGCTCCACTGTGCCCTGAGCTTGCTCCATTGTTTCACCACAATGGTACATTGTGCCAACACACTGCTCCATTGTGCAATCACACTGTTCCATTGTGTCATCACACTGTTCCATTGTGCCATCACTCGCCTCCATTTTGTCATCAAACTATTCCATTTTGATATCACATGCTCAATTGTGTCAGCTCACTGCTCCATTTTTACTCACAGTGCTCTATTGTGCCATCACACTTCTCAATTGGGTCATCACACTGATCCTTTCTGTCATCACAATGCTCCCTTGTGATATGACACTGCTCCTTTGTGTTATCACACTGTTCCAGTGTGCCCTTACAGTGCTCCATTGTGCCTTCATGCTGCTCCATTGTGTCATCTCACTGCTCCATTGTTTCACCAGAATGCTCCATTGTGCAATCACATTGCTCCATTGTGCCATCACAGTCATCCATTGTGTCATCACACTGCTCCTTTGTGTCATCATACTGTCCATTGTTTCATCACACTGCTCCATTGTGTCATCATGCTGCTCCATTGTCCCCTCACAGTGCTCCATTTTGCCCTCACACTGCTCCATTATGTCATCTCAGTGCTCCATTGTTTCCCCACAATGCTCCATTGTGCCTTCACATTGCTCCATTGTGTCATCACACTGATACATTGTGTCATCACACTGCTCCTTTGTGTCATCACAATGCTCAATTGTGCCATCACAGTCGTCTACTGTATCATCACACTGCTCCATTGTGCCATCACACTGTACATGGTGTCATCACACTGCTCCATTGTGTCATCACGCTGCTTCATTGTTAACTCACATCACTCCATTGTGACCTCACAGTGCTAAATTGTGTCAACACACTGCTTCATTGTGTTATCACACTGCTCCATTGTGCCATCACACTGCTCCATTGTATGATCTCACAGTTCAATTGTTTCATCACAGTAGTACATTGTGCCATCACATTGCTCCATTGTGTCATCACACTGCTCCACTGTGTCATCACAATGCTCCATTGTGCCATCACACTGCTCCATTGTGTTATCACACTGCTCCATTGTGCCCTCACAGTGATCCATTGTGCCCTCACACTGCTCCATTTTGTCATCTCTCTGCTCCATTGTTTCACCGTAATGCTGTATTGTGCCATCACATTGCTCCATTTTGTCGCCACACTGCTCCTTTGTGTCATCATAATGCTCAATTGTGCCATCACACTCGTCCCTTGTGTCCAGAAAGTGCCCCATTTTTCCCATACATTGCTCCATTGTGCCCTCGCACTGCTATATTTTGCCCTCACACTGCTCAATTGTGGAATCACACTGATCCATTTTATCATCACACTGCTCAATTGTGCCATCACACTGCTCCTTTGTGCAATCACACTGCTCAATTGCGTCATCATACTGCTCCATTATTTCATCACAAATCTCCATTGTGCTATCACACTGCTCCATTGTGTCAACACTCTGCTCCATTGTGTCATCACAATGCTCCATTGTGCCATCACAATGTTCCATTGTTTCACCACAATGCTCCATTGTCCAAGCCCCTTGCTCTATTGTGTCATCACACTGCTCCATTGTGTCATCACTCTCTTCCTTTGTGTCATCACACTGCTCCATTGTGCCATCACACTGTCCATTGTTTCATCACACTGCTCCATTGTGTTATCACACTGCTCTGTTGTGCCCTCACAGTGCTCCATTTTGCCCTCACACTGCTCCATTATGTCATCTTACTGCTCCATTGTTTCACCACAATGCTCCATTGTGCCTTCACATTGTTCCATCGTGTCATCACACTGATACATTGTGTCATCACACTTCTCCTTTGTGTCATCAAAATGCTCAATTGTGCCATCAGTGTCGTCCAATGTATCCTCACACTGCTCCACTGTGCAAACACACTGCTCCATTGTGCCATCACTCTGCTCCATTGTGTCATCACACTGCTCCATCGGGCCATTGCAGTGCTCCATTTTGTCATCTCACTGCTCCATTGTTTCATCACAATGCTCCATTATGCCATCACATTACTCGATTGTTTCATCACATTGCTCCATTGTGTCATCACACTGGTACTTTATGTCATAACAATGCTCAATTGTGTCATCACACACCTCCATTGTGTCATCACACTGTGCCATTGTGCCATCACACTGCTCCGTTGTTTCATCACACTGCCCCACTGTGTCATCACAATGCTCCATTCTTAACTCACACTGTTCCATTGTGACATCACACTGCTAAATTGTGTCATCACACTGCATCATAGTCTCATCACAATGCTCAATTGTGCCATCACACTCGTCCCTTGTGTCCACACAGTGCCCCATTATGTCCATACATTGCTCCATTGTGCCCTCGCACTGCTATATTTTGCCCTCACACTGCTCAATTGTGGCATCACACTGATCCATTTTGTCATCACTCTGCTCCATTGTGTCATCACCCTGCTCCATTGATCACTCACATTGCTCCATTTTGACCTCACAGTGCTAAATTCTCTCATCACACTGCTCAATTGTGTTGTCACACTGCTCCATTGTGCAATCACACTGCTCCATTGTGGCATCATACTGCTCCATTGTTTCATCACAAATCTCCATTGTGCAATCACACTGCTCCATTGTGGCATCATATTGCTCCACTTGTTCATCACAAATCTCAATTGTGCAATCACACTGCTCCATTGTGTCATCACACTGCTCCAGTGTGTCACAACAATGCTCCATTGTGCCATCACACTGCTCCATTGTTCAATCACACTGNTGCCATCACACTGCTCCATTGTGTCATCACTCTGCTCCATTATGTCATCGCGCTGCTCCATTTTGTCATCATACTGCTCCATTATATCATCTCATGACTCCATTGTTTCATCACAGTGCTACATGTGCATCAAACTGCTCCACTGTACCCTCACACTACTCCTTCGTGTCATCACCATGCTCCATTGTGTCACCACACTGCCTCATTGTGTCATTGTGCTGCTCCATCGTGTCATCACACTGCTCCATTGTGCCATCACATTGCTCCATTGTGCCCTCACACTGCTCCATTCTGTCATCACCATGCTCCATTGGGCAATCACACTGCCTTATTTTATCATCAACCTACTCCACTGTTTCCACACAGTGCCCCATTGTGCCCTCACAGTGCTCCATTTTGCCTTCACAATGCTCCATTGTGCCCTCACACTGCTCCATTGTGCCATCACACTGCTCCATTGTGTCATCACGCTACTCCATTGTGTCAACTCGCTGCTCCATTGTGTCAGCACGCTGCTCCATTGTTAACACACATTGCTCCATTGTGACCTCACATTGCTAAAATGTGTCATCACACTGCTCCATTGAGTCATCACACGGCTACATTGTGCCATGACACTGCTACATTGTGTCATCTCACTGCTCCATTGGTTCATCACATTGCTCCATTGTGCCATCACCTTGCTCCTTTGTGTAATCACACAGTTCCATTGTGTCATCACGCTGCTCCATTGTTAACTCACATTGCTCCGTTGTGACGTCACTGTGCTAAATTGTGTCATCACACTGCTCCATTGTGCCATTACACTGGCCATTGTTTCATCACACTGCTCAATTCTGTCATCACAATGCTCCTTTGTGCAATCACAGTGTTCCATTGTGCCATCACACAGCTCCATTTTGTGATCTCACTGCTCAATTGTTTCATCACCATGCTCCATTGTGCCATCACACTGCTCCATTGTTTCATTACCCTGCTCCTTTCTATCATCACAATGCTCCACTGTGCCATCAGACTGCTCCATTGTGTCATCATACTACTCCATTGTGTCATCACGCTGCTCCATTGTGTCATCATCCTGCTCCATTGTTCCCTCACATTGCACCATTGTGACCTCACAGTGCTAAATTGTGTCATCACACTGCTTCATTGTGTCATCATACTGCTTCATTGTGCCATCACACTGCTCCACTGTGTCATCACACTGCTCCATTGTGTAACCACACGACCCCATGTGCCATGACCCAAATCCATTGTGCGATCATACTGCGCCATTGTGTCATTTCACTGCTCCAATCTGTCATCACTATACTCCGTTGTCCCATCACACTGCTCCATTGTGTCATTGCACTGCTCCATTGTGTCATCACACTGCTATATTTAATCATGCTGCTCCACTGTGTCACCACGCTGCTCCATTGCTCCCTCACTTTGCTTCATTGTGACCTCACAGTGCTAAATTGTGTCATCACACTGCTCCATTGTGTCATCACTCTGCTCCATTGTGCCATCACACTGTTCCACTGTGTCATCTCACTGTGCCCTTGTTTCAGCACAGTGCTCCATGTGTAATCACACTGCTCCATTGTGCGATCACACTGCTCAAATGTGCCATCTCTTGTATCCATTGTGTCTCACAAACATAGACCTGCTCCATTGGTGTCATCACACTGACACTGCGCCCTGTGCCCTAACACTGCGCTTATTGTCATCATCACAGCTCAAGTGTTATCACATGGCGTCTTTTTGCCCTCACTCTGCTCTGCTCAATTGTGCCCTACACCACTACACCCTACTCATGTGCTACTCAAAATGCTCCTTTGTGCTCATCACAGTGCCATGTCATCCCTCTCATTGTGTGGCATCCCTGCTCAGGTTTGCCCTCACCATGCTAAATAGTGTCATCACACACTGCTCATAATTGTCCACACATACACTGCTCCTTGTAATCACATGCTCAATTGTTTTCCATCTCAACTGCTCCATTGTGCCCTCACATTTCTCCATTGTGTCATCAATTCTCATTTGTGTCATCACATCCTCTATTGTGTCATCACATGCTCCATTGTGTCAAGACAGTGACACATTGTGCCATCACAAGGCTGTATTGTGCCATCACAAACGACTCCATTTTGCACTCACAAACTGCCACATTGTGCCATCACNCCTGCTCCATTGTGTCATCACACTGCTCAATTGTGTCCTCACACTGCTCTATTGTGCCCTCACGCTGCTCCACTGTGCCAGCACACTGCTCCATTGTTCTCTCATAGTATTCCATTATGCCCTCAATTTGCTCCTTTGTGCCTCCACAGTGCTCCATTGTGACATTACAATACTCCATTGTGTCACCACACTACTCCATAGTGTCATCACACTGCTCCATTGTGCCCTCACACTGTTCCATTGTGACACCACACTGCTCCATTGTGACATTACACTGCTCCATTGTGTCATCACCCTGCTCCATTGTGCCATTATACTGCTCCATTCCAGCATCACACTGTTCCATTGTATCATCACACTGCTCCATTCTGCCCTCATACTGCTCCATTGTGCGCTTATGCTCCTCCATTGTGCCATCACACTTCTCCATTGTGCCTTCACAGTGCTCCATTGTGCCCAAATACTCCTCCTTTTTGCCCTCACAGTGCTCCATTGTGACCTCACACTGCACCATTGTGTCATCACAGTAATCTATTGTGTCATCACACTGCTCCGTTCTGCCCTCATACTGCTCCATTGTGCCCACACCCTGCTACATTTGGCCATCAAACTGCTCCATTGTGCCTTCAAACTTCTCCATTATGCCCTCACAGTGTTACATTGTGCCCACACTCTACTCCATTGTGTCAATACACTGCTCCATTATGCCATCACACTGCTCCATTGTGTCCTCACAATGTTCTACTTTGCCCTCTCACTGCTCCAGTGTGACCTCACCATGCTCTATTGTGCCCTATCACTACTCCATTTTCTCATCACACTGCTCCATTGTGTCATCAAACTGCTCCATTGTGCCTTCGCACTGCTCCATTTTTTACACACACTACTCCATTGTGCCAACACAGTGCTCCATTGTGCCCTCACTCTGCTCCATTGTGTCATCACACTGCTGACTTGTGTCATCATGATGCTCCATTTTGTCATCACACTACTCCACTGTGCCCTCACACTGATCCATTGTGCGCTCACACAGTTCCATTGTGTCATCACACTGCTCAATTGAGTCATTACAGTGCTCCATTGTGCCCTCTTGGTGATCCATTGTGGCATCCCAGAGCTCCATTGTGCCCTCACACTGCTCAATTGTGTCATCACACAGCTACATTTTGCCATCACACTGCTCCACTGTGTCAACACGATGCTCCATTGTGTCATCACATTGCTCCATTGTGTCATCACACTGCTCCATTGTGCCCCCACATTGGTCAATTTTGCTATCACACAGCTCCATTTTGCCCACACACTGCTCCATTGTGTCATCACAGAGCTCCATTGTGTCAATGCACTAATCCATTGTGACATCACAGTGCTCCATTGTGTCATCACACTGCTCCATTGTGCCATCACATTCCTCCATTACATCATCAACCTTCTCACTTGTGTCATCACACTGCTCCATTCTGCTCTCACACTGCTCTATTGTTCCCTCACGCTGCTCCATTTTGCCACCACACTGCTCCATTGTGAACTCACACTGCTCCATTATGCCCTCAATTTGCTCCTTTGTGCCCTCACAGTGCTCCATAGTGACATCACACTGCTCCATTGTGTCATCACCCTGCTCCATTGTGCCATCACACTGCTACATTAAATCATCACCCTGCTCCATTCTGTGATCACACTGCTCCATTCTGCCCTAACACTAGTTTATTGTGCCCTCACACTGCTCCCTTTTGCCATCACACTGCCCCATTGTGCCCTCACAATGCTCCATTATGCCCTCACTTTTTCTTTGTTCCCTCACAGTGCTCCATTGTGACATCACACTGCTCCATTGTGCCATCACAAAGCTCCGTTTTGCCCTCACTCTGCTCCATGTGTCATTACACAACTCCATTGTGCCATCATACTGCTCCATTCTCTCATCACACTGCTTCATGTGCCCTCACCCTGCTCTATTGTTTCATTACACTGCTCCATTCCAGCATCACACTGTTCCATTGTATCATCTCCCTGCTCCATTCTCCCCTCACACTGCTCCATTGTGCCTTCACAGTGCTCCATTGTGCCCAAATGCTGCTCGTTTTTGCCCTCACAGTGCTCCATTGTGACCTCACACTGCTCCATTGTGGCATCACAGTAATCCATTGTGTCATCACACTGCTACATTGTGCCCTCATACTGCTCCATTGTCCCCAAACCCTGCTCCATTTTTCCTTCAGAGTGCTCCATTGTGCCTTCAAACTTCTCCATTATGCCCTCACAGTGTTGCATTGTGCCCACACACTGCTCCATTGTGTCAATACACTGCTCCATTGTGCCATCACACTGCTCCATTGTGTCCTCAAAGTACTCTACTATGCCCTCTCACTGCTCCATTGTGACCTCACCATGCTCGATTGTGCCCTATCACTACTCCATTTTCTCATCACACTGGTCCATTGTGTCATCACACTGCTCCATTGTGCCTTCACACTGCTCCATTTTGTACTCACACTGCACCATTGTGACAAAACTCTGCTCCATTGTGCCCTCCCTCTGCAACAGTGTGTCATCTCACTTCTCCATTGTGCCAGCACATTTCTCCATTGTGCCCTCATTCTGCTCCCTTTTTCCATCACACTGCAGCCTTGTGTCATCATGATGCTCCATTGTGTCATCACACTGCTCCATTTTGCCCTCACACTGATCCATTGTGCCCTCACACAGTTCCATTGTGTCATCACACTGCTCAATTGAGTCATTACAGAACTCCATTGTGCCCTCATTCTTCTCCATTGTGGCATCCCAGAGCTCCATTGTGCCCTCACACTGCTCCATTGTGTCATCACACAGCTACATTTTGCCATCACACTGCTCCACTCTGTCAACATGATGCACCATTTTGTCATCACACTGCTTCATTGTGTCATCACACTACTCCATTGTGCCACCACACTGGTCCATTGTGCTATCAATCAGCTCCATTTTGCCCACACTCTGCTCCATTGTGTCATCACAGACGTCCATTGTGCCATCACCCTGTTCCATTACATCATCACCCTTCTCCCTTGTGTCATCACACTGCTCGGTTCTGCCCTCACACTGCTCTATTGTTCCATCACGCTGCTCCTTTTTCCATCACACTGCTCCATTGTGCCCTCACACTGCCTCCATTATGCCCTCAATTTGCTCCTTTGTGCCCTCACAGTGCTCTATAGTGACATCACACTGCTCCATTTTGTCATCACACTGCTCCAATGTGCCATCACTCTGATCCATTGCATCATCACCCTGCTCCATTGTGTCATCACACTGCTCCATTCTGCCCTCACTCTGCTTAATGTGCCCTCATTCTGATCCATTATCCCATCACACAGCGCCACTGTGCCCACACACTGCTCCATTGTGCCCTCACTTTGCTCATTTGTGCCCTCACAGTGCTCCATTGTGATACCACAATCCTCCATTGTGTCATCACACTGCTCCATTGTTCCATCACACTGATCCATTGCATCATCACCCTGCTCCATTGTGTCATCACACTGCTCCATTCTGCCCCACTCTGCTTAATGTGCCCTCATGCTGCTCCATTTTTCCATCACACAGTGCCATTGTGCCCACAAACTGCTCCATTTTGCCATCACACTGCTCAATTGTGCCCTCACACTGCTCCATTATGCCCTCAATTTGCTCCTTTGTGCCCTCACAGTGCTCCATAGTGACATCACACTGCTCCATTGTGTCATCACACTGTTCCATTGTGTCATCACACTGCTCCATTTTGCCATCACACTGCTCCATTAAATCATCACCCTTCTCCATTCTGTGATCACAATGCTCCATTCTGCCCTAACACTAGATTATTGTGCCTTCACAGTGCTCCATTTTGCCCTCACACTGTTCCTTTTTGCCCTCACAGTGCTCCATTGTGCCATCACACTGCTCCATTGTGTCATCACACTGCTTCATTGGGCCATCACACTGCTCCATTGCATCATCTCACTTCTCTATTTTGCCCTCACACTGTTCCATTGTAACCATGCCCTGATCCATTGTGACATCACACTGCTCCTTTGTGTCATCACACTTCTCCATTGTGTCATCATACTGCTCCATTTTCTCATCACTCTTCTCCAATATGCCGTCACACTGCTCCATTGTGCCGTCACACTGCTCCATTCCATCATCACACTGCTCCATTGTGTCATCACCCTGCTCGATTCTGCCCTCACCCTGCTCCATTTTGCCCTCATGCTGCTCCTTTGTGCCATCACACTGCTTCATTGTGCCCTCACAGGCTCTCTTGTGCCCTCACGCTGCTCGTTTTTTCCCTTACACTGCTCCATTTCAACATCACACTGCTCCATTCTGTCATCACAGTACTCCATTGTGACATCACACAGCTCCTTTGTGCCTGCACACTGCTCCATTGTGTCATCACACAGATCCATTGTGTCATCACACTGCTCCATTGTGACATCACACTGCTCCAATTTGTCATCAAACAACTCCATTGTGCCATCACACTGCTCCATTGTGTCATCACACTGCTCTGTTGTGCCATTACACTTCTCCACTGCATCATAACCCTGCTCCGTTGTATCATCACGCTGTTCCATTCTGCCCTCTTACTGCTCCATTGTGCCCTCATGCTGCTCAATTTTGCCATCACTCTGCTCCTTTGTGCCCTCACAGTGCTCCATTTCGCCCTCACACTGCTCCTTTTTGCCCTCACAGTGCTCCATTGTGTACTAACCTTGGTGCATTGTTCCCTCACTCTGCTCCATTGTTCCCTCACTCTGCTCCATTGTGCCATCACACTGTTCCTTTGTGCCATCACACTGCTCCATTGTACCTTACACTGCTCCATTGTGCTTTCACACTCCTCCAAAGTGCCATCACGTTGCTCCTTTTTGCCCTCACTCTGCTCCATTGTGACATCACACTGTTCCATTGTGACATCACGGTGCTCCATTGTGTCAACACACTGTTCCATTGTGCCCTCACACTGCTCCATTGTTCCAACACACTGCTCCATTTTGCCAGCACATTCCTCCAATGTGCCCACACTCTGCTCAATTGTGCCAACACAGCTGCATTGTTTCATCATGATGCTCCATTGTGTCATCACACTGCTCCATTGTGTCAACACACTGCTCCATTGTGCTTTCACACTCCTCCATTGTGCCATCCCGTTGCTCCATTGTGCCCTCACACTGCTCCATGGTGTCATCATACAGCTCCATTGTGCCCTCACACTGCTCTCTCGTGCCATCACACACCTCCATTTTGCCATCACACCTTTATATGGTGTAATCACACTGCTCCATTTTGCCCTCACACTGCTTTTTTGTGCCCCCTCGTTACTCCATTGTGCCATCACACTGCGCCATTGTGCCCTCACAGTGCTCCATTATGCCCACACATTGCTCCATTGTGCCCTCACAGTGCACCATTGTTACATCACACTGCTCCATTCTATCATCACTCTGCTCCTTTGTGCCATCATTCTACTCCATTGTGCCCTCAAAATGCTCCATTATGCACTCACTTTCTCCTTTGTGCCCTCACAATGCTCCATTTTGTCAACACTGCTCTATTGTGCTTTCACAGGCCTCCATTGTGCCATCACGTTGCTCCATTCTGCCCTCACACTGCTATATTGTGCCCTCACGCTGCTCCATTTTCTCCCTCACACTGCTCCATTTTCCCATCACAAAGATCCATTTTGCCCACACACTGCTCCATTGTGCCCACACTTTGCTCATTTGTGCCCTCACAGTGCTACATGACATCACACTGCTCCATTGTGTCATCGCACTGCTCCATTGTGTCAAACACTCCTCCATTGTGCTTTCACACTCCTCCATTCTGCCATCACGTTGCTCTATTGTGCCCTCACACTGCTCCATGGTGTCATCATACAGCTCCATTGTGCCATCACACTGCTCCATTGTGCCCTCACACTGCACTATTGTGTCATCACACAGCTCTATTGTGCCATCACACTGCTATATGGTGTCATCATACTGCTCCATTCTGCCCTAACACTGATTTTTTGTGCCCTCACGCTACTCCATTGTGCCATCACACTGCTCCATTGTGCCCTCACAGTGCTCCATTATGCCCACACATTGCTCCTTTGTGCCCTCACAGTGAGCCATAGTGACATCACACTGCTCCACTCTATCATCACTCTCCTCCCTTGTGCCATCATACTACTCCATTGTGCCCTCAAAATGCTCCATTATGCACTCGGTTTCTCATTTGTGCCCTCACAATGCTCCATTGTGACATCGCACTGCTCCATTGTGTCATTACAATGATCCATTGTGTCAACACAGTGCTCTGTTTTGCCATAACACTGCTCCATTGTGTCCCCACACTGCTCCATTGTACCCTCACTTTGCTCATTTGTGCAATCACAGTGCCTCATTGTGACATCACACTGCTCCATTGTGACATCACACTGCTCCAATTTGTCATCACACTGCTCCATTGTGCCATCACGTTGCTTCATTGTGCCCTCAAACTGCTCCATTGTGTCATAATAAAGCTCCATTGTGCCATCACAATGCTCCACTGTGCCCTCGAACTGCTCAATTATGTCATCACAGAGCTCCATTGTGCCCTCACACTGCTCAGTTGTTCCTTCACACTGTTCCATTGTGCCATCACACTGCTCCATTGTGCCATCACACTGCTCCATTACATCATCACCCTTCTCCATTGTTTCATCACACTGCTCCATTCTTCCCTAACACTGTTTTTTTTGTGCCCTCATGCTACTCCATTGTCCCATAACACTGCTCCATTGTGCCCACATGTGCTCTATTATACCCACACTTTGCTCCTTTGTGCTCTCATTCTGCTCCATTGTGCCATCCCACAGCTCCATTGTGCCCTCACAGTGCTCAACCATGTCATCGCACAGCTAATTTGTGCCATAACACTGCTCCATTGTGCCATCACACTGCTCCATTTTGTCATCACACTGCTCCAATGTGCCATCACTATGATCCATTGCATCATCACCCTGCTCCATTGTGTCATCACACTGCTCCATTCTGCCCTCACACAGCTCCATTGTGCCCTTACACTGCTCTATTGTTCCCTCACACTGCTCCATTGTGCCCTCACACTGCTCCATTGTGCCATCACCCTGCTCCATTGTTTCATCACTCTGCTCCATTGTGTAATAACACTACTCTTTTGTGCCCTCACAATGCACAAATGTGCCTACACAATGCTCCATTGTGCCATTAAATGGCTCCATTGTGCACTACAACTGCTCCTTTGTTTCATCACACTACTCCATTGTTTCACCACACTGCTCCATGTTCCCTCACACTGTTCCATTGTGCCATGACACTGATCCATTGTCCCATCACATGGCTCCATTGTGCCATCACACCTGCTCCATTGTGACATCACACTCTTCAATTGCATCATCACACTGCTCCGTTTTGTCATCACTCTGCTCCATTCTGCCCTCACACAGCTCAATTTTGACCAAATGCTGCTCCATGTTCCCATCACACTGCACCATTGTGCCTTCACACTGCTCCATTTTGCCCTCTCACTGCTACCTTGTGCCCTTGCACTGTTCCATTGTGTCATCACAGTTCTGCATTGTGTCACCACACTGCTCCATTTTGCCCTCACACTGCTACTTTGTGTCATCACACTACTCGATTGTATCATCACACTGCACCATTGTTCACACACACAGCTCCATTGTGTCATCTCAGTGCTCCATTGTGCCTTCTCACAGCTCCATTTTGTCATCAAACAGCTCCATTCTGCCAACACACCGCTCCATTGCTTCACCACACTGCTCCATTGTGTCATCACTCTGCTCCATTCTGCCCTCACACAGCTCCATTTTGCCCAAATGCTGCTCCATTGTGCCATCACACTGCAACGTTGTGCCCACACACTGCTCCATTGTGTACTCTCTGCTCCATTGTACCCTCACACTGTTCCTTTGTGTCATCACACTGCTCCATTGTGCCCACACACTGCTCCATTGTGCCATCACAGCTCCATTGTGCCATCGCAGTGCTCCATTGTGTCATCACACAGCTCCATTGTGCCGTCACACTACTCCTTTGTTCCATCAAAATGCTCCATTGTGCACTCACACTGATCCATTTTGCTCTCACATTCCTCTATTGTGCCTTACACTGCTCCATTGTGTCAATACAGTACTACATTGTGCCATCACACTGTTCCATTGTGTCCTCACAGTGCTCTACTTTGCCCACTCACTGCTCCATTGTGCCCTCACCGTGCTCTATTGTGCCCTATCACTACTTCATTTTGTCATCACACTGCTCTATTGTGTCAACACACTGCTCCATTGTGCCCTGTTACTACTCCATTGTGCCCTCACACTGCTCCATTTTGTCTTCTCACTGTGTCATTGTGCCAACACACTGTTCCATTGTGCCCTCCTTCTGCTCCTTTGTGCCATCACACTCCTCCATTGTGCCAGCACATTCCTCCAATGTGCCCACACTCTGCTCCATTGTGCTATCACACTGCTGCACTGTTTCATCATGATGCTCCAATGTGCCCTCACACTGCTCCATTGTGCCCTCACACAGTTCCATTGTGTCATTACACTGCTCAATTGTGTCATCACAGTGCTCCATTTTTGCCCTCATTCTGCTCCATTGTGCCATCCCACAGCTCCCTTGTGCCCTCACACTGCTCAATTGTGTCATCGGACAGCTAATTTGTGCCATCGCACTGCTCCATTGTGCCATCGCACTGCTCCAATTTGTCATCATACTGCTCCATTGTGCAATCACATGATCCACTGCATCATCACCCTGCTCCATTTTGTCTTCTCACTGTGCCATTGTGCCAACACACTGTTCCATTGTGCCCTCACTCGGCTCCATTGTGTCATCACACTGCTCCCTTGTGCCGGCACATTCCTCCAATGTGCCCACACTTTGCTCCGTAGTGCCATCACACTGCTGCATTGTTTCATCATGATGCTCCATTGTGTCATCACAATGCTCCATTGTGCCATCACAATGCTCCATTGTGCCTTCACACTGCTCCATTGTGCCCTCACACAGTTCCATTGTTTCAATACACTGTTCAATTGTGTCATCACAGTGCTCCATTCTGCCCTCATTCTGCTCCACTGTGCCGTCCCACAGCTCCGTTTTGCCCTCACACTGCTCAATTGTGTCATCACACAGCTAATTTGTGCCATCACACTGCTCCGTTGTGCCATCAAACTTCTCCAATTTGTCATCATACTGCTCCATTGTGCAATCACACTGATCCACTGCATCATCCCCCTGCTCAATTTTGTCATCACACTGCTCAATTCTGCCCTCACACTGCTATATTGTGTGCTCATGCTGCTCCTTTTTCCCATCACACAGCTCCATGGTGCCCATACACTGCTCCATCGTGCCCTCACTTTGCTCATTTGTGCCCTCACAGTGCTCCATTGTGACATCACACTGCTCCATTGTGTCACCACACTACTCCGTTGTGTCAACACTCTGCTCCATTGTGCTGTCACACTCCTCCATTGTGCCATCACTTTGCTCCATTGTGCCCTCACACTGCTCGATTGTGTCAACATACAGATCCATTGTGCCATCACACTGCTCAGTTGTGTCCTCACCCTGGTGCATTTTTCTCTCACACTGTTCCATTGTGCCCTCACTCTGCTAAATTGTGTAAAAGCAGTAATCCATTGTGTCATTACACTGCTCCGTTCTGCCCTCATACTGCTCAATTTTGCCTACACCCTGCTCCATTTTGCCATCAAACTGCTCCACTGTTCCTTCAAACTTATCCATTATACCCTCACAGTGCTCTATTGTGCCCTCACACTGCTCAATTGTGCCCTCACACTGCTGCATTTTGCCATCACACAACTCCGCTGTGCCCTCACTCTGCTCCATTGTGTCATTACACAGCTCCATTGTGCCATCACACTGCTCAATTGCATCAAAACCCTGCTCAATTTTGTCATCACTCTCCTCCATTCTTTCCTCACAATGCACTATCGTGCCCTCATGCTGCTCCATTTGCCATCACACTACTCCTTTGTGCCCTCACACTGCTCCATTTTGCCCTCACTTTGCTCATTTGTGCCCTCACTGTGCTCCATTTTGCCATCACACTGCTCCATTGTCTCATCACAGTGCTCCATTGTGCCCTCACAGTGCTCAATTTTACCCTCACTTTGCTCCTTTCTTCCCTCACAGTGCTCCATTGTCTCATCACATTGCTCCATTGTGCCCTCACTCTGCGCCATTGTACCCTCACACTGCTCCATTGTGACCTCACTCTGCTATATTGTGTCCTCACACTGTGCCATTGTGGTAACACAGTGCTCCGTTGTGTCCTCAAACTGCTCCATTGTGCCCTCACACTGTTCCATTGTGTCATTACACTGCTCTATTGTGTCATGACACTGCTCCATAATGTCATCAAACTTCTCCATTGTGCCCTCACACTGTTCCAATGCTCCATCACACTGCTCCATTGTGCCCTCACTCTGCTCCATTGTTTAATTACTGTAATCCATTGTGTCTTCACACTGCTCTGTTCTGCCCTCATACTACTCCATTGTGCCCACACCCTGCTCCATTTTGCCATCAAACTGCTCCACTGTTCCTTCAAACTTCTCCATTATGCCCTCACAGTGCTCTATTGTGCCCTCACACTGCTCAATTGTGCCCTCACACTGCTGCATTTTGCCATCACACAACTCCGCTGTGCCCTCACTCTGCTCCATTGTGTCATTACACAGCTCCATTGTGCCATCACACTGCTCAATTGCATCAAAACCCTGCTCAATTTTGTCATCACTCTCCTCCATTCTTTCCTCACAATGCACTATCGTGCCCTCATGCTGCTCCATTTGCCATCACACTACTCCTTTGTGCCCTCACACTGCTCCATTTTGCCCTCACTTTGCTCATTTGTGCCCTCACTGTGCTCCATTTTGCCATCACACTGCTCCATTGTCTCATCACAGTGCTCCATTGTGCCCTCACAGTGCTCAATTTTACCCTCACTTTGCTCCTTTCTTCCCTCACAGTGCTCCATTGTCTCATCACATTGCTCCATTGTGCCCTCACTCTGCGCCATTGTACCCTCACACTGCTCCATTGTGACCTCACTCTGCTATATTGTGTCCTCACACTGTGCCATTGTGGTAACACAGTGCTCCGTTGTGTCCTCAAACTGCTCCATTGTGCCCTCACACTGTTCCATTGTGTCATTACACTGCTCTATTGTGTCATGACACTGCTCCATAATGTCATCAAACTTCTCCATTGTGCCCTCACACTGTTCCAATGCTCCATCACACTGCTCCATTGTGCCCTCACTCTGCTCCATTGTTTAATTACTGTAATCCATTGTGTCTTCACACTGCTCTGTTCTGCCCTCATACTACTCCATTGTGCCCACACCCTGCTCCATTTTGCCATCAAACTGCTCCATTGTGCCTTCAAACTTCTCCATTATGCCCTCACTGTGCTCTATTGTGCCCTCACACTGCTCCATTGTGCCCTCACACTGCTCCATTGTGTTATCACACTGCTCTATTTTTTCATCACTCTGCTCCATTGTGTAATAACACTACGCTACTGTGCCCTCACACTGCAAAATTGTCCCCTCACACTGCTCCATTGTGCCATCACATGGCTCCATTGTGCACTCCAATTGCTCCTGTTTGTCATCACACTACTCCATTGTGTCATCACACTGCTCCATTGTTCCCTTACACTGCTTCATTGTGTCATCACACTGCTGCATTGTGCCATGCCAGTGCTCCATTGTGCCATCACATAGCTCCATTGTGTCATCACACTGCTCAATTCTCCCCACACACTGCTCTATTGTCCCCTCATGCTGCTCCATTTTGCCATCACACTGCTCCAATGTTCCCTCACAGTGCTACTTTATGGCCTCAATTTGCTCCTTTGTGACCTCACAGTGCTCCATAGTGACATCACCCTGTTCCATTGTGTCATCACACTGCTCCATTGTGCCATCACACTGCTCCATTACATTATCATCCTGCTCCCTTGTGTCATCACACTGCTCCATCCTGCCCACACACTGCTCTATTGTCCCCTCATGCTGCTCCATTTTGCCATCACACTGCTGCATTGTGTCAACACCCTGCTCCATTGTGCCCTCAATTTGCTAATTTGTGCCCTCATAGTGCTCCATAGTGACAACACACTGCTCCATTTTGCCATCACCCTGCTCCATTGTCCCCTCACTTTGCTCATTTGTGCAATCATAGTGCTCATTTGTAACATCACGCTGCTCCATTGTGTCATCACACTGCTCCAATTTGTCATCACACTCCTCCATTATGCTGTCGTGTTGCTTCATTGTGCCCTCAAACTGCTCCACTCTGTCATGTTACAGCTCCATTGTGCCCACACACTGCTCAATTGTGCCCTCACACTGCTCAATTGTGTCATCACACAGCTCCATTGTGCCATCACATTGCTCCATTGTGCCCTCACACTGCTCTATTGTGTCATCACCCAGCTCCATTTTACCATCACACTGCTATATGGTGTCATCACAGTGCTCCATTGTGCCCTCACACTGTTCAATTGTGCCATCACACTGCTCCATTGTGTCCTAACCTTGGTGCATTGTTCCCTCACACTGCTCCATTGTGCCCTCACTCTGCTCCATTGTGCTTTCACACTGCTCCTTTCTGTCATCACACTGCTCCATTTTGCCCTTACACTGCTCCATTGTGCCCTCTCGCTACTCCATTTAGCAATCACACAGCACCATTGTGCCATCGCGCTGCTCCATTTTGATATCACAGTGCTGCATTGTGTCATCACACTGCTCCATTAAATCATCATCCTGCTCCATTGTGCCATCACACTGCTCCATTACATCATCATCCTGCTCCATTGTGTCATCACACTGTTCCATTCTGCCCACACCCTGCTCTATTGTCACCTCATGCTGCTCCATTTTGCCATCACAATGCTGCATTTTGTCATCACCCTGCTCCATTGTGCCCTCAATTTGCTACTTTGTACCCTCACAGTGGTCCATAGTGACAAGACACTGCTCCATTGTGTCATCACACTGCTCCATTTTGCCATCAAACTGCTCCATTACCTCATCACCCTGCTTCATTGTCCCCTCACTTTGCTTATTTGTGCAATCATAGTGCTCCTTTGTGACATCACACTGCTCCACTGTGTCGTCACACTGCTCCAATTTGTCATCACACTGCTCCATTATGCTGTCGCGTTGCTTCATTGTGCCCTCAAACTGCTCCATTGTGTCATGATACAGCTCCATTGTGCCATCACACTGTTCCATTGTGCCCTCACACTGCTGCATTTTGCCATCACACAGCTCCGCTGTGCCCTCACCCTGCTCCATTGTGTCATTACAAAACTCCATTGTGCCATCACACTGCTCCATTGCATCAAAACCCTGCTCCATTTTGTCATCACTCTCCTCCATTATCTCCTCACAATGCACTATTGTGCCCTCATGCTGCTCCATTTTGCCATCACACTGCTCCTTTGTCCCCTCACACTGCTCCATTTTGCCCTCACTTTGCTCCTTTGTGCCCTCACTGTGCTCCATTGTGCCATCACACTGCTCCACTCTCTCATCACACTGCTCCATTGTGCCCTCACAGTGGTCAATTGTACCCTCACTTTGATGCTTTCTTCCCTCACAGTGCTCCATTGTGTTATCACACTGCTCCATTGTGCCCTCACACTGCGTCATTGTGCCCTCACACTGCTCCATTGTGACCTCACTTTGCTCTATTGTGTCCTCACACTGTGCCTTTGTGGCCACACAGTGCTCTGTTGTGCCCTCAAATTGCTCCATTGTGCCCTCACACTGTTCCATTGTGTCATTACACTGCTCCATTGTGTCACCACACTGCTCCATAATGTCATCACACTTCTCGATTGTGCCCTCACACTGCTCCATTGTGACATCACACTGCTCCATTATGTCATCACAATGCTCCATTCTGCCCTCACACTGCTTCAATGCTCCATCACACTGCTCCATTGTGCCCTCACTCTGCTCCATTGTTTAATTACAGTAATCCATTGTGTCTTCACACTGCTCTGTTCTGGCCTTATACTGCTCCATTGTGCCCACACCCTGCTCCATTTTGCCATCAAACTGCTCCATTGTGCCTTCAAACTTCTCCATTATGCCCTCACAGTGCTCTATTGTGCCCTCACACTGCTCCATTGTGCCCTAATACTGTTCCCTTGTGCCATCACACTGCTCCATTTTTTCATCACTCTGCTCCATTGTGTAATAACACTATGCTATTGTGCTCTCACACTGCAAAATTGTGCCCTCACACTGCTCCATTGTGACATCACACTGTTCCATTGCATCACCACACTGCTCCATTGCATCATCACTCTACTCCATTATGCCCTCACACAGCTCCATTCTGACCAAATGCTGCTCCATGTTGCCATCACATGGCACCATTGTGCCTTCACACTCCTCCATTTTGCCCTCTCACTGCTACATTGTGTCAACTCACTGCTCCATTGTGCCATCTCATGGCTCCATTGTGTCATCAAACAGCTCCATTCTGCCATCACACTACTCCATTGTGCCATCACAATGCTCCATTGTGCACTCACACTGATCCATTTTGCTCTCACAGTCCTCTATTGTGCCTTACACTGCTCCATTATGTCAATACATTGCTCCATTGTGCCATCACGCTGCTCCATTGTGTCCTAAAAGTGCTCTACTTTGCCCACTCCCTGCTCCATTGTGCCCTCACCGTGCTCTATTGTGCCTTATCACTACTACATTTTGTCATCACACTGCTCTATTGTGTCATCACACTGCTCCATTGTGCCCTCATACTCCTCCATTGTGCCATCACGCTGCTCCATTTTGTCTTCCCACTGCGCCATTGTACCAAGACACTGCTCTATTGTGCCCTCACTCTGCTCCATTGTGTCATCACACTGCTCCATTGTGCCGGCACATTCCTCCAATATGCCCACACTCTGCTCCATAGTGCCATCACACTGCTGCATTGTTTCATCATGATGCTTCACTGTGTCATCACCCTGCTCCATTGTGCCCTCAGACTGATCCATTGTGCCCTCACACAGTTCCGTTGTGTCACTACACTGTTCAATTGTGTCATCACAGTACTCCATTGTGCCCTCATTCTGCTCCATTGTGCCATCCCACAGCTCTGTTGTGCCCTCACACTGCTCAATCGTGTCATCACACAGCTAATTTGTGCCATCACACTGCTCCATTGTGCCATCAAACTTCTCCAATTTGTCATCATACTGCTCCATTGTGCAATCACACTGATCCACTGCATCATCCCCCTGCTCAATTCTGTCATCACACTGCTCCATTCTGCCCTCACACTGCTATATTGTGTGCTCACGCTGCTCCATTTTCCTATCACACAGCTCCATTTTCCCCTCACACTGCTCCATCGTGCCCTCACTTTGCTCATTTGTGCCCTAACAGTGCTCCATTGTGACATCACCCTGCTCCATTGTGTCATCACACTACTCCGTTGTGTCAACACACTGCTCCATTGTGCTGTCACACTCCTCCATTGTGCCATCAATTTGCTCCATTGTGCCCTCACACTGCTCCATTGTGTCATCATACAGATCCATTGTGCCATCACACTGCTCCATTGTGCCCTCACACTGCTCTATTTTGTCATCACACAGCTTCATTGTGCCATCACACTGCTATATGGTGTCATCATAGTCCTCCATTGTGCCCTCACACTGTTCAATTGTGCCATCACACTGCTCCATTGTTTCCTAACCTTGGTGCATTGTTCCCTCACACTGCTCCATTGTGCCCTCACTCTGCTCCATTGTGCCTTCAACTGCTCCTTTGTGTCATCACACTGCTCCATTGTACCCTTACACTGCTCCATTGTGCCCTCTCGCTGCTCCATTTAGCAATCACACAGCTCCATTGTTTCATCGCACTGCTCCATTGTGACACCACAGTGCTCCATTGTGTCATCACCCTGCTCCATTACATCATCATCCTGCTCCATTGTGTCATCACACTGTTCCATTCTGCCCACTCACTGCTCTATTGTCCCCTCATGCTGCTCCATTTTGCCATCACACTCCTGCATTGTGTCATCACCTTGCTCCATTGTGCCCTCAATTTGCTACTTTGTGCCCTCACAGTGCTCCATAGTGACAACACACTGCTCCATTGTGTCATCACACTGCTCAATTGTGTCAACACACTGCTCCATATTACCATCACACTGCTCCATTACATCATTACCCTGCTCCATTGTCCCCTCACTTTGCTCATTTGTGCAATCATAGTGCTCCTTTGTGACATCACACTGCTCCATTGCGTCATCACACTGCTCCAATTTGTCATCACACTGCTCCATTATGCTGTCGCGTTGCTTCATTGTGCCCTCAAACTGCTCCATTGTGTCATGATACAGCTCCATTGTGCCCTCACACTGCTCAATTGTGTCATCACACAGCTCCATTGTGCCATCACACTGCTCAATTGTTCCTTCACACTGCTCCATTGTGTCTCACCCTGGTGCATTTTTCTCTCAGACTGCTCCATTGTGTCCTCACTCTGCTCAATTGTGTAAACACAGTAATCCATTGTGTCATCACGCTGCTCCGTTCTGCCCTCATACTGCTCAATTTTGCCTGCACCCTGCTCCATTTTGCCATCAAACTGCTCCATTGTTTCTTCAAACTTATTCAGTGTGGCCTCACAGTGCTCTATTGTTCCCTCACACTGCTCCATTGTGCCCTTACACTGTTGCATTTTGCCATCACACAGCTCTGCTGTGCCCTCACCCTGCTCCATTGTGTCATTACACAACTCCATTGTGCCATCACACTGCTCCATTGCATCAAAACCCTGCTCCATTTTGTCATCATTCTCCTCCATTCTCTCTTCACAATGCACTATTGTGCCCTCATGCTGCTCCATTGTGCCATCACACTGCTCCCTTGTGCTCTCACACTGCTCCATTTGCCCTCACTTTGCTCTTTTGTGCCCTCTCTGTGCTCCATTGTGCCATCACACTGTTCCATTGTCTCATCACACTGCTTCATTGTGCCCTCACAGTGCTCAATTGTACTCTCACTTTGCTCCTTTCTTCCCTCACAGTGCTCCATTGTGTCATCACACTGCTCCATTGTGCCCTCACAGTGCTCAATTGTACCCTCACTTTGCTCCTTTCTTCCCTCACAGTGCTCCATTGTGTCATCACACTGCTCCATTGTGCCCTCACACTGCTCCATTGTGACCTCACTCTGCTCTATTGTGTCCTCACACTGTGACATTGTGGCCACACAGTGCTCTGTTGTGCCCTCAAATTGCTCCATTGTGCCCTCACACTGTTCCTTTGTGTCATTACACTGCTCCATTGTGTCACCACCCTGCTCCATAATGTCATCACACTTCTCGATTGTGCCCTCACACTGCTCCATTGTGACATCACACTGCTCCATTGTGTCATCACACTGCTCCATTATGGCCTCACACTGCTTCAATGCTCCATTACACTGCTCCATTGTGCCCTCACTCTGCTCCATTGTTTAATTACAGTAATCCATTGTGTCTTCACAATGCTCGGTTCTGACCTTATACTGCTCCACTGTGCCCACTCCCTGCTCCATTTTGCCATCAAACTGCTCCATTGTAACTTCAAACTTCTCCATTATCCCCTCACAGTGCCCTATTGTTCCCTCACACTGCTCCATTGTGGCCTCTCACTGCTCCATTGTGCCATCACACTGCTCCATTTTTTCATCACTCTGCTCCATTGTGTAATAACACTACGCTATTGTGCCCTCACACTGCAAAATTGTGCCCTCATACTGCTCCATTGTGCCAACACATGGCTCCATTGTGCACTCCAACTGCTCCTTTTTGTCATCACACTACTCCATTGTGTCATCACACTGCTCCATTGTTCCCTCACACTGCTCCATTGTGTCATCACACTGCTGCATTGTGCCATGCCAGTGCTCCATTGTGCCATCACATACCTCCATTGTGTCATCACACTGCTCCATTGTGACATCACACTCTTCCATTGCATCACCACACTGCTCCATTGTGTCATCACTCTACTCCATTCTGCCCTCACACAGCTCCATTCTGACCAAATGCTGCTCCATGTTGCCATCACATGGCACCATTGTGCCTTCACACTGCTCCATTTTGCCCTCTCACTGCTACATTGTGTCAACTCACTGCTCCATTGTGCCATCTCACGGCTCCATTGTGTCATCAAACAGCTCCATTCTGCCATCACACTACTCCATTGTGCCATCACAATGCTCCACTGTGCACGCACACTGATCCATTTTGCTCTCACAGTCCTCTATTGTGCCTTACACTGCTCCATTGTGTCAATACATTGCTCCATTGTGCCATCACGCTGCTCCATTGTGTCCTCAAAGTGCTCTACTTTGCCCACTCCCTGCTCCATTGTGCCCTCACCATGCTCTATTGTGCCTTATCACTACTATATTTTGTCATCACACTGTTCTATTGTGTCATCACACTGCTCCATTGTGCCCTCATACTCCTCCATTGTGCCATCACGCTGCTCCATTTTGTCTTCCCACTGCGCCATTGTGCCAACACACTGCTCTATTGTGCCCTCACTCTGCTCCATTGTGTCATCACACTGCTCCATTGTGCCGGCACATTCCTCCAATATGCCCACACTCTGCTCCATAGTGCCATCACACTGCTGCATTGTTTCCTCATGATGCTCCACTGTGTCATCACTATGCTCCATTGTGCCCTCACACTGCTCCATTGTGCCCTCACACAGTTCCGTTGTGTCACTACACTGTTCAATTGTGTCATCACAGTGCTCCATTATGCCCTCATTCTGCTCCATTTTGCCATCGCACAGCTCCATTTTCCCCGCACACTGCTCTATCGTGCCCTCACTTTGCTCATTTGTGCCCTCACAGTGCTCCATTGTGACATCACCCTTCTCCATTGTGTCATCACAATACTCCGTTGTGTCAACACACTGCTCCATTGTGCTGTCACACTCCTCCATTGTGCCATCACTTTGCTCCATTGTGCCCTCACACTGCTCCATTGTGTCATCATACAGATCCACTGTGCCATCACACTGCTCCATTGTGTGTTACACCAACTCCAGTCTCGCTTGCGTATGAGCTGTGATGAAAGTCATATTCGAGGCAAGCGGGGGAGCAAAGTCCTTCAGGGTCTGACCCCCTGGAGGTCCCTGACAGAGTGCTCGGCCTTGACCATTTCCCAATATGCTCCTAAGTTGTCACGCTTCCTTGATGCTGGGCTTGGCATGCTGTCTTTCTTAGTTATAATATACTTTCTTAATACAACAAAGTCCTCTCTCAAGTTTAATTAAATGTTCCTTATAGACAAAGGACAGAGTTACCCAGATGTTCCGGGAGTTGGCAATAATAGCCAAATACCTCCCCCAGTTCTTGGCCATTCTTGAAGCAGGAACTTTCTGTAAATCTTAGTCAAATTAAATATAAAAATATTTTTGAGTACGACCCTCCTTTCTTAAAAGCTCTTGCAAAAATTCATTGGAAAAACAACATTACATTGGGTGATATCATAGACCAATTACAAAATAATAAATTGTTTGAAGAAAGTTCAAAATAGGATAATCAGGTAAAAATGATGTTTTATATCATGACTGTTACTGAGTAAAATGGGAATTCCAGTGGCAGTCGTGTATGACGGGAGGCATTATTTAATTAAAGGCAGATGGTGGGCTCCTCCTTTAAGAAAAAATAACATACAAAGGGTCCCTGATTCTCCCCCTCCTTTCACAGGAACATATAATGAATGGGAAGATAGATGGGTTAATATAGATGGGTAGTGGGTCTTTTACTATACTTTAAACTTCATGCAAAAATTGCTAAGAGCTAGGCCTCCTTGGCGCTTGTTAACCCCACAGCAAAAACAAACTATTATTAATCAAATATACAATAGTAAATGGTGGCATTGCACACACTGTACCAAAGCAAGACATGTTGAAAAATTAGCTCCGGGTGCATTACAATTGGCCTGAGCATTTCGCTGGGAGACAGAAAAAGAAAACTTTAAGATCACAAAGTAGAGGTTATTTTAGTTATAAAGTAATAATAAAAAGAAAAGCCACAATCTCTCAGTTCAAAAAGTTTTGTTCCAGACTTGTGCCTGTGGTTTTGTGACCATTGTCTAAACTCAAAGATGTATTATGCTATAATCTGCCAACCATGACCCATGACTATGTACTTTGGTTAATGTATGAAAATTGAATTGTTAGTAACCTGTCCAGTATTTCTGAAAAGTTTGCCAACTCTCCTTGCTGTTTCTTCTTGAATTTACTATAAAATCACTGCCTTGAGCTCAATAAAATCGCTACAGATCCAGAAAATCCTCTCTTGGTTTTTCTTCTGTACGCCATTCACCGAACCTGTGTTTTCCTTCCAAGAGGACTCTGTTGACCCATTATTAAGACCCCGAGCCCTGGGGGGCTAGTCAGTGGCAGGTGGCGCTTTGAACAGGGACCCTTGGACAGGTAATCTTTTTTTTCTCTTTCTTTTTTTTTCTTCCAAATCACAGGAAGGTTCTCGCCAGGGAGCCCGGGTCTCGCCAATAAAGCATCATCGGTTAAGCATGAGTAATCGTTGAAGTCATGGGGCATGGTGAGTCAAAGCAAGAAAATATGTTTCTTTCTGTATTTAAACGTATGATGGCAGAGAGAGGATTAAAGATCTCAGAAAAGGCGTTAAAGGATTTCTTAGATTTTATTAGAAAGGTCAGTCCTTGTTTACCGGTGGAGGGCACTCTGACTCTATCATTATATCTATATCTATCAGGGATAAAGCAAAGAAATGAAGAGCCTTATCAGGAGTTTGTTTCTAGGCTTGAAGAAGCTATTCACAGAATGTTGCCACAATCAGAGGGAATAGAAATCTTGCTTAAACAGTTAGCATGGGAGAATGCTAATGCTCTCTGTCAGGACATCATAAGGCCCATTAAAAAGACAGGGACTATACAGGACTTTAAAAAAGCCTGTGTTGATGCCTCACCAGCAGTGGTCCAAGGTATGGCCTTTGCTGCAGCAATGAAGGGACAGACTTATAGCGCCTATGTAAAACATACTTATGGAGGAGGACAAGGATCCTCAGATCCCACATGTTTTAAATGTGGAGAGACAGGACGTATGCAAAGGGCCTGCCCTAATGGGGGAAGAAAAAATAAAAATCCTAAAAAAGGAACCCCTTCTGGGTTGTGCCCTAGATGCCAAAAAGGCAAACATTGAAAGAGTGAATGTAAATCAAAATTTCATAAAGATGGGACCCCTCTTTCAGAAGAAGAGGAGATTAAAAAAAAAGGATACAAAAAACTAGATTTGGGGCAGCCTCTCAGCCCCTCTTTAAAAAGAGAGAAGAATGAAGGAGCCGATCAAAGATTAAATCCTGAGGCTCCTAAATTTTTTTTTGACTTTTCATACAAACTTTTATTCAACAACAAAGATATTTTCAAATATTGTTAAAGTAATGTTGAATGAGGAATAATAAAAATAATAACCATGCTGGTTGTGGTGGCTCACACCTTTAACTCTAGCACTCACAAGGCAGGCAAATTTCTGTGAAATCGAGGCCAGCCTGGTCTACACAGCAAGTTCCAAGCTGGCAGGGCCTACAGGATACCATCTAAAAACCAAACAAAACAGGGGCTGGAGAGATGGCCTAGTGGTTTAGACTGCTCTTGCAGAGGACCTGGGTTCGATCCCCAGCACCCACATGGCGGCTGAGAACCGTCTTTAACTCCAATTCCAGGGGAATCCGACACCTTCTTCTGACGTCCACGGCATTGCACGACACGGGAGCACAAACCTACATGCAGACAGCACATTCATACACATAAAAATAAAAATAAAATAAAAAAGTCAAAACAAAACAAAACAAAACCCCCAAAACAACCACAATTATTATTTGAACACTTACTACTATGTCCATGTGGGGGTTTTTTGGGTTTTTTTTGTTTTTGTTTTATTTGTTTTTAGCTATAGTCTCCCTATACACCCCTGACTGGTTTGAACTTGTCATGTTAGGCATTGCTTTCCTCAATTTTCATCATAACTACATAAGTGTTAGAATTATATCTTTAAGAGATGAGGAAATTGAAGTTTGGGTGGCTTAAATAATTAGAACCACAATGCAAAGCTACTGAAGGATAGCAGTGGAATTGGACTCAGTTTTCAGACTACAAGGCTCTTCTCCTTTTACGACAGCCCTAAAGACTCTTTATGTCTTATACAGCATTTCAAATCCAGTTTAATGTGAGAATAAATGAACATAACTAAAAGGGGGAAGCAGATTTGATAATACATAGTTACATCTACTGTAAGGTTATTCATAAGTAAAAGTTGATATGCTAATAACCCCAAGCATACTTTAGCACCACAGTAAGGTGACATTCTCAAACAGTGGCAGAAGCGAATTGCATTTTGTGGGTTCTGCCATCTGGATGAATACAATGCACCTTTTCTTTTTTCTTTTTATCCATTTAACATCTGTTTCCGCAACTTTCCTCCTTCTTCCATAAGAATATTGTTAATTTCATGCAAATTTTATTAAGAAAATTTTGCAACCCACTTTTCATGAGCTGTGTTAAGAATCACATACTGGGGCCGGAGAGATGGCCTAGCAGTTAAGAGCGCTGACTGCTCTTGCAGAGGACCCGGGTTCGACCCCCAGCACCCACATAGTGGCTGAGAACCGTCTGTAACTCCAATTCCAGGAGAACTCCAGTTCCAGGGGAATCCGACACCCTCTTCTGACCTCTGAAGCATTGCACAACACGGGTGCACAAACCTGCATGCAGACAGTACATTCATACACATAAAAAATATGTTTTTAATTAAAAAAAAAGAATCACGTACTGTGGTCAAACTCAAAGAATGCATTGCCACTAGTCTGTCCTGTTCACAGGTCCCTTAGGCTCAGCTACTCAGGAAAATGTCAGGATTCTGTCCTTGTTGATAGTTTCAAACATGCCAACCCCCAGCCTTTCCTCCATTGGTTCTGAAATCATGGGGCAACAGACAGAGGCAAACTTGGAAGTAAAAAAAAAAAAAATCCAGATAGAGCTGGCTTGGGAAATTGGACCTGCCAAGGTCACTACATGGGTCACTTTCTGTTTCTCCCAAGGAGAGAACTTGACAGCCATGAGAGAGGAAAATGTGGCCCAGTGGACTGAATGCTTGTGTTCCCCATCTCAGTTCATATGTAATATTCGGAGTGGGACTCTGGGAAGTGATTAGGTCAGGAGAATGGAGCCCTTATGAATAGGATTAGTGCCCTCAGGAAAGACACTCCTTTACCCTTTCACAGTGGAGAGGTGTCATCTATGAGGAAATGGAAGTATAGAAAGGAAAGCTATCAATACTTTGATGGTGTGCTTTCCAGCAACCAGAAAAATGAACGTTTAAGGGACCTACTTGATAAGGATAATTCACTTTTTTTAGGGTATTTGTTCAAATTAGTAGACGATACCTAGTTTATTTCTGTTTATTTGGTTTTTTTTTTTTTTGGTTGTTTGTTTTCTGGAAAGGAAAAGGGTTATTATATTTATTTTAGTTTTTTAATTGTATAATTGCCATTTTCATACAATACAATTTGACGGTGTTTAGATTCCCTGCCCTGTCCTCTCCTCCCCTTATTGTCCTCCCACCCAATTTAATGTACTCTATCTATTATATATAATATGGCCTAGACAGTCTAATTTTTATCCCCCAGTGTCTGTCAGCGTGGGTCCATCCACTGGAGCCTTGGTTAACCTACGGAATCCCTTGCTTGAAAGAGACTGCCTCTGCCCCTCCCAGCAGCCATCTGTTGGTACAATTTCCTTAGATGAGGTTGGAGCTTCTTACTCACTTCCTCATATCTATGCTGGGATTTCTCTGGTTTGAGCTTGCACGAGACTTGTGCACGCTGTGCCCAT
>VZQC01002342.1:724183-784692 GCA_009823505.1 Rhizomys pruinosus
GAGGCATTATTTAATTAAAGGCAGATGGTGGGCTCCTCCTTTAAGAAAAAATAACATACAAAGGGTCCCTGATTCTCCCCCTCCTTTCACAGGAACATATAATGAATGGGAAGATAGATGGGTTAATATAGATGGGTAGTGGGTCTTTTACTATACTTTAAACTTCATGCAAAAATTGCTAAGAGCTAGGCCTCCTTGGCGCTTGTTAACCCCACAGCAAAAACAAACTATTATTAATCAAATATACAATAGTAAATGGTGGCATTGCACACACTGTACCAAAGCAAGACATGTTGAAAAATTAGCTCCGGGTGCATTACAATTGGCCTGAGCATTTCGCTGGGAGACAGAAAAAGAAAACTTTAAGATCACAAAGTAGAGGTTATTTTAGTTATAAAGTAATAATAAAAAGAAAAGCCACAATCTCTCAGTTCAAAAAGTTTTGTTCCAGACTTGTGCCTGTGGTTTTGTGACCATTGTCTAAACTCAAAGATGTATTATGCTATAATCTGCCAACCATGACCCATGACTATGTACTTTGGTTAATGTATGAAAATTGAATTGTTAGTAACCTGTCCAGTAATTCTGGAAAGTTTGCCAACTCTCCTTGCTGTTTCTTCTTGAATTTACTATAAAATCACTGCCTTGAGCTCAATAAAATCGCTACAGATCCAGAAAATCCTCTCTTGGTTTTTCTTCTGTACGCCATTCACCGAACCTGTGTTTTCCTTCCAAGAGGACTCTGTTGACCCACGTTTAAGACCCCGACCCCCGGTGGGCTAGTCAGTGGCAATTGTGCCCTCACACAGTTCCATTGTTTCACTACACTGTTCAATTGTGTCATCACAGTGCTCCATTGTGCCCTCATTCTTCTCCATTGTGCCATCCCACAGCTCCGTTATGCCCTCACACTGCTCAATCATGTCATCACACAGATAATTTGTGCCATCACACTGCTCCATTGTGCCATCAAACTTCTCCAATTTGTCATCATGCTGCTCCATTGTGCAATCACACTGATCCAATGCATCATCCCCCTGTTCAATTGTGTCATCACACAGCTCCATTCTGCCCTCACACTGCTCTATTGTGTCATCACACAGCTCCATTGTGCCATCACACTGCACTATGGTGTCATCACAGTGCTCCATTGTTCCCACACACTATTCAATTGTGCCATCACACTGCTCCGTTGTGTTCTAAACTTGGTGCATTATTCCCTCACACTGCTCTATTGTGCCCTCACTCTGCTCCATTGTGCCTTCACACTGCGCCTTTGTGTCACCACAGTGCTCCGTTGTGCCCTTACACTGCTCCATTGTGCCCTCTCGCTGCTCCGTTTAGCAATCACACAGCTCCATTGTGCCATCACACTGCTATATTGTGACATCACAGTGCTCCATTGTGTCATCACACTGCTCCATTATATCATCATTCTGCTCCACTGTGTCATCACACTGCTCCATTCTGCCCACACACTGCTCTATTGTCCCCTCATGCTGCTCCATTTTGCCATCACACAGCTGCATTGTGTCATCACCCTGCTCCTTTGTGCCCTCAATTTGCTACTTTGTGCACTCACAGTGCTCCGTAGTGACAACACACTGCTCCACGTGTCATTACACTGCTCAATTGTGTCATCACACTGCTCCATTTTGTCATCACACTGCTCCATTACATCATCATCCTGCTCCATTGTCCCCTCACTTTGCTCATTTGTGCAATCATAGTGCTCATTTGTGCCAACACACTGCTCCATTGTGTCATCACACTGCTCCAATTTGACGTCACACTGCTCCATTATGCTGTTGCGTTGCTTCATTGTGCCCTCAAAATGCTCCATTTTGTCATGACACAGCTCCATTGTGCCATCACATTGCTCCATTATGCCCTCACACTGCTCAATTGTGTCATCACACAGCTCTATTGTGCCATCACACTGCTCAATTGTTCCTTCACACTGCTCAATTGTGTCCTCAACCAGGTGAACTTTTCCCTCAGACTGCTCAATTGTGCCCTCACTCTGCTCAGTTGTGTAAACACAGTAATCCATTGTGTCATCATGCTGCTCCGTTCTGCCCTCATACTGCTCAATTTTGCCTACACCCTGCTCCATTTTGCCATCAAACTGCTCCATTTTTCCTTCAAACTTACCCATTATGCCCTCATAGTGCTCTATTGTGCCCTCACACTGCTCCATTGTGCCCTCACACTGCTCCAGTGCTCCANGCCTCACACTGCTCCATTGTGCCCTCACACTGCTCCATTTTTTCATCACTCTGCTCCATTGTGTAATAACACTACGCTATTGTGCCCTCACACTGCAAAATTGTGCCCTCACACTGCTCCATTGTGCCATCACATGGCTCCATTGTGCACTCCAACTGCTCCTTTTTGTCATCACACTACTCCATTGTGTCATCACACTGCTCCATTGTTGCCTCACAATGCTCCATTGTGTCATCACACTGCTGCATTGTGCCATGCCAGTGCTCCATTATGCCATCACATAGCTCCATTGTGTCATCACACTGCTCCATTGTAACATCACACTGTTCCATTGCATCACCACACTGCTTCATTGTGTCATCACTCTACTCCATTCTGCCCACACACAGCTCCATTCTGACCAAATGCTGCTCCATGTTGCCATCACACGGCACCATTGTGCCTTCACACTGCTCCATTTTGCCCTCTCACTGCTACATTGTGCCCTCGCACTGTTCCATTGTTTCATCACAGTTCTCCATTGTGTCACTATACTGCTCCATTGTGCCCTCACATTGCTACATTGTGCCATCACATGGCTCCAATGTGCACTCAAACTGCTCCTTTGTTTCATCACACTACTCCATTGTATCTTCACACTGCTCCATTGTTCCCTCACACTGCTACATTGTGACAACTCACAGCTCCATTGTCCCGTCACACTACTCCATTGTGCCATCACAATGCTCCATTGTGCACTCACACTGATCCATTTTGCTCTCACAGTCCTCTATTGTGCCTTACACTGCTCCATTGTGTCAATACATTGCTCCATTATGCCATCACACTGCTCAATTGTGTCCTCAAAGTGCTCTACTTTACCCACTCACTGCTCCATTCTGCCCTCACCATGCTCTATTGTGCCTTATCACTACTATATTTTGTCATCACACTGCTCTATTGTGTCATTACACCGCTCCATTGTGCCCTCATACTCCTCTGTTGTGCCATCACGCTGCTCCATTTTGTCTTCCCACTGCACCATTGTGCCAACACACTGCTCCATTGAGCCCTCACTCTGCTCCATTGTGTCATCACACTGCTCCATTGTGCCGTCACATTCCTCCAATGTGCCCACACTCTGCTCCATTGTGCCATCACACTGCTGCATTGTTTCATCATGATGCTCCATTGTGTCATCACAATGCTCCATTGTGCCCTCACACTGCTCCATCATGCCCTCACTTTGCTCATTTGTGCCTTCACAGTGCTCCATTGTGACATCACTCTGCTCCATTGTGTCATCACACTACTCTGTTTTGTCAACACACTGCACCATTGTGCTGCCACACTCCCCCATTGTGCCATCACTTTGCTCCATTGTGCAATCACACTGCTCCATTGTGCCCTCACACAGTTCCATTGTGTCACTACACTGTTCAATTGTGTCATCACAGTGCTCCATTGTGCCCTCATTCTGCTCCATTGTGCCATCCCACAGCTCCATTGTGCCCTCACACTGCTCAATCATGTCATCACACAGCTAATTTGTGTCATCACACTGCTCCATTGTGACATCAAACTTCTCCAATTTGTCATCATACTGCTCCATTGTGCAATCACACTGATCCACTGCATCATCCCCCTGCTCAATTCTATCATCACACTGCTCCATTCTGCCCTCACACTGCTATATTGTGTGCTCACGCTGCTCCATTTTCCTATCACACAGCTCCATTTTGCCCACACACTGTTCCATCGTGCCCACACTTTGCTCATTTGTGCCCTCACATTGCTCCATTGTGACATCACCCTGCTCCATTGTGTCATCACACTACTCCATTGTGTCAACACATTGCTCCATTGTGCTGTCACACCCCTCCATTGTGCCATCACTTTGTTCCATTGTGCCCTCACACTGCTCCACTGTGTCATCATACAGATAAATTGTGCCATCACACTGCTCCATTGTGCCCTCACACTGTTATATGGTGTCATCATAGTCCTCCATTGTGCCCTCACACTGTTCAATTGTGCCATCACACTGCTCCATTGTGTCCTAACCTTGGTGCATTTTTCCCTCACACTGCTCCATTGTGCCCTCACTCTGCTCCATTGTGCCTTCACACTGCTCCTTTGTGTCATCACACTGCTCCGTTGTGCCCTTAAACTGCTCCATTGTGCCCTCTCGCTGCTCCATTTAGCAATCACACAGCTCCATTGTGCCATCACACTGCTCCATTGTGACATCACAGTGCTCCATAGTGTCATCACACTGTTCCATTACATCATCATCCTGCTCCATTGTGTCATCACACTGCTCCATTCTGCCCACACACTGCTCTATTGTCCCCTCCTTCTGCTCCATTTTGCCATCACACTGCTGCATTGTGTCATCACCCTGCTCCATTGTGCCCTCAATTTGCTACTTTGTGCCCTCACAGTGCTCCATGGTGACAACACACTGCTCCATTGTGTCATCACACTGCTCAATTGTGTCATCACACTGCTCCATATTGCCATCACACTGCTCCATTACATCATCACCCTGCTCCATTGTCCCCTTACTTTGCTCATTTGTGCAATCATAGTGCTCCTTTGTGACATCATACTGCTCCATTGTGTCATCACACTGCTCCAATTTGACGTCACACTGCTCCATTATGCTTTCGTGTTGCTTCATTGTGCCCTCAAACTGCTCCATTGTGTCATGACACAGCTCCATTGTGCTATCACACTGCTCCATTGTGCCTTCACACTGCTCCATTGTCTCATCACACTGCTCCATTGTGCCCACACAGTGCTCAATTGTACCTGCACTTTGTTCCTTTCTTCCTTCACAGTGCTCCATTGTGGCCACACATTGCTACATTGTGTTCTCACACTGCTCCACTGGGTCTCACTCTGTTCCATTGTGTCATCACACTGCTCCATTGTGTCACCACACTGCTCCATAATGTCATCACACAGATCCATTGTGCCCAGGCGCTGCTCCATTTTGACGTCACAGTGCTCCATTGTGTCATCACCCTGTTCCATTGTGCTATTACACTGCACCATTCCATCATCACACTGCTCCATTTTGTCATCACACTGCTCCATTCTGCCCTCACACTTCTCTATTGTGCCCTAACGCTGCTCAATTTTCCCAACACAGCTCCATTGTGCCCACACACTGCTCCATTGTGCCCTCACTTTGCTCATTTGTGCAATCACAGTGCTCCATTGTGACATCACACTGCTCCATTGTGTCATCACACTGCTTCAATTTGACGTCACACTGCTCCATTATGCTGTCGCGTTGCTTCATTGTGCCCTCAATCTGCTCCATTGTGTCATGATACAGCTCCATTGTGCCATCACAGTGCACCATTGGGCCCTCACACTGCTCAATTGTGTCATCACACAGCTCCATTGTGCCTTCACACTGCTCAATTGTTCCTTCCCACTGTTCCATTGTGTCCTCAACCTGGTGCATATTTCCCTCAGACTATTCCATTGTGCCCTCACTCTGCTCAATTGTGTAAACACAGTAATCCATTACGTCATCACGCTGCTCCGTTCTGCCCTCATACTGCTCAATTTTGCCTACATCCTGCTCCATTTTGCCATCAAACTGCTCCATTGTTTCTTCAAACTTATTCATTATGCCCTCATAGTGCTCTATTGTGCCCTCACACTGCTCCATTTTGTCATCATCTTGCTGCAGTTTGCCATCACACAGCTCCGCTGTGCCCTCACCCTGCTCCATTGTGTCATTACACAACTCCATTGTGCCATCACACTGCTCCATTGCATCTAAACCCTGCTCCATTTTGTCATCACTCTCCTCCATTCTTTCCTCACAATGCACTATTGTGCCCTCATGCTGTTCCATTGTGCCATCCCACTGCTCCCTTGTGCCCACACACTGCTCCATTTTGTCCTCACTTTGCTCCTTTGTGCCCTCACTGTGCTCCATTGTGCCATCACACTGCTCCATTGTGTCATCACACTGCTCCATTGTGCCATCACACTGCTCCATTGTGTCATCACACTGCTCCATTGTGCCATCACACTGCTCCATTGTGTCATCACATTGCTCCATTGTGCCATCACACTGCTCCATTGTGTCTTCTCATGCTCCATGGTTTCATCACCATGCTCCATGTGCCATCACACTGCTCCATTGTGTCATCACACTGCTCCATTGTAACATCACACTGTTCCATTGCATCACCACACTGCTTCATTGTGCCATCACTCTACTCCATTCTGCCCACACACAGCTCCATTCTGACCAAATGCTGCTCCATGTTGCCATCACACGGCACCATTGTGCCTTCACACTGCTCCATTTTGCCCTCTCACTGCTACATTGTGCCCTCGCACTGTTCCATTGTTTCATCACAGTTCTCCATTGTGTCACTATACTGCTCCATTGTGCCCTCACATTGCTACATTGTGCCATCACATGGCTCCAATGTGCACTCAAACTGCTCCTTTGTTTCATCACACTACTCCATTGTATCTTCACACTGCTCCATTGTTCCCTCACACTGCTACATTGTGACAACTCACAGCTCCATTGTCCCGTCACACTACTCCATTGTGCCATCACAATGCTCCATTGTGCACTCACACTGATCCATTTTGCTCTCACAGTCCTCTATTGTGCCTTACACTGCTCCATTGTGTCAATACATTGCTCCATTATGCCATCACACTGCTCAATTGTGTCCTCAAAGTGCTCTACTTTACCCACTCACTGCTCCATTCTGCCCTCACCATGCTCTATTGTGCCTTATCACTACTATATTTTGTCATCACACTGCTCTATTGTGTCATTACACCGCTCCATTGTGCCCTCATACTCCTCTGTTGTGCCATCACGCTGCTCCATTTTGTCTTCCCACTGCACCATTGTGCCAACACACTGCTCCATTGAGCCCTCACTCTGCTCCATTGTGTCATCACACTGCTCCATTGTGCCGTCACATTCCTCCAATGTGCCCACACTCTGCTCCATTGTGCCATCACACTGCTGCATTGTTTCATCATGATGCTCCATTGTGTCATCACAATGCTCCATTGTGCCCTCACACTGCTCCATCATGCCCTCACTTTGCTCATTTGTGCCTTCACAGTGCTCCATTGTGACATCACTCTGCTCCATTGTGTCATCACACTACTCTGTTTTGTCAACACACTGCACCATTGTGCTGCCACACTCCCCCATTGTGCCATCACTTTGCTCCATTGTGCAATCACACTGCTCCATTGTGCCCTCACACAGTTCCATTGTGTCACTACACTGTTCAATTGTGTCATCACAGTGCTCCATTGTGCCCTCATTCTGCTCCATTGTGCCATCCCACAGCTCCGTTGTTCCCTCACACTGCTCAATCGTGTCATCACACAGCTAATTTGTGCCATCACACTGCTCCATTGTGCCATCACACTTCTCCAATTTGTCATCCTACTGATCCATTGTGCAATCACACTGATCCACTGCATCATCCCCCTGCTCAATTGTATCATCACACTGCTCCGTTCTGCCCTCACACTGCTATATTGTGTGCTCACGCTGCTCCATTTTCCTATCACACAGCTCCATTGTCCCCACACACTGCTCCATCGTGCCCTCACTTTGCTCATTTGTGCCCTCACAGTGCTCCATTGTGACATCACCCTGCTCCATTGTGTCATCACACTACTCCGTTGTGTCAACACACTGCTCCATTGTGCTGTCACACTCCTCCATTGTGCTATCACTTTGCTCGATTGTGCCCTCACACTGCTCTATTGTGTCATCACACAGCTCCATTGTGCCATCAAACTGCTCCTTTGTGTCATCACACTGCTCCATTGTGCCCTTACACTGCTCCATTGTGCCCTCTCACTGCCTTTGTGCCATCACACTGCCATATGGTGTCATCACAGTGCTCCTTTGTGCCCTCCCACTGTTCAATCGTGCCATCACACTGGTCCACTTTGTCTTAACCTTGGTGCATTGTTCCCTCACACTGCTCCATTGTGCCCTCACTCTGCTCCATTGTGCCTTCAAACTGCTCCTTTGTGTCATCACACTGCTCCATTGTGCCCTTACACTGCTCCATTGTGCCCTCTCACTGCTCCATTTAGCAATCACACTGCTCCATTGTGACATCACAGAGCTCCATTGTGTCATCACCCTGCTCCATTACATCATCATCCTGCTCCATTGTGTCATCACACTGCTCCATTCTGCCCACACACTGCTCTATTGTCCCCTCGTGCAGGTCCATTTTGCCATCACACTGCTGCATTGTGTCATCACCCAGCTCCATTGTGCCCTGAATTTGCTACTTTGTGCCCTCACAGTGCTCCATAGTGACAACACACTGCTCCATTGTGTCATCACACTGCTCAATTGTGTCATCACACTGCTCCATTTTGCCATCACACTGCTCCATTACATCATCACCCTGCTCCATTGTCCCCTCACTTTGCTCATTTGTGCAATCATAGTGCTCCTTTGTGACCTCACACTGCTTCATTGTATCATCACACTGCTCCAATTTGTCATTACACTGCTCCATTATGCCGTCGCGTTCCTTCATTATGCCCTCAAACTGCTCCATTGTGTCATGATACAGCTCCGTTGTGCCATCACAGTGCTCCATTGTGCCCTCACGCTGCTCTCTTGTGTCATCACACAGCTCCATTGTGCCATCACACTGCTCAATTGTTCCTTCACACTGCTCCATTGTGTCCTCACCCTGGTGCATTTTTCCCTCAGACTGCTCCATTGTGCCCTCACTCTGCTCAATTGTGTAAACACAGTAATCCATTGTGTCATCATGCTGCTCNCCATTGTGCACACACACTGCTCCATTGTGCCATCACAGCTCCATTGTGCCCTCACAGTGCTCCATTGTGTCATCACACTGCTCCATTGTGCCATCACACTGTTGCATTTTGCCATCACACAGCTCCGCTGTGCCCTCACTGTACTCCATTGTTTCATTACACAACTCTATTGTGCTTTCACACTGCTCCATTGTGTCATCACTCTTCTCCATTGTGCAGTCACACTGCTCCATTATGCCATCACACTCTTCTATTGTGTCATACCACTGCTCATTTGTGTCATCTCCCTGCTCAATTGTGCCCACACACTGCTCCATTGTGCCATCACTCTGCTCCATTGTGCCATCACACTGTTCCATTGTGCCATCAAAGTGCTCCATTGTACCCTCACGCCTGCATTTGTACACACACAGTGCTCAATTGTGATATCACACTGCTCCATTGTGTCATCACACGGCTCCATTGTGTCATCTCACTGCTACTTTGTGCCCTCACACTGCTCCATTGTGCCCACACAGTGCTCCACTGTGTCCTCACACTGCTCTATTGTGTCCTCTCACTACTCTGTTGTGCCCTCGCACTGCTACATTGTGTCATCACTCTGCTCCATTGCACCCTCACACTGCTCCATTGTGCCATCACATGGCTCCATTGTGCACTCACACTGCTACTTTGTCTCATCACACTTCTCCTTTGTTTCATCACATTTCTCCATTGTTCCCTCACACTGCTCCATTGTGTCATCACACTGCTCCATTGTGCCATCACACTGCTCCATTGCATCACCACAATGCTCTATTGTGCCTTCGCACTGTTCCATTGTGTCATCACACTGCTCCGTTGTGCCATCACACTGCTCCATTGTGCCATCACATGACTCCATTGTATCATCACATGGGTCCATTCTGCCACCACACTGCTCCATTGCATCACCACTCTGCTCCATTGTGTCATCACTCTGCTCCATTTTGCCATCATACAGCTCCGTTGTGCCCAAATGCTGCTCCATTGTTCCATCACACTGCACAATTGTGCCCTCTCACTGCTCTGTTTTGTCCTCGCATTGCTCAATTGTGTCATCACTCTGCTCTATTGTGTCACCACTCTGCTCCATTGCACCCTAACACTTCTCCATTGTGCCATCTCACCGCTCCATAGATTCATCACCCTGCTTCATGTTGTCATCACACTCCTCCATTGTGCCATAACACTGCTACATTGTGCCCTCACACTGCTCCATTGTGCCATCACACTGCTCTATTGTGCCCTCACCTGGCTCCATTTTGGCATCACACAGCTCTGCTTTGCCCTCAGTCTGCTCCAATATGTCATTACCCAACTTCATTGTGCAATCACACTGCTCCATTGTGTCATCACACTTCTCCATTGTGCCATCACACTGCTCCATGGCATCATCACCCTGCTTCATTTTGTGATCACTCTCCTCAATTCTTTCCTCACAATGCTCTATTGTGCCCTCATGCTGCTCCATTGTGCCATCACACTGCCCCTTTATGCCCTCACACTGCTCCATTGTGCCCTCACAGTGCTAAATTGTACCCTCAATTTGCACCTTTCTTCCCTCACAGTGCTCCATTGTGTCATCACACTGCTCCATTGTGCCCTCACACTTCACTATTGTGTCATCACACTGTGCCATTGTGGCCACACTTTGCTCCATTGTGCTCTCACACTGCTCCATTGTGTCACCACACTGCTCCATAGTGTGATCACACAGCTCTATTGTGCCCTCACACTGCTCCATTTTGACATCACACTGCTCCATTGTGCCTGTACACTGCACCATTCCATCATCACACTGCTCCAATTTGTCATCACACTCCTCCATTGTGCCATCAGGTTGCTTCACTGTGCCCTCAAACTGCTCCATTGTGTCATGATACAGCTCCATTGTGCCATCAAACTGCTCCATTGTGCCCACCCACTGCTCAATTGTGTCATCAAAGAGCTCCATTGTGCCCTCTCACTGCTCCATTGTGACATCACACTACTCCATTGTGTCATCACCCTGCTCCATTGTGCCTATACACTGCACCATTCCATCATCACACTGCTCCATTTTGTCATCACACTGCTCCATTCTGCACTCACACTTCTCTAATGTGCCCTAACGCTGCTCCATTTTCGCATCACACAGCTCCATTGTGCCCACACACTGCTCCATTGTGCCCTCACTTTGCTCATTTGTGCAATCATAGTGCTCCATTGTGACATCACACTGCTGCATTGTGTCATCACACCGCTGCAATTTGTCATCACACTGCTCCATTGTGCTGTCACGTTGCATCATTGTGACCTCAAACTGCTCCATTGTGTCATGATGCAGCTCCATTGTGCACTCATGAAGCTCCATTGTGCCCTCTCACTGCTCAATTGTGCCCTCTCACTGTTCCATTGTGTCATCACACTGCTATATTTTATCACCACACTGCTCCATTGTGTCATTACACTGCTATATTTTATCACCACACTGCTCCATTGTGTCATCACACTGCTGCATTGTGCCCACACACTGCTCCATTGTGTCATCACACTGCTCCATTGTGCCACCAAATTCCTAAATTTTGCAAGCACACTGCTCCATTCTGCCATCACACTGCTCCATAGTGCCATCACATTGCTCTGTTGTGCCCTCAAACTGCTCCATTTTGCCATCACACTATTCATTTGTGCCCTCACCCTGCTCCATTGTGTCATCACACTCCTCCATTTTCCTTCACACTGCCCTATTTTGCCCTCTCACTGCTCCATTGTGTCATCACTCTGCTCCATTATGTCATTACTCTTCTCCATTGTGCCCTCACACCTGCATTTTTACATGCACAGTACTCAATTGTGACATCACACTTTTCCATTGTGCCCACATACCACTCCATTGTGCCATCACTCTGCTCCATTGTGCCATCACCCTGCTCCATTGTGCCCACACAGTGCTCCATTATGCCCTCACACCTGCATTTGTACATGCACAGTGTTCTGTTGTTCATTAACACTCCTCCATTGTGCCAGCACACTGCTCCACTGTGGCAGCACTCTGCTCTATTGTGCCTGCACACTGCTCCATTCTGCCATTACAGTACTCCTTTTTGCCATCACATTGCTCAAATGTGCCCTCACACTGCTCCATTGTGCCCTCACACTGCTCCATTTTGCCATGACACTGTTCATTTGTGCCAACACACTGCTCCATTGCGTCATCAGACTGTTCCATTTTCCCTCACACGGCTCCATTTTGCTCTCACACTGCTCCACTTTGTCATCACTCTTCTCCATTGTGCATTCACACTGCTCCATTGTCCCATCACACTGCTCTATTGCGTCATACCACTGCTCCTTTGTGTCATCACACTGCTCAATTTTGCCCACACATTGCTCCACTGTGCCATCACTCTGCTCCATTGTGCCAACACACTGTTCCATTGTGCCATCACAGTGCTCCACTGTGCCCTCACGCCTGCATTTGTGCACGCACAGTGCTCAATTGTAAAATCACACTGCTCCATTGTGTCATCACTCTGCTCCATTGTGCCATCACATTGCTCTGTTGTGCCCTCACACTGTTCCATTGTGCCAATACAATGTTCCATTGTGCCCTCACACTGCTCCATTGTGCCCTCACACTGCTCAATTGTGTCATCACACTTCTCCATTGTGCCATCACACTGCTCCATTGCATCATCACCTTGCTCAACTTCGTCACCACTCTCCTCCATTCTTTCCTCACAATGTTCTATTGTGCCCACATGCTGCTCCATTGTGCCATCACACTGCTCCTTTGTGCCCTCACACTGCTCCATTTTGCCCTCCCTTTGCTCCTTTTTGCCCTCACTGTGCTCCATTGTGCCCTAACAGTGCTCAATTGTACCCCCACTTTGCTCCTTTCTTAGTGCACAGTGCTCCATTGTGTCATCACGCTGCTCCATTGTGCCCTCACACTGCTCCATTGTGCACTCACACTGCTCTATTGTGTCCTCACACTGTGCCATTGTTGCCACACTTTCCTCAATTTATCCATCACTTTGTTCCTTTGTGCCCTCACTGTGCTCCATTTTGCCATCACACTGCTCCATTGTCTCATCAAACTGCTCCATTGTGCCCACAAAGTGCTCAATTGTACTCGCACTTTGCTCCTTTCTTCCTTCACAGTGCTCCATTGTGGTCGCACATTGCTCCATTGTGTTCTCACACTGCTCCACTGGGTCTCACACTGTTCCATTGTGTCATCACACTGCTCCATTTTGTCACCACACTGCTCCATAATGTCATCACACAGATCCATTGTGCCCAGGTGCTGCTCCATTTTGACATCACACTGCTCCATTGTGTCAACACCCTGTTCCATTGTGCCATTACACTGCACCATTCCATCATCACACTGCTCCATTTTGTAATCACATTGCTCCATTCTGCCCTCACACTTCTCTATTGTGCCCTCACGCTGCTCCATTTTCCCATCAAACAGCTCCATTGTGCCTACACACTGCTCCATTGTGCCCACGCTTTGCTCATTTGTGCAATCACAGTGCTCCAATGTGACATCACACTGCTCCACTGTTCCATAACACTGCTCCATTTTGGCCTCACACTGCTCCATTGTGCCATCACACTGCTCTATTGTGCCCACACCCGGCTCCATTTTGCCATCACACAGCTCCGCTGCGCCCTCCCCCTGCTCCATTGTATCATTATACAACTTCATTGTGCCATCACAATGATCCATTGTGTCATCACACTTCCTCATTGTGCCATCGCCCTGCTCCATGGCATCATCACCCTGCTTCATTTTGTCATCACTCTCCTCCATTCTTTCCTCACAATGCTCTATTGTGGCCTCATGCTGCTCCATTGTGCCATCACACTGCCCATTTTGCCCTCACACTGCTCCATTTTGTCCTCACTTTGCTCCTTTTTGCCCTCACTGTGCTCCATTGTGGCATCACACTGCTCCATTGTCTCATCACACTGCTCCATTGTGCCCTCACAGGGCTAGATTGCACCCTCAATTTGCACCTTTCTTCCCTCACAGTGCTCCATTGTGTCATCACACTGCTCCATTGTTCCCTCACACTGCTCTATTGTGTCATCACACTGCCATTGTGGCCACACATTGCTCCATTGTGCTCTCACACTGCTCCATTGTGTCACCACACTGCTCCATAGGGTGATCACACAGCTCCATTGTGCCCTCACACTGCTCAATTTTGACATCACACTGCTTCACTGTGTAATATCCCTGCTCCACTGTGTCATTACACTGCACCATTCCATCATCACACTGCTCCATTTTGTCATCACACTGCTCCATTTTGCCCTCACAATTCTCTATTGTGCCCTAACGATGCTCCATTTTCCCATCACACAGCTCCATTGTGCCCACAAACTGCTCCATTGTGCTCACACACTGCTCCATTGTGCCCTCACTTAGCTCATTTGTGCAATCATAGTGCTCCATTGTGACATCACACTGCTCCATTGTGTCATCACACTGCTGCAATTTGTCATCACACTGCTCCATTGTGCTGTCATGTTGCATCATTGTGCCCTCAAACTGCTCCATTGTGTCATGATACAGCTCCATTGTGCTATCACACTGCTCCATTGTGCCCACACACTGCTCAATTGTGTCATCACACCACTCCATTGTGCCATCACACAGCTATATTGTGTCATCACACTGCTCAGTTGTGCCCTCACACTGCTCAATTTTTCCTTCACACTGCTCCATTGTTTCCTCACCCTGGTGCATTTTTCCCTCACACTGCTCCATTGTGCCCTCAATCTGCTCAATTGTGTAAACACAGTAATCCATATGTCATCACGCTGCTCCTTTATGTCCTCATACTGCTCAATTTTACCCACACCCTGCTCCATTTTGCCATCAAACTGCTCCATTCTGCCTTCAAACTTCTCCATTATTCCCTCACAGTGCTATATTGTGCACACACACTGCTCCATTGTGTCAATATATTGCTCCATTATGCCATCACACTGCTCCATTGTGTCCTCAACGTGCTCTAATTTGCCCACTCACTGCTCCATTGTGTACTCACTGTGCTCTATTTTGCCCTATCACTACTCCATTGTGTCATCACACTGCTCTATTGTGTCATAACACTGCTCCATTGTGCCCTCACACTCCTCCATTGTGCCCTCACGCTGCTCCATTGTGTCATCACACTGCTCCATTATGCCGACACATTCCTCCAATGTGCCCACACTCCCACACTCTGCTCCATTGTCCCATCACACTGCTGCATTGTTTCATCATGATGCTCCATTGTGTCAACACAATGCTCCATTGTGCCCTCACACTGCTCCATTGTGCCATCACAGTGCCCAATTGTACCCTAACTTTGCTCCTTTCTTCCCTCACAGTGCTCCATTGTGTCATCATACTGCTCCATTGTGGCCTCACACTGCTCCATTGTGCCCTCACTCTGCTCTATTGTGTCCTCACACTGTGCCATGGTGGCCACTCTCTTGTGCCCTCAAACTGCTCCATTGTGCCCACACACTGTTCCATTGTGTCATCACACTGCTCCATTGTGTCACCACACTACTCCATAGTGTCATCACATTTCTCACTTGTGCCGTCACACTGCTCCATTGTAACATCACACTGCTCCATTGTGTCAACACACTGCTCCATTGTGCTGTCATACTCCTTCATTGTGCCATCACTTTGCTCCATTGTGCCCTTGCACTGCTCCATTGTGTCATCACACTGCTCCATTGTGTCAACACACTGCTCCATTGTGCTGTCATACTCCTCCATTGTGCTATCACTTTGCTCCATTGCACCCTCACACTACTCCATTGTGTCATCATTCAGCTCCATTGTGCCATCACACTGCTCGATTGTCTCATCACACTGCTAAATTCTGCCCTCACCGTGCTCCATTGTCCCCTCACTTTAGTCCATTCTGCCCTCACACAGCTCCATTGTGCCCAAATGCTCCTCCATTGTGCCATCACACTGCACCATTTTTCCCTCACACTGCTCCATTGTGTGCTCTCACTGCTCCATTGTACCCTCACACTGTTCCTTTGTGTCATCACATTGCTCCATTCTGCCCTCACACAGCTCCATTGTGCACACACACTGCTCCATTGTGCCATCACAGCTCCATTGTGCCCTCACAGTGCTCCATTGTGTCATCACACTGCTCCATTGTGCCATCACACTGTTGCATTTTGCCATCACACAGCTCCGCTGTGCCCTCACTGTACTCCATTGTTTCATTACACAACTCTATTGTGCTTTCACACTGCTCCATTGTGTCATCACTCTTCTCCATTGTGCAGTCACACTGCTCCATTATGCCATCACACTCTTCTATTGTGTCATACCACTGCTCATTTGTGTCATCTCCCTGCTCAATTGTGCCCACACACTGCTCCATTGTGCCATCACTCTGCTCCATTGTGCCATCACACTGTTCCATTGTGCCATCAAAGTGCTCCATTGTACCCTCACGCCTGCATTTGTACACACACAGTGCTCAATTGTGATATCACACTGCTCCATTGTGTCATCACACGGCTCCATTGTGTCATCTCACTGCTACTTTGTGCCCTCACACTGCTCCATTGTGCCCACACAGTGCTCCACTGTGTCCTCACACTGCTCTATTGTGTCCTCTCACTACTCTGTTGTGCCCTCGCACTGCTACATTGTGTCATCACTCTGCTCCATTGCACCCTCACACTGCTCCATTGTGCCATCACATGGCTCCATTGTGCACTCACACTGCTACTTTGTCTCATCACACTTCTCCTTTGTTTCATCACATTTCTCCATTGTTCCCTCACACTGCTCCATTGTGTCATCACACTGCTCCATTGTGCCATCACACTGCTCCATTGNATTGTCTCATCACACTGCTCCATTGTGCCCTCACAGTGCTCAATGGTACCCTCACTTTGCTCCTTTCTTCCCTCACAGTGCTCCATTGTGTCATCACACTGCTCCATTTTGCCCTCACACTGAGAAATTGTGCCCTCACACTGCTCCATTGTGACAACACTCTGCTCTATTGTGTCCTCACACTGTGCCACTGTGGCCACACAGTGCTCTGTTGTGCCCTCAAACTGCTCCATTGTGCCCTCACACTGTTCCATTGTGTCATTACACTGCTCCATTGTGTCAGCACACTGTTCCATAATGTCATCACACTTCTCCATTGTGCCATCACACTGCTCAATTGTGCCCTCACACTGCTCCATTTTGCCCTCACTTTGCTCCTTTTTGCCCTCACTGTGCTCCATTGTGCCATCACACTGCTCCATTTTCTCATCACACTGCTCCATTGTGCCCTCACAGTGCTAAATTGTACCCTCAATTTGCACCTTTCTTCCCTCACAGTGCTCCATTGTGTCATCACACTGCTCCATTGTGCCCTCACACTGCTCTATTGTGTCATCACACTGTGCCATTGTGGCCACACATTGGTTCATTTTGCTCTCACACTGCTCCATTGTGCCCTCACACTGCTCCATTTTGACATCACACTGATTCATTGTGTCATCACCCTGCTCCACTGTGCCATTACACCGCACCATTCCATCATCACACTGCTCCATTCTGTCCTCACACTTCTCTATTGTGCCCTAATGCTGCTCCATTTTCCCATCACACAGCTCCATTGTGCCCACACACTGCTCCATTGTGCCCTAACTTTGCTCATTTGTGCAATCATAGTGCTCCATTGTGACATCACACTGCTCCATTGTGTCATCACAATGCTGCAATTTGTCATCACACTGCTCCATTGTGCTGTCACGTTGCATCATTGTGCCCTCAAACTACTACATTGTGTCATGATACAGCTCCATTTTGCCATCACACTGCTCCATTGTGCCCACACACTGCTCAATTGTGTCATCACATGACTCCATTGTGCCATCACACAGCTATATTGTGTCATCACATGGCTCAATTGTGCCCTCACACTGCTCAATTGTTCCTTCACACTGCTCCATTGTTTCCTCACCCTGGTGCATTTTTCCTTCACACTGCTCCATTGTGCCCTCAATCTGCTCAATTTTGTAAGCACAGTAATCCATTATGTCATCACCCTGCTCCTTTATGTCCTCATACTGCTCAATTTTACCCACACCCTGCTCCATTTTGCCGTCAAACTGCTCCATTCTGCCTTCAAACTTCTCCATTATTCCCTCACAATGCTATATTGTGCACACACACTGCTCCATTGTGTCAATATATTGCTCCATTGTGCCATCACACTGCTCCATTGTGTCCTCAACGTGCTCTACTTTGCCCACTCACTGCTCCATTGTGCACTCACTGTGCTCTATTGTGCCCTATCACTACTCCATTTTGTCATCACACTGCTCTATTGTGTCATAACACTGCTCCATTGTGCTCTCATACTCCTCCATTGTGCCCTCACGCTGATCCATTGTGTCGTCACACTGCCCCATTATGCCGACACATTCTTCCAATGTGCCCACACTCCCACACTCTGCTCCATTGTCCCATCACACTGCTGTATTGTTTCATCATGATGCTCCATTGTGTCAACACACTGCTCCATTATGCCCTCACACTGCTCCATTGTGCCATCACAGTGCTCAATTGTACCCTCACTTTGCTCCTTTCTTCCCTCACAGTGCTCCATTGTGTCATCATACTGCTCCATTGTGCCCTCACTCTGCTCTATTGTGTCCTCACACTGTGCCATTGTGGCCACTCCATTATGCCGTCAAACTGCTCCATTGTGCCTTCACACTCTTCCATTGTGTCATCACACTGCTCCATTGTGTCACCACACTACTCCATAGTGTCATCATATTTCTCACTTGTGTCGTCACACTGCTCCAGTGTGACATCACACTGCTCCATTGTGTCATCGCACTGCTCCATTGTGCCATTTCACTGCTCCATTCCATCCTCACACTGCTCCATTTTGCCATCACACTGCTCCATTCTGCCCTCACACTGCTCCATTGCTCCCTCACACTGCTCCATTGTGCCCTCACTCTGCTCCATTGTGTAATTACAGTAATCCATTGTGTCTTCACAATGCTCCATTCTGCCCTCATACTGCTCCATTTTTCCCACACCCTGCTCCATTTTGCTGTCAAACTGCTCCATTGTGCCTTCAAACTTATCCATTATGCCATCACACTGCTTCATTGTGCCCTCACACTGCTCCATTGTGCCCTCACACTGCTCCATTGTGCCACCACCCTGCTCCATTGTTTCATCCCTCTGCTCCATTGTGTAATAACACTACTCTATTGTGCCCTCACAGTGCACCACTGTGCCCTCACACTGCTCCACTGTGCCATCACACGGCTCCATTGTGCACTCCAACTGCTCCTTTGTTTCATCACATTAATCCATTGTGTCATCACACTGCTACATTGTTCTCTCACACTGCTCCATTGTGTCATCACACTGATGCATTGTGCCATGACACTGCTCCATTGTGTCATCACATAGCTCCACTGTGTCATCACACTGCTCCACTGTGACATCACACTGTTCCATTGCATCACCACACTGCTCCATTGTGTCATCACTCTGCTCCATTCTGCCCTCACACAGCTCCATTCTGACCAAATGCTGCTCCATGTTGCCATCACACTGCACCATTGTGCCTTCACACTGCTCCATTTTGCCCTCTCACTGCTACATTGTGCCCTCGCACTGTTCCATTGTGTCATCACAGTTCTCCATTGTGTCACTACACTGCTCCATTGTGCCCTCACACTGCTCCATTGTGCCAACACACGTTTCCATTGTGCACTCACACTGCTCCTTTATGTCATTACACTACTCCATTGTATCATCACACTGGTCCATTGTTCCCTCACACTGCTCCATTGTGTCATCTCACTGCTCCCATTGTGCCATCTCATGGCTCCATTGTGTTATCAAACAGCTCCATTCTGCCATCACATTGCTCCATTGCTTCACCACACTGCACCAATGTGCCATCACTCTGCTCCATTCTGCCCTCACACAGCTCCATTGTGCCCAAATGCTGCTCCATTGTTCCATCACACTGCCCAATTGTGCCCTCACACTGCTCCACTCTGTACTCTCACTGATATATTGTACCCTCACAATGTTCCTTTGTGTCATCACACTGCTCCATACTGCCCTCACACAGCTCCATTGTGCCCACACACTGCTCCATTGTGACATCACAGCTCCACTGTGCCATCACCGTGCTCTATTCTGCCTTATCAGTACTTCATTTTGTCATCACACTGCTCCATTGTGTCATCACACTGCTCCATTGTGCCCTCACACTCCTCCATTGTGCCTTCACGTGGCTCCATTTTTGTCTTCACACTGCGTCATTGTGCCAACACACTGCTCCACTGTGCCCTCACTCTGCTCCTTTGTGTCATCACACTGCTCCATTGTGCCGGCCCATTCCTCCAATGTGCCCACACTCTGCTCCATTGTACCATCACACTGCTGCATTGTTTCATCATGATGCTCCATTGTGTCATCACACTGCTACATTGTCCCCTCACACTGCTCCCTTGTGCTCTCACACAGTTCCATTGTGTCATTACACTGCTCTATTTTGCCCTCACCTGGCTCCATTTTGCCATCACACAACTCCGCTGTGCCCTCACCCTGCTCCATTGTGTCATTACACAACTTCATTGTGCCACCACACTGCTCCATTGTGTCATCACACTTCTCCATTGTGCCATCACACTGCTCCATGGCATCATCACCCTGCTTCATTTTGTCATCACTTTCCTCCATTCTTTCCTCACAATGCTCTATTGTGCCCTCATGCTGCTCCATTGTGCCATCACACTGCCCCTTTGTGCCCTCACACTGCTCCATTTTGCCCTCACTTTGCTCCTTTTTGCCCTCACTGTGCTCCATTGTGCCATCACACTGCTCCATTTTCTCATCACACTGCTCCATTGTGCCCTCACAGCGCTAAATTGTACCCTCAATTTGCACCTTTCTTCCCTCACAGTGCTCCATTTTGTCATCACACTGCTCCATTGTGCCCTCACACTGCTCTATTGTGTCATCACACTGTGCCATTGTGGCCACACATTGCTCCATTGTGCTCTCACACTGCTCCATTGTGTCACCACACTGCTCCATAGTGTGATCACACAGCTCCATTGTGCCCTCACACTGCTCCATTTTGACATCACACTGCTTCATTGTGTCATCACTCTGCTCCACTGTGCCATGACACTGCACCATTCCATCATCACACTGCTCCATTTTGTCATCACACTGCTCCATTCTGCCCTCACACTTCTCTATTGTGCCCTAACGATGCTCCATTTTCCCATCACACAGCTCCATTGTGCCCACACACTGCTCCATTGTGCACACACACTGCTCCATTGTGCCCTCACTTTGCTCATTTGTGCAATCATAGTGCTCCATTGTGACATCACACTGCTCCATTGTGTCATCACACTGTTGCAGTTTGTCATCACACTGCTCCATTGTGCTGTCACGTTGCATCATTGTGCCCTCAAACTGCTCCATTGTGTCATGATACAGCTCCATTGTGCTATCACACTGCTCCATTGTGCCCACACACTGCTCAATTGTATCATCACACCACTCCATTGTGTCATCACACAGCTATATTGTGACATCACACTGCTCAATTGTGCACTCACACTGCTCAATTGTTCCTTCACACTGCTCCATTGTTTCCTCATCCTGGTGCATTTTTCCCTCACACTGCTCCATTGTGCCCTCAATCTGCTCAATTGTGTAATCACAGTAATCCATTATGTCATCACGCTGCTCCTTTATGTCCTCATACTCCTCAATTTTACCCACACCCTGCTCCATTTTGCCGTCAAACTGCTCCATTCTGCCTTTAAACTTCTCCATTATTCCCTCACAGTGCTATATTGTGCACACACACTGCTCCATTGTGTCAATATATTGCTCCATTGTGCCATTACACTGCTCCATTGTGTCCTCAACGTGCTCTACTTTGCCCACTCACTACTCCATTGTGCACTCACTGTGCTCTATTGTGCTCTATCACTACTCCATTGTGTCATCACACTGCTCTATTGTTTCATAACACTGCTCCATTGTGCCCTCATACTCCTCCATTGTGCCCTCACTCTGCTCCATTGTGTCATCACTCTGCTCCATTATGCTGACACATTTCTCCAATGTGCCCACACTCCCAAACTCTGCTCCATTGTCCCATCACACTGCTGCATTGTTTCATCATGATGCTCCATTGTGTCAACACACTGCTCCATTGTGCCCTCACACTGCTCCATTGTGCCATCACAGTGCTCAATTGTACCCTGACTTTGCTCCTTTCTTCCCTCACAGTGCTCCATTGTGTCATCATACTGCTCAATTGTGCCCTCACACTGCTCCATTGTGCCCTAACTCTACTCTATTGTGTCCTCACACTGTCCCATTGTGGCCACTCCGTTGTGCCCTCAAACTGTTCCATTGTGCGCTCACACTGTTCCATTGTGTCACCACACTACTCCATAGTGTCATCACATTTCTCACTTGTGCCGTCACACTGCTCCAGTGTGTCATCGCACTGCTCCATTGTGCCATTACACTGCTCCATTCCATCATCACACTGCTCCATTGTGTCATCAATCTGCTCCATTCTGCCCTCACACAGCTCCATTCTGACAAATGCTGCTCCATGTTGCCATCACACTGCACCATTGTGCCTTCACACTGCTCCATTTTTCCCTCTCACTGCTACATTGTGCCCTTGCACTGTTCCATTGTGTCATCAGAGTTCTCCATTGTGTCACTACACTGCTCCCTTGTGCCCACACACTGCTCCATTGTGCCAAAACACGGCTCAATTGTGCACTCACACTGCTCCTTTATGTCATTACACTACTCCATTGTATCATCACACTGCTCCATTGTTCCCTCACACTGCTCCATTGTGTCATCTCACTGCTCCATTGTGCCATCTCATGGCTCCATTGTGTTATCAAACAGCTCCATTCTGCCATCACACTGCTCCATTGCTTCACCACACTGCACCAATGTGCCATCACTCTGCTCCATTCTGCCCTCACACTGCTCCATTGTGCCCTCACTCTGCTCCATTGTGTAATTACAGTAATCCATTGTGTCTTCACAATGCTCCATTCTGCCCTCATAATGCTCCATTGTCCCCACACCCTGCTCCATTTTGCTGTCAAACTGCTCCATTGTGCCTTCAAACTTCTCCATTATGGCCTCACACTGCTTTATTGTACCCTCACACTGCTCCATTGTGCCCTCACACTGCTCCATTTTGCCATCACCCTGCCCCATTGTTTCATCACTCTGCTCCATTGTGTAATAACACTACTCTATTGTGCCCTCACAATGCACCACTGTGCCCTCACACTGCTCCACTGTGCCATCACATGGCTCCATTGTGCACTCCAACTGCTCCTTTGTTTCATCACACTAATCCATTGTGTCATCACACTGGTCCATTGTTCCCTCACACTGCTCCATTGTGTCATCACACTGATGCATTGTGCCATGACACTGCTCCATAGTGTCATCACATAGCTCCACCGTGTCATCACACTGCTCCATTGAGACATCACACTGTTCCATTGCATCACCACACTGCTCCATTGTGTCATCACTCTGCTCCATTCTGCCCTCACACAGCTCCATTCTGACCAAATGCTGCTCCATGTTGCCATCACACTGCACCATTGTGCCTTCACACTGCTCCATTTTGCCCTCTCACTGCTAATTGTGCCCTCGCACTGGTCCATTTTGTCATCACAGTTCTCCATTGTGTCACTACACTGCTCCATTTTGCCCTCACACTGCTCCATTGTGCCAAAACACGGCTCCATTGTGCACTCACACTGCTCCTTTATGTCATTATACTACTCCAATGTATCATCACACTGCTCCATTGTTCCCTCACACTGCTCCATTGTGTCATCTCACTGCTCCATTGTGCCATCTCATGGCTCCATTGTGTCATCAAACAGCTCCATTCTGCCATCACAATGCTCCATTGCTTCACCACGCTGCTCCATTGTGTCATCACTCTGGTCCATTCTGCCCTCACACAGCTCCATTGTGCCCAAATGCTGCTCCATTTTGCCATCACACTGCCCCATTGTGCCCTCACACTGCTCCACTCTGTACTCTCACTGACACATTGTACCCTCACAATGTTCCTTTGTGTCATCACACTGCTCCATACTGCCCTCACACAGCTCCATTGTGCCCACACACTGCTCCATTGTGCCATCACAGCTCCACTGTGCCCTCACCGTGCTCTATTCTGCCTTATCAGTACTTCATTTTGTCATCACACTGCTCCATTGTGTCATCACACTGCTCCATTGTGCCCTCATACTCCTCCGTTGTGCCCACACGTGGCTCCATTTCGTCTTCCCTGCGTCATTGTGCCAACACACTGCTCCACTGTGCCCTCACTCTGCTCCATTGTGTCATCAAACTGCTCCATTGTGCCAGCCCATTCCTCCAATGTGCCCACACTCTGCTCCGTTGGGCCATAACACTGCTGCATTGTTTCATCATGATGCTCCATTGTGTCATCACACTCCTCCATTGTGCCCTCACACTGCTCCATTGTGCTCTCACACAGTTCCATTGTGTCATTACACTGCTCTATTGTGCCCTCACCCGGCTCCATTTTGCCATCACACAGCGCCGCTGTGCCCTCAACCTGCTCCATTGTGTCATTACACAACTTTATTGTGCCACCTCACTGCTCCATTGTGTCATCACACTTCTCCATTGTGCCATCACACTGCTCGATGGCATCATCACCCTGCTTCATTTTGTCATCACTCTCCTCCATTGTGCCATAACACTGCTCTATTGTGCCCTCACACTGCTCCATTGTGCCATCACACTGCTCTATTGTGCCCTCACCGGGCTCCATTTTGCCATCACACATCTCTGCTGTGCCCTGACCCTGCTCCATTGTGTCATTACACAACTTCATTGTGCCATCACACTGCTCCAATGTGTCATCACACTTCTACATTGTGCCATCACACTGCTCCATGGCATCATCACCCTGCTTCATTTTGTCATCACTCTCCTCCATTCTTTCCTCACAATGCTCTATTGTGCCCTCATGCTGCTCCATTGTGCCATCACATTGCCCCTTTGTGCCCTCACACTGCTCCATTTTGCCTGCACTTTACTCCTTTTTGCCCTCACTGTGCTCCATTGTGCCATCACACTGCTCCATTGTCTCATCACACTGCTCCATTGTGCCCTCACAGTGCTAAATTGTACCCTCAATTTGCACCTTTCTTCCCTCACAGTGCTCCATTGTGTCATCACACTGCTCCATTGTGCCCTCACACTGCTCTATTGTGTCATCACACTGTGCCATTGTGGCCACACATTGCTCCATTGTGCTCTCACCCTGCTCCATTGTGTCACCACACTGCTGTATAGTGTGATCACACAGCTCCACTGTGCTCTCACACTACTCCATTTTGACATCACACTGCTCCATTGTGTCATCACCCTGCTCCATTGTGCCATTACACTGCACCATTCCATCATCACACTGCTCCATTTTGTCATCAGACTGCTCCATTCTGCCCTCACACTTCTCTATTGTGCCCTAATGCTGCTCAATTTTCCCATCACACAGCTCCATTGTGCCCACACACTGCTCCATTGTGCCCTCACTTTGCTCATTTGTGCAATCACAGTGCTCCATCTGACATCACACTGCTCCATTGTGTCATCACACTGCTGCAATTTGTCATCACACTGCTCCATTGTGTTGTCACGTTGCATCATTGTGCCCTCAAACTGCTCCATTGTGTCATGATACAGTTCCATTGTGCCCTCAGGAAGCTCCATTGTGCCTTCTCACTGCTCAATTGTGCCCTCTCACTGTTCAATTTTGTCATCACACTGCTATATTTTATCACCACACTGCTCCATTGTGTCATCACACTGCTATATTTTATCGCCACACTGCTCCATTGTGTCATCACACTGCTTCATTTTGCCGCCAAACTCCTAAATTTTGCAAGCACACTGCTCCACTCTGCCATCACTCTGCTCCATAGTGCCATCACACTGCTTTGTTGTGCCCTCACACTGCTCCATTTTGCCATCACACTATTCATTTGTGCCCTAACCCTGCTCCATTGTGTCATCACACTCCTCCATTTTCCCTCACACTGCTCCATTTTGCCCTCTCTCTGCTCCATTGTGTCATCACTCTGCTCCATTGTGTCATTACTCTTCTCCATTGTGCCCTCACACCTGCATTTTTACATGCACAGTACTCAATTGTGACATCACACTGCTCCATTGTGCCCACACAGTGCTCCATTATGCCCTCACACCTGCATTTGTACATGCACAGTGTTCTGTTGTTCATTAACACTCCTCCATTGTGCTAGCACACTGCTCCATTCTGCCATCACAGTGCTCCTTTGTGCCATCACATTGCTCAAATGTGTCCTCACACTGCTCCATTGTGCCCTCACACTGCTCCATTTTGCCATGACACTGTTCATTTGTGCCAACACACTGCTCCATTGCGTCATCACACTGTTCCATTTTCCCTCACACCGCTCCATTTTGCCCTCACACTACTCCATTGTGTCATCACACTTCTCCATTGTGCATTCACACTGCTCAATTGTCCCATCACACTGCTCTATTGCGTCATACCACTGCTCCTTTGTGTCATCACACTGCTCAATTTTGCCCACACACTGCTCCACTGTGCCATCACTCTGCTCCATTGGGCCATCACACTGTTCCATTGTGCCATCACAGTGCTCCATTGTGCCCTCACGCCTGCATTTGTACATGCACAGTGCTCAATTGTGACATCACACTGCTCCATTGTGTCATCACACTGCTCCATTGTGCCATCACATTGCTCTGTTGTGCTCTCACACTGTTCCATTGTGCCAACACAATGCTGCATTGTGCCCTCACTCTGCTCCATTGTGCCCTCACACTGCTCAATTGTGTCATGACACTTCTCCATTGTGCCATCACACTGCTCCATTGCTTCATCACCTTGCTCAATTTCATCATCACACTCCTCCATTCTTTCCTCACAATGCTCTATTGTGCCCACATGCTGCTCCATTGTGCCCTCACACTGCTCCATTTTTCCCTCCCTTTGCTCCTCTTTGCCCTCACTGTGCTCCATTGTGCCATCACACTGCTCCATTGTCTCATCACACTGCTCCATTGTGCCCTCACAGTGCTCAATTGTACCCCCACTTTGCTCCTTTCTTACCACACAGTGCTCCATTGTGTCATCACACTGCTCCATTGTGCCCTCAAACTGCTCCATTGTGCACTCACACTGCTCTATTGTGTCCTCACACTGTGGCATTCTTGCCACACATTGCTCCATTTATCCCTCACTTTGTTCCTTTGTGCCCTCACTGTGCTCCATTGTGCCATTACACTGCTCCATTGTCTCATCACTCTCCTCCATTGTGCCCACACTGTGCTTAATTGTACCCGCACTTTGTTCCTTTCTTCCTTCACAGTGCTCCATTGTGGCCACACGTTGCTCCATTGTGTTCTCACACTGCTCCACTGGGCTCTCACACTGTTCCATTGTGTCATCACACTGCTCCATTGTGTTACCACACTGCTCCATAGTGTCATCACACACATCCATTGTGCCCAGACGCTGCTCCATTTTGACATCACACTGCTCCATTGTGTCATCTCCCTGTTCCATTGTGCCATTACACTGCACCATTCCATCATCACACTGCTCCATTTTGTCATCACACTGCTCCATTCTGCCCTCACACTTCTCTATTGTGCCCTCACGCTGCTCCATTTTCCCATCATACAGCTCCATTGTGCACACACACTGCTTCACTGTGCCCACACTTTGCTCATTTGTGCAAACACAGTGCTCCATTGTGACATCACACTGCTCCACTGTGTCATTACACTGCATGCTCCAATTTGTCATCACACTCCTCCATTGTGCCATCAGGTTGCTTCACTTTGCCCTCAAACTGCTCCATTGTGTCATGATACAGCTCCATTGTGCCATCAAACTGCTCCATTGTGCCATTACACTGCTCCATTCCATCATCACACTGCTCCATTGTGTCATCACACTGCTCCATTGTGCCATTACACTGCTCCATTCCATCATCACACTGCTCCATTGTGTCATCACACTGCTCCATTCTGCCCTCACACTGCTCCATTGCTCCCTCACACTGCTCCATTGTGCCCTCACTCTGCTTCATTGAGTAATTACAGTAATCCATTGTGTCTTCACAATGCTCCGTTCTGCCCTCATACTGCTCCATTGTGCCTAAACCATGCTCATTTTGCCGTCAAAGTGCTCCATTTTGCCTTCAAACTTCTCCATTATGCCTTCACAGTGATCTCTTGTGCCCTCACCCTGCTCCATTGTGCCCTCACAGTGCTCCATTGTGCCATCACACTGCTCCATTGTTTCATCACTCTGCTCCATTGTGTAACAACACTACTCTATTGTGCCCTCACAATGCACCATTGTGCCCTCACACTGCTCTGTTGTACCATCACATGGCTCCATTTTGCACTCCAACTGCTCCTTTGTGTCATAACACTACTCCATTGTGTCATCACACTGCTCCATTGTTCCTTCACACTGCTCCATTGTGTCATCACAGTGCTGCATTGTGCCATGACAGTGCTCCATTATGCCATCACATAGCTCCATTGTGTCATCACTCTACTCCATTCTGCCCTTACACAGCTCCATTCTGACCAAATGATCCTCCATATTGCCATCACACTGCACCATTGTGCCTTCACACTGCTCCATTTTGCCCACTCACTGCTACATTGTGCCATCGTACTGTTCCATTGTGTCATCACAGTTCTCCATTGTGTCACTACAATTCTCCATTGTGCCCTCACACTGCTCCATTGTGTCATCACACTACTCCATTCTGCACTCACACTGCTCCTTTGTGTCATCACACTACTCCATTGTATCATCACACTGCTCCATTGTTCCCTCACACTGCTCCATTTTGTCATCCCACTGCTCCATTTTGCCATCTCACGGCTCCATTGTGTCATCACACAGCTCCATTCTGCCATCACACTGCTTCATTGCTTCACCACATTGCTCCATTGTGTCATCACTCTGCTCCTTTCTGCCCTCACACAGCTCCATTGTGCCCAAATGCTGCTCCATTGTGCCATCACACTGTACCATTCTGGCCTCACACTGCTCCATTGTGTACTCTCACTGCTCCATTGTACCCTCACACTGTTCCTTTGTGTCATCACACTGCTCCATTCTGCCCTCACACTGCTCCATTGTGCCCTCACTCTGCTCCATTGTGTCGTCACACTGCTCCATTGTGCTGGCACATTCCTCCAATGTGCCCACACTCTGCTCCATTGTACCATCACAATGCTCAATTGTGCAATCACACTAATTCATTTTGTTCTCACAGTGTTCTATTATGCCTTACACTGCTCCATTGTGTCAATACATTGCTACATTGTGCCACCACACTGCTCCATTTTGTTCTCACAGTGCTCTACTTTGCCCACTCACTGCTCCATTGTGCCCTCACTGTACTCTATTGTCCCCTGTCACTATTTCATTTTGTCATCACACTACTCTATTGTGTTTTCACACTCCTCCATTGTGCCCTCATCCTCCTCCATTGTGCCCTCACGCTGCTCCATTTTGTCTTCCCACTGCACCATTGTGCTAACACACTGTTCCATTGTGCCAGCACTCTGCTCCACTGTGTCATCACACTGCTCCATTGTGCCGGCACATTCCTGCAATGTGCCCACACTCTGCTCCATTGTGCCATCACACTGCTGCATTGTTTCATCATGATGCTCCATTGTGTCATCACACTGCTCCATTGTGCCCTGACACTGCTCCATTGTGCCCTCACACAGTTCCATTGTGTCATTACACTGCTCAATTGTGTCATCACAGTGCTCCATTGTGCCCTAATTCTGCTCCATTGTGCCATTACACAGCTCCATTGTGCCCTCACACTGCTCAATCGTGTCATCACACAGCTAATTTGTGCTATCACACTGTTCCATTGTGCCCTAACTCTGCTCCATTGTGCCATCACACTGCTCCTTTGTGTCATCTCACTGCTCCATTGTGCCCTTACACTGCTTCATTGTCCCCTCTCGCTGCTCCATTTAGCAATCACACAGCTCCACTGTGTCAACATGATGCTCCATTGTGGCATTATATTGCTCCACTGTGTCATCACACTGCTCCCTTGTGCCCTCATCCTGGTCCATTGTGACATAACATAGCTCCATTGTGCCCACACACATTATGTCATCACACAGCTCCATTGTGCCATCGCATTGCTCCATTGTGAGAACACAGTGCTCCATTGAGTCATCACACTGCTCTATTGGGCCATCACCCTGCTCCATTACATCATCATCCTGCTCCATTGTGTCGTCACACTGCTCCATTCTGCCCACACACTGCTCTATTGTCCGCTCATGCTGCTCCATTTTGCCATCACACTGCTCCATTGTTACCTCACAGTGCTCCTTTATGCCCTCAATTTGCTCCTTTCTGCCCTCATAGTGTTCCAAGCTGAAATCATACTGCTCCATTGTGCCATCACTCTGCTCCATTGTGTCATCACACTGGTCCATTTTGCCATCACACTCCTCCATTACATCATCACCCTGCTCCATTGTGTCATCACACTGCTCCATTCTGCCCTAGCCCTGCTTTTTTGTGCCATCACGCTACTCCATTGTACCATCACACTGCTCCATTGTGCACTCACTGTGCTCCATTGTGCCCACAGTTTACTCCTTTGTGCCCTCACAGTGCGCCATTGTGACATCACACTCCTCCACTCTATCATCACTCTGCTTCCTTGTGCCATTATACTACTCCATTGTGCCCTCAAAATGCTCCATTATGCACTCAATTTCTCCTTTGTGCCCTCACAATGCTCCATTGTGACATCACACTGCTCCATTGTGTCATCACAATGCTCCATTGTGTCAACCCACTGCTCCACTGTTTCATAACACTGCTCCATTTTGGCCTCACACTGCTCCATTGTGCCATCACACTGCTCCATTGTGCCCTCACAATGCTGCATTTTGCCATCACACAGCTCCGCTGTGCCCTCACCCTGCTCCATTGTGTCATTACACAACTCCATTGTGCCATCACACTGCTCCATTGTGTCATCACACTTCTCCATTGTGCCATCACACTGCTCCATTGCATCATCACCCTGCTCCATTTTGTCATCACTCTCCTCCATTCTTTCCTCAAAATGCACTATTTTGGCCTCATGCTGCTCCATTGTGCCATCACAAGGCTCCTTACTGCCCTCACACTGCTCCATTTTGCCCTCTCTTTGCTCCTTTGTGCCCTCACTGTGCTCCACTTTGCCATCACACTGCTCCATTGTCTCATCACACTGCTCCATTGTCTCATCACACTGCTCCATTGTGACCTCACAGTACTCAACTGTACCCTCACTTTGTTCCTTTATTCCCTCACAGTGCTCCATTGTGTCAGCACCCTGCTCCATTGTGCCCTCACACTGCTCTATTTTGTCCTCACACTGTGCCATTGTGGCCAGACCTTGCTCCGTTGTACCCTCACACCGCTCCATTGTGCCCTCACACTGTTCCATTGTGTCACCACACTGCTCCATTGTGTCAACACATTGCTCCATAGTGTCATCACACAGCTCCATTGTGCCCTCACACTGCTCCATTATGACATCACACTGCTCCATTGTGTCATCACCCTGCTCCATTGTGCCATTACACTGCACCATTCCATCATCACACTGCTCCATTTTGTCATCACACTGCTCCATTCTGCCCTCACACTTCTCTATTGTGCCCTGACGCTGCTCCATTTTCCCATCACACAGCTCCATTGTTCCCACACACTGCTCCATCATGCCCTCACTTTGCTCATTTGTGCAATCACAGTGCTCCATTGTGACATCACACTGCTCCAGTTTGTCATCACACTGCTCCATTGTGCCATCAAGTTGCTTCATTGTGCCTGCAAACTGCTCCATTGTGTCATGATGCAGCTCCATTGTGCCCTCACACTGCTCAATTTTGTCACCACACAGCTCCATTGTGCCATCACACTGCTCCATTGTGTCATCACACTGCTCCATTGTGCCATCACGCTGCTCCATTACATCATCACCCTGCTCCATTCTGTCATCACACTGCTCCATTCTGCCCTAACACTGCTTTTTTGTGCCCCCACGTTACTCCATTGTGCCATCACACTGCTCCATTGTGCCCTCACAGTTCTCCATTATGCCCACACATTGCTCCATTGTGCCCTCACAGTGCGCCATTGTAACATCACACTGCTCCACTCTATCATCACTCTGCTCCCTTGTGCCATCATACTACTCCATTGTGCCCACAAAATGCTCCATTATGCACTCAATTTCTCCTTTGTGCCCTCACAATGCTCCATTGTGACATCACACGTCTCCATTGTGTCATCACAATGCTCCATTGTGTCAACACACTGCTCCGTTGTGCCATAACACTGCTCCATTGTGCCGCCACACTGCTCCACTGTTCCATCACACTGCTCCATTGTTCACTCACACTGCTGCATTTTGCCATTACAAAGCTCCGCTGTTCCCTCACCCTGCTCCATTGTGTCATTACCCAAGTCCACTGTCCCATCACACTGCTCCATTGTGTCATCACACTGCTCCATTTTGCCATCACACTGCTCCATTGCATCATCACCCTGCTCCATTTTGTCATCACTCTCCTCCATTGTTTCCTCACAATGCTCTATTGTGCCCTCATGCTGCTCCATTGTGCCATCACACTGCTCCTTTTGCCCTCACACTGCTCCATTTTGCCCTCACTTTGCTCCTCTGTGCCCTCACTGTGCTCCATTGTGCCATCACACTGCGCCATTGTCTCATCACACCGCTCCATCGTGCCCTCACAGTGCTCAATTGTAACCTCACTTTGCTACTTTCTTCCCTCACAGTGCATTTTGCCATCACTCAGCTCTGCTGTGCCCTCACCCTGCTCCATTGTGTCATTTCACCACTCCATTGTGCCATCACACTGCTCCATTGTGTCATTACACTACTCCATTGTGCCATCACACTGCTCCATTGCATCATCAACCTGCTCCATTTTGTCATCACTCTCCTCCATTCTGTCCTCCATTTGCTCATTTGTGCCCTCACAATGCTCCATTGTGACATCACACAGTTCCATTGTGTCATCACACTGCTCCATTGTATCAACATACTGCTCCAATGTGCTGCCTCACTCCTCCATTATGCCATCACGTTGCTCCATTGTGCCCACACACTGCTCCATTGTGCCATCACAGCTCCATTGTGCCCTCACAGTACTCCATTGTGTCATCACACAACTCCATTGTGCTGCCACACTACTCCATTGTGCCATCACAATGCTCCATTGTGCACTCACACTGATACATTTTGCTTTCACAGTCCTCTATTTTGCCTTTCACTGTTCCATTGTGTCAATACATTGCTGCATTGTGCCTTCAAATTTTTCCATTATGCCCTCACAGTGCTCTATTGTGCCCTCACTCTGCTCCATTGTGCCCTCACACTGCTCCATTGTGCCCTCACGCTGCTCCATTATTTCATCAGTCTGCTCCATTGTGTAATAAGACTAGTCTATTGTGCCTTCACACTGCTCCATTGTGCCCACGCACTGTTACATTGTGCCCTCGCACTGTTCCATTGTGTCATCACAGTTCTCCATTGTGTCACTACACTGCTCCATTGTGCCCTCACACGGCTCCATTTTGCACTCACACTGCTCCTTTGTGTCATCACACTACTCCATTGTATCATCACACTGCTCCATTGTTCCCTCACACTGCTCCATTGTGTCATCTCAATTCTCCATTGTGCCATCTCACGGCTCCATTGTGTCATCAAACAGCTTCATTCTGCCATCACACTTCTCCGTTGCTTCACCACACTGCTCCAATGTGTCATCACTCTGCTCCATTGTGCCAACACACTGCTCCATTGTGCCATCACAGCTCCATTGTGCCCTCAAAGTGCTCTATTGTGCCTTATCACTACTTCATTTTGTCATCACACTGCTCTATTATGTCATAACACTGCTCCACTGTGCCCTCATACTCCTCCATTGTGCCCTCACGCTGTTCATTTTGTCTTCACACTGCGCCATTGTGCCAACACACTGCTCCATTGGGCCCTCACTCTGCTCCATTGTGTCATCACACTGCTCCATTGTGCTGGCACATTCCTCCAATGTGCCCACACTCTGCTCCATCTTGCCATCAAACTGCTGCATTGTTTCATCATGATGCTCCATTGTGTCATCACACTGCTCCATTGTGCCCTCTCACTGCTCCATTGTGGCCTCACACAGTTCCATTGAGTCATCACACAGCTCAATTTTGTAAACCCAGTGCTCCATTGTGCCCTCATTCTCCTCCATTGTGCCATCCCACAGCTCCATTGTGTCCTCACAATGCTCAATCATGTCATCACACAGCTAATTTGTGCTATCACACTGCTCCATTGTGCCCTCACTCTGCTCCATTGTGTCATCACACTGTTCCATTGTGCCGGCAGATTCTTCCAATGTGCCCACACTCTGCTCCATTGTGCCATCACAGTGCTCAATTGTGCAATCACACTAATTCATTTTGTTCTCACAGTCTTCTATTATGCCTTACACTGCTCCATTGTGTCAATACATTGCTACATTGTGCCATCACACTGCTCCATTGTGTCCTCACAGTGCTCTACTTTGCCCACTCACTGCTCCATTGTGCCCTCACTGTACTCTATTGTCCCCTGTCACTACTTCATTTTGTCATCACACTGCTCTATTGTGTTTTCACACTCCTCCATTGTGCCCTCATCCTCCTCCATTGTGCTTTCACACTGCTCCATTGTGTCATCACTCTCCTCCATTGTGCAGTCACACTGCTCCATTTTGCCATCACACAGCTCTATTGCGTCATACCACTGCTCATTTGTGTCATCTCCCTGCTCAATTGTGCCCACACACTGCTCCACTGTGCCATCGCTCTGCTCCATTGTGCCATAACACTGTTCCATTGTGCCATCAAAGGGCTCCATTGTGCCCTCACGCCTTCATTTGTACACACACAGTGCTCAAATGTGATATCACACTGCTCCATTGTGTCATCACACGGCTCCACTGTCATCTCACTGCTCCTTTGTGCCCTCACACTGCTCCACTGTGCCCTCACAGTGCTCCACTGTGTCCTCACACTGCTCTATTGTGCCCTCTCACTGCTCTGTTGTGCCCTCGCCCTGCTACATTGTGTCATCACTCTGCTCCATTGCACCCTCACACTGCTCCATTGTGCCTTCACATGGCTCCATTGTGCACTCACACTGCTACTTTGTGTCATCACACTTCTCCTTTGTTTCATCAAACTTCTCCATTGTTCCCTCACACTGCTCCATTGTGTCATCACACTGCTCCATTGTGCCATCACACTGCTCCATTGTATCACCACACTGCTCCATTGTGCCTTCACACTGTTCCATTGTGTCATCACACTGCTCCATTTTGCCATCACACTGCTCCATTGTGCCACCACACGACTCCATTGTGTCATCACATGGGTCCATTCTGCCATCACACTGCTCCATTGTGCCACCACATTGCTCTATTTTGCCCTCACACTGCTCCATTGTGCCAACACAATGCTCCATTGTGCTTCATTGTGCCATCACACTGCTCTATTGTGTCATCCCACTGCTCCATTGTGTCATCACACTGCTCAGTTGTGCCCTCACACTGCTCCATTGTGCCCTCCCACTGTTTCATTGTGTCAACCTAATGCTCCATTGTGTCATCACACTGCTCCATTGTGACATCACAATGTTCCATTGCATCACCACACTGCTCCATTGTGTCATCACTCTACTCCATTCTTCCCTCACACAGCTCCATTCTTACCAAATGCTGCTCCATGTTGCCATCACACTGCACCATTGTACCTTCACACTGCTCCATTTTGCCCTCTCACTGCTCCATTGCTTCACCACACTGCTCCATTGTGTCATCACTCTGCTCCATTCTGCCCACACACAGCTCCATTGTGCCCACACACTGCTCCATTGTGCCATCACAGCTCCATTGTGCCCTCAAAGTGCTCTATTGTGCCTTATCACTACTTCATTTTGTCATCACACTGCTCTATTATGTCATAACACTGCTCCATTGTGCCCTCATACTCTTCCATTGTGCCCTCACGCTGCTCGATTTTGTCTTCCCACTGCGCCATTGTGCCAACACACTGCTCCATTGGGCCCTCAGTCTGCTCCATTGTGTCATCACACTGCTCCATTGTGCCGGCACATTCCTCCAATGTGCCCACACTCTGCTCCATCTTGCCATCAAACTGCTGCATTGTTTCATCACGATGCTCCATTGTGTCATCACACTGCTCCATTGTGCCCTCTCACTGCTCCATTGTGGCCTCACACAGTTCCATTGAGTCATCACACAGCTCAATTTTGTAAACCCAGTGCTCCATTGTGCCCTCATTCTCCTCCATTGTGCCATCCCACAGCTCCATTGTGCCCTCACACTGCTCAATCCTGTCATCACACAGCTAATTTGTGCCATCACACTGCTCCATTGTGCCATCACACTGCTCCAATTTGTCATCATACTGCTCCATTGCGCAATCACACTGATCCACTGCATCATCACCCTGCTCCATTGTGTCATCACACTGCTCCATTCTGCTCTCACACTGCTATATTTTGCTCACACGCTGCTACATTTTCCCATAACACAACTCCATTGTGCCCACACACTGCTCCATTTTGCCCTCACTTTGCTCCATTGTGACATCACACTGCTCCATTGTGTCATCAAACTGCTCCATTGTGTCAACACACTGTTCCATTGTGCTGTCACACTCCTCCATTGTGCCATCACATTGTTCCATTGTGCCCTCACACTGCTCCATTGTGTCATCATACAGCTCCATTGTGCCAACGCACTGCTCCATTGTGCCCTCACACTGCTCTATTGTGTCATCACACAGCTCCCTTGTGCCATCACACTGCTATATGGTGTCATAACACTGCTCCATTGTGCCCTCACACTGTTCAATTGTGCCATCACACTGCTCCATTTTGTCCTAACCCTGGTGCATTGTTCCCTCACACTGCTCCATTGTGCCCTCTCTCTGCTCCATTGTGTCCTCACACTGCTCCTTTTTGTCATCACACTGCTCCCTTGTGCCTTTACACTGCTCCATTTTGCCCTCTCGTTGCTCCATTAAGCAATCACACTGCTCCACTCTGTCAACACGATGCTCCATTTTGTCATCACACTGCTCCACTGTGTCATCTCACTGCTCCATTTTGCCCTCATGCTTGTCCATTGTGCCATCACATAGCTCCCTTGTGCCCACACACTGCTCCATTGTGCCCAAATACTGGTCCATTGTGCCATCACATAGCTCCATTGTGCCCACACACTGCTCCATTGTGTCATCACACAGCTCCATTGTGCCATCGCACTGCTCCATTGTGACATCACAGTGCTCCATTGTGTCATCACACTGCTCCATTGTGCCATCACACTGATCCATTACATCATCATCCTGTCCTATTGTGTCATCACACTACTACCTTCTTCCCTCACACTGCTCTATTGTCCCCTCATTCTGTTCCATTTTGTCATGACACTGCTCCATTGTTCCCACACAGTGCTCCTTTATGCCCTCAATTTCCGCCTTTGTGCCCTCACAGTGCTCCATAGTGACATCACACTGCTCCATTGTGTCATCACACTGCGCCATTGTGTCATCACACTGCTCCATTGTGCATCACACTGCTCCATTACATCATCACCCTTCTCCATTTTGTCATCAAACTGCTCCATTCTGCACTCACACTGCTCTATTGTGCCCTCACGCTGCTCCATTTTCCCATCACAGAGCTCCATTGTCCCCACACACTGCTCCAATGTGCCCTCAATTAGCTCATTTGTGCGCTTACAGTGCTCCATTGTGACATCACAGTGCACCATTGTGTCATCACACTGCTTCATTGTGTCATCACACTGCTGCATTGTGCCATCACACTGGTCCATTACATCATCATCTTGCTCCATTTTGTCATCACAGTGCTCCATTCTGCCCTAACACTGCCTTTTTGTGCCCTCACTTTACTCCATTGTGCCATCACACTGCTCCATTGTGCCCTCACACTGCTCCATTATGCCCACACTTTGCTCCTTTGTGCTCTCACAGTGTGACATGTCCACTGTCTAAAACACTGTAGTCTCAGACATGACCACTGTCTCAGTTGCAGTTGTTTCACACATTTCCACTGTCTCATTCCCTTTTTTCTCACACGTCGATCATCTCAGACCCAGTTTTCTCTGATATGTGTGTTGTCTCAGACATGTTCAGTCCCTGTTGTGTCAGGTATGTCCACTTTATCAGTCCCTTTTGTCTCAGACATGTCGACTGTCTCAGTCCCTGTTTTCTCAGACATGTCCACAGTCTCATTCCCTGTTGTTTCTGATATATCTACTGTCTCAGTCCCTGCTGTTTCAGAAATGTCACCTGTCTAATTCCTCGTTGTCTCAGACATGAACACCCTCTTAGACACAGTTGTATCAGACATGTCCATTGTCTCAGTCCCTGTTGTCTCAGATTTGTCCACAGTCTCAGTCCCTTTTCTTTCAGACATATCCACTGTGTCAGTCCCCATTGTCTCAGACAAGTCCACTCGCTCAGTCTCTGTTGTCTCAGATATGACCACTGTCTCAGTCCCCGTTGTCTCAGACATGAACATGCTCTTACTCGCAGTGGTATCAGACAAGTCCACTGTTTCAGCACCTGTTTTCTCAGATATGTGCACTGTCTCAGTCCCCGTTGTCTCAGACATGAACATGCACTTTCTCCACTCTTGTGGAGTCCCTGTTGTCTCAGGGAGGAAGAGGCTAGGGTCAGAAGACCCCAGGACATGACCTCAGCTTTATGACATCAGTCCAAAAAGAACTCAGAATCCTGCTTACCAGTAACTACAGGCAAGTGGCAACCTTAAACACCTCACTTGTCTTGAAAGACTGGACTGAGCAGGATGTTGCTTTGCTGCTTTCAGCCTTCTCGAGGCTCTGGCCCCAGAAGACCCAGGAATCCAGTATTTGAAAATATCTGGAGACGCAGGGTGCACCCTCTAGCCCAGAATATCTGGCCATTTTTCCACGGGTACACAGAAGTGACACTGTTCAGTCCAAAATAGAAAGTTTGTGATCCCTCTGATATTCCCAGTTCATCAGTGTGTGTGTGTGTTTGTGTGAGTGTGTGTGGGTGTTTGAGAAAGTCAACATGTCCACCATCTCAGATATGTCAACTGTCTCAGCCTCTGTTGTCTCAGACATGTCAAATGTCTCAAACCCTGTTGTCTCAGACGTGTCCATTGTCTCAGTCCCTGTTGTCTCAAACATGTCCACTGTCTCAGTCCCTGTTGCTTCAGATATATCTACTGTCTCAGTCCCTGTTATTTCAGACATGTCACCTGTCTGAGTCCAGATTGTCTTAGATGTGTCCACGCTCTAAGTCCCTGTTGTCTCAAACCTGTCCACTGTCTCAGTCCCTGTTGTCTCCGACATGTCCACTATCTTAGTCCCTGTTGTCTCATACACGACCACTGTCTCAGTAGAAGTTGTTTCACACATATCCACTGTCTCAGGCCCTGTTGTCTTGGATTTGTCAATGGTCTGAGACACTGCTTTCACAGATATGTGTGTTGTCTCAGAAATGTCCACTGTCTCAGTCCCTGTTGTCTCAGACATGTCCACTCTATCAGTCCCTGTTGTCTCAGACATGACTACAGTCTCAGTCCCAGTTGTTTCACACACGTCCACTGTAGCAGCCCCTGTTGTCTCAGACATGTCCATGGTGTCAGACCCTGTTGTCACACATATGTGTGTTGTCTCAGACATGTACAAGGTCTCAGTCCCTATTGTTTCAGACATGTCCACTGTCTCAATCCCTGTTGTCTCAGACATGTCCACTGTATCAGTCCCTGTTGTCTCAGACAAGTCCACTTTCACAGTCACTGTTTCTTCAGATATATCTACTGTCTAAATCCCTGTTGTTTCAGACGTATACCTCCCTTAGTCTCCGTTATCTCAGAACTGAACCCGCTCTTACTCGCAGTTTTATCAGACACGTCCACTGTCTCAGTTCCTGTTGTCTCAGACATGTCCAAATTCTCAGTCCCGGTTGTCTCAGACATATCCACTGTGTCATTGCCTGTTGTCTGAAACATGTCCACTGTCTCAGTACCTGTTGTATCAGACATGTCCACTGTCATAGTCCCTGTTTTTTCAGATATATCTACTGTGTAAGTCCCTGTTTTTTCAGACGTATAGCCTGTCTCAATCCCCGTTGTCTCAGACCTGAACACGCTCTAAGTCACAGTTGTATCAGACAAGTCCACTGTCTCAGTCCTTGTTGTCTCACACATATCCATAGTGTCAGTCCCTGTTGTCTTAGACATGTCCACAGTCTCAGTCCCTGTTGTCTCAGTGAAGAATAGGTATGGGTCAGAGGACCCCAGGAAGTGACCTCACCTTTATGACATTAGTCAAAAAAGAACTCAGAATCCTGGTTACCAGCAACTACAGGCAAGTGGCAACCTGAAATACATCACTTGTCTTGAAAGACTGGACTGAGCCAGATGTTGTTTTCCTGCTTCAGGCCTTCTGAAGTTTCAGTCCCCAGAAGACCAAGGAATCTAGTGTGTGGAAACTACTGTAGAAGCAGGGTGTACCCTCCAGCACATCATATGTGCCATTTCCCCACGGGGACACACAAGTGACACTGGTCAGTACAAAGTAGAATGTTTATGATCCCCCTGATATAACCATTTCATCAGTGTGTGTGTGTGTGTGTGTGTGTGTGTGTATGTGTGAGAAAGTAAACATGTCCACTGTCTCAGACATGTCAACTGTCTCGGTGTCTGTTCTCTCAGACATGTCTCCTGTCTCGAAACGTGTTGTCTCAGATGTTTCCACTGTCTCAGTCCCTGTTGTCTCAGACATGTCCACTGTCTCAGTCCCTGTTGTCTCAGACCTGACAACTGTCTCAGTCCCAGTTGTTTCGCACATGTCCACTGTCACAGTCCCAGTTGTCTCAGACATGTCCATTGTCTCAAACCCTGTTGTCACAGATATGTGTGTTGTCGCAGACATGTCCACTGTCTCAGTCCTTTTGTTTCAGATATGTCCACTGCCTCAGAACCTGTTGTCTCAGATATGTCCATTGTCTCAGTCCCTGTTGTCTCAGATATGTCCACTGTCTCATTCCCTGTTGTTTCATATATGTAGCCTGTTTCACTCTCCATTGTCTCAGACCTGAATACGCTCTTAGTTGCAGATATATCAGACATGTCCACTGTCTCAGTCCCTGTTGTCTCGGACATGTCCACTATCTCAGTCCCTGTTTTCTCAGACATGTCCACTGTCTCAGTCCCAGTTGTTTCGCACATGTGCACTGTCACTGTACCTGTTGTCTTAGACATGTACATTCTCTCAGACCCTGTTGTCACAAATATGTGTGTTGCCTCAGACATGTCCACTGTCTCAGTCCCTATTGTTTCAGATACGTCCACTGCCTCAGTCAATGTTGTCTCAGACATGTCCACTGTCTCAGTCCCTGTTGTCTCAGACATTTCCGTTCTCAGACGTTTCAGATATATCTACTATCTCATTCCCTGTTATTTCAGACATGTAGCCTGTCCCAGTCCCCATTGTCTCTGACCTGAACACGCTCTTAGTTGCAGTTGTATAAGACATGTCCACTGTCTCAGTCCCTGTTGTCTCAGACATGTCCAAAGTATCAGTCCCGGTTGTCTCAGATATGTCCACTGTCTTAGTCCTGGTTGTCTCACATGTGTCCACTGTCTCACTCCCTGTTGTCTCAGATGTGTCCACTGTCTCAGTCACTGACATATCAGACAGGATTTATCCACTGGCGAAGACATGTCTACTGTCTCAGTCTCTATTGTCTTACAAAGGTCCACTGTCTAAAACCCTGTTGTCTTAGACATAACCAATGTCTCAGTTGCAGTTGTTTCACACAAGTCCACTATCTCATTCCCTGTTGTCTCAGACATGTCAATTGTCTCAGACCCTGTTTTCTCATATATGTGTGTTGTCTCAGATATATCCACTGTCTCATTCCCCATTGTCTAAGGCATGAGCATGCTCTTAGTTGCAGTTGTATAAGACATGTCCACTGCCTCAGTCCGTGTTGTCTCAGACTTGTCCACTTTCTCAGTGCCTGTTGTTTAAGAAATATCCAAAGTGTCAGCCCAGGTTGACTCAGACAAGTCCACTGTCTCAGTCACTGTTGTCTCAGATATGTCCACTGTCTCAGTCCCCGTTGTCTCAGACATGAAAATGCTCAGTCGCAGTTGTATCAGACATGTCCAATGTCTCAGTCCCTGCTGTCTCAGACTTGTCCACTGTCTCAGTCCCTGTTGTTTCAGACATATCCACTGTGTCATTCCCTGTTGTCTCAGATATGTCTACTGTCGAAGTCCCTGTTGTCTGAGATATGTCTGCTGTCTCAGTCCCCATTGTCTCAGACATGAACATGTTGTTAGTTGCAGTTGTATCAGACATTTCCACTGTCTCAGTCCCTGTTTTCTCAGACTTGTCCACTCTCTCAGTCCCTGTTGTTTCAGACATATCCACTGTGTCACTCCCTGTCGTCTCAGTCAAGTCCACTCTCTCATTCCCTGTTGTCTCAGATATGTCCACTATCTCAGTTCCCGTTGTCTCAGAGGTGTCCACTGTCTCATTCCCTGTTGTCTCAGATGTGTCCACTGTCACAGTCACTGTCATCTCAGACAGGACTTATCCACTGGCGAAGAAATTTTAACAGTCTCACTCTCTATTGTCTCATACAGGTCCACTGTCTAGATTACTGTTCTCTCAGACATGACCACTGTCTCAGTCACAGTTCTTTCACACATGTCCACTGTATCATTCCCTGTTGTCTCAGACATGTCCATTGTCAAAGACCCTGTTTCCTCAGATATGTGTGTTGTTTCAGACATGACCACTATCTCAGTCCCTGATGTCTCAGTCATGTCCACTGTATCAGTCCCTGTTGTCTCAGACATGTCCACTGTCTCACTCCCTGTTGTCTCAGACATGTCCACAGCCTCAGTCCCTCTTGTTTCTGATATATCTACTGTCTCAGTCCCTGATGTTTCAGACATGTCACTTGTCTGAGTCCAGATTGTCTTAGATGTGTCCACGCTCTAAGTCCCTCTTGTCTCAGAAATGTCCACAGTCGCAGTGACTGTTGTCTCCGACATGTCCACTGTCTCAATCTCTGTTGTCCCAGACATGACCACTGTCTCATTCTCAGTTCTATCACACATGTCCACTGTCTCAGTCCCTGTTGTCTCAGACATTTCCATGGTCTCAGAGGCTGTTGTCACAGATATGTGTGTTCTCTCAGACATGTCCAATGTCTCAGTCGCTGTTGTTTCAGATATGTCCACTGTCTCATTCCCTATAGTCTCAGACATGTCCACTGTCACAGTCCCTGATGTCTCAGATATGTCCACTGTCTCAGTCCCTGTTGTCTCAGATGTGTCCACTGTCTCAGTCACTGTCATCTCAGACAGGACTTGTCCACTGTTGAAGACATGTCAACAGTCTCAGTCTCTATTGTCTCAGAAAGGTCCACTGTCTAGAAACCTGTTGTCTCAGACACGACCACTGTCTCAGTCATAGTTGTTTCACACATGTCCCCTGTCTAATTCAATGTTGTCTCAAACATTTCAATTGTCTCAGACACTGTTTTCTCAGATATGTGTGCTGTCGCAGACATGTCCACTATAACCGAACCTGTTGTCTCAGACATGTCCATTGTGTCAGTCACTGTTGTCTCAGACATGTCCATTTTCAAATTTCCTGTTGTAGCAGACATTTCCACAGTCTCAGTCCCTGCTGTTTCTGATATATCTTCTCTCAATCCCTGTAGTTTCAGAAATGTCGCCTGTCTCAATTCCCATTGTCTTGGAAATGAGCACACTATTAGTCACATTTGTATCAGACATGTCCACTATCTCAGTCCCTGTTGTCTCAGTCTTCTCTACTCTCTCAGTCCCTGTTGTCTCAGATATGTCCATGGTCTCAGACCCAGTTGTCACAGATATGTTTGCTCTCTCAAATATGTTCACTGTCTCAGTAGCTGTTGTTTCAGACATGTCCACTGTCCCATTCCCTGTAGTCTCAGACATTTCCACTGTGTCAGTGCCTGTTGACTCAGACATGTCCACTTTCTGAGTCCCTGTTCTCTCAGACATTACCAAAGTCTCAGTCCCGGTTGTCTCAGATATGTCCAATGTCTGAGTCCCTGCAGTTGCAAACAGGACCAATATCTAATGAATTCTTGTCTCAGACATGACCATGATCTCAGTCCATGTTTTTTCAGATATTTCTACTGTCTCATTCCCTGTCGTTTCAGACAAGTAGCCTGTCTCAGTCCCCAATGTCTCGGACCTGAACATGCTCCAGTCACAGTTGTATCAGACATATACACTGTCTCAGTCCCTGCTGTCTCGGACATGTCGATAATCTCTGTGCCTGCTTTCTCAAATATGTGTGTTTTCTCAGACATGTAAACAGTCTCAGTCCCTGTTGTCTCAGACATGTCCACTGTCTCATTCCCTGTTGTCTATGAAATGACGACTGTCTCAGTCCCAGTTGTTTCACACATGTCCATTGTCTCCGTACCTGTTGTCTCAGACATGTCCATGGTCTCAGACCCTGTCTTCACAGATATGTGTGTTGTCTCAGACATGTCCAGTGTCTCAGTCCCTGTTGTTTCAGACATGTCCAATTTCTCAGTCCCTGTTGTCTCAGACATGTCCAGTGTCTCTGTCCTGGTTGTCTCAGACATGTCCACTGTCTCAGTCCCTGTTGTTTCAGATATATCTACTGTCTCAGTCCCTGTTGTTTCAGACATGTAGTCTGTTTCAGTCCTCATTGTCCCAGACTTGAACATGCTCTTAGTCACAGTTTTATCAGACATTTCCACTGTCTCATTCCCTGTTTTCTCAGTGAGGAAGAGGCTAGCGTCAGAGGACCCGAGGAAGTGACCTCACCTTTATGAGATGAGTTCAAAAAGATCTCAGAATCCTGGTTACCAGCAACTCCAGGCCAGTGGCAACCTGAAACACATCACTTGAATTGAAAGACTGGAATGCACAGGATGTTCCTTTACTGCTTCCAGCCTTCCGGAGGCTCAGTCCCCAGAAGACATAGGAATCCAGTGTTTGGAAACTTCTGGAGACGCAGGGTGTGCCCTATACCCCATCATATCTGGCCATATTCCCGCGGGAACATACAAGTGTCACTACTCAGTACAAAGTAGAATGTTTGTGATCCCCCTGATATACCCAGTTCATCATTGTGTGTGTGTGTGTGTGTGTTTGAGTGTGTGTGTGTATGGGTCAGAAATTCAAGATGTCCACTGTCTCAGACATGTCAACTGTCTCAGTCTCTGCTATCTCAGACATGTCCACTGTCTCGAACCCTGTTGTCTCAGACATGTCCAGTGTCTCAGTTCCTGTTGTTTCAGACATGTCCAATTCCTTAGTCCCAGTTGTTTCACACATGTCAACAGTCTCAATCCCTGCTGTCTCAGACATGTCCATGGTCTCAAACCCTGTTGTCTCAGACATGTGTGTGGTCTCAAACGTGTCCACTGTCTCTGTCCCTGTTGTCTCCGAAGTGTCCACTCTCTCAGTAATTGTTGTCTCAGACATGGCCACTGTCTCAAACCCAGTTGCTTCACACATGTCCACTGGCTCAGTCCCTGTTGTCTCAGACATGTCCATGGTCTCAGAACCTGTTGTCACAGATATATGTGTTGTCCCAGACATGTCCACTGTCTCAGTCCTTGTTGTTTCAGATATGTCCACTATCTCAGTATCTTTTCTCTCAGACATACCCAATGTGTCAGTCCTTGTTGTCTCAGACATGTCCACTATCTCAGTCCCTGTTGTCTCAGATATGTCCACAGTTTCAATCCTGGTTGTCTCAGATTTTTCCACTGTCTCAGTCCCTGTTGTCTCAGATGTGTCCACTGTCTCAATCTCTGTCATCTCAGAAAGGACTTGTAAACTGGCAAAGACATGTCAACAGTTTAAGTCTCTATTTTCTCAGACAGGTACACTGTCTAGAACCCTGTTGTCTCAGACATGACCACTGTCTCAGTCACAGTTTTTTCACACATGTAAACTGTCTCATTCCCTGTTGTCTCAGACATGTTGATGTTCTCAGACTGTTTTCTCAGATATGTGTGTTGTCTCAGACATGTCCACTCTCTCAACCCCTGTTGTCTCAGACATGTCCACTTTCTCAGTAACTGTTGTTTGAGATATGTCCACTGTCTCAGTCCCTGATGTCTCAGACATTTCCACTGTCTCAGTCGCTGTCACGTCAGACAGGATATGTCCACAATCAAGTACATGTCAACTGTCTCAGTCTCTATTGAGTGGTAAACTGTCTCTAACTGTGGTGACACAGTCGTGTCAACTGTCTTAGTCCCTGTTGTTTCAGATATGTCCACTGTCTCAGTCACTGTTATCTCAGACATGAACACACTCTTAGTCACAATTTTATCAGACATGTCCACAGTCTCAGACCCTGTTGTCTCAGAATTGTCCACTGTCTCAGTCTATGTTGTTTCAGACATATCTACTGTTTCAGTCCCTGCTGTCTCAGACATGACCACTTCCTCAGTCAAAGTTGTTTCACACATGTAAACAGTCTCAATCCCTGTTGTCTCAGATATGTCCATTGTCTCAGAACGTGTTGTCTCAGATGTGTGTTGTCTCAGACATGTCCACTGTCTCAGTCCCTGTTTTTCCGATATGTTCACTGTCTCCGTACCTGTTGTCTCAGACATGTCCACTGTCTCAGTCCCTGTTGTCTGAAAAATGTCAAAAGTCTCAGTCCCTGTCCTTTCAGATATATCTACTGTCTCATTCTCTGTTGTTTCAGAAATGTCACCTGTCTTTGTCCCCATTGTCTTAGACAAGAACATGCTCTTAATCGCAGTTGTCTGAGACATGTCCACTCTCTCAGTCCCTATTGTCTCAGATATGTCCACTGTCTCAGTCCTGGTTGTCTCAGATATGTCCACTCTCTCAGTCCTGGTTGTCTCAGATGTGTCCACTGTCTCAATCCCTGTTGTTTCAGACATGTCAATATTCTCAAACCCTGTTGTCTCAGACATGTCCACTGTCTCAGTCCCTGTTGTCTCAGACATGTACACTGTCTCAGTTCCTGTTGTCTCATATATATATACTGTCTCAGTCCCTGTTGTCTCAGACATGTAGCCTGTCTCAGTCCCCGTTGTCTCAGACATGAAGATGCTCTTAGTCAGAGTTGTATCAGACATGTCCACTGTCTCAGTACCTGTTGTCTCAGACTTGTCCACTGTGTCAGTCCCTGTTGTCTCAGACATGCCAACTGCCTCAGTCCCAGTTGTTTCAAACATGTCAACAGTCTCAATCCCTGTTGTCTCAGAAATGTTCATGGTCTCAGAACCTGTTGTCTCAGATATGAGTGTTTTCTCAGACGTGTCCACTGGCTCTCTCCCTCTTGTCACCAAAGTGTCCACAGTCTCAGTCATTGTTGTCTCAGACATGACCAATATTTCAATCCCAGTTTTTTCACACCTGTCCACTCTCTCAGTCCCTGTTGTCTCAGGTATGTCCACTGTCTCATTCCCTGCTGTTTTACACATGTCCACTGTCTCAGTGCCTGTTGTCTCAGACATGTCCACGGTCTCAGTCCCTGTTCTCTCAGACATGTGCAAAGTCTCAGTCCCAGTTGTCTCAGATATGCTCAGTGTCTGAGTCCCTGCAGCCTCAGACAGCTCCAATGTTTGATTCCCTGTTGTCTCAGACATGTCCAAGGTGTCAGTCCCTGTTGTTTCAGATATATCTACAGTCTCAGTCCCTGTTGTCTCAGATATGTTCACTGTCTCAGTCCTGGTCGTCTCAGATGTATTCACTGTCTCTATACCTGTTGTCTCAGACGTGTCCACTGTCTCAGTCCCTGTTGTCTCAGACATGACCACTGTCTCAGTCGCAATTGTTTCACACATGTCCACTATCACAGTCTCTGTTGTCTCATATTTGTCGACTGTCTCAGTCACTGTCATCAAAGACAGGACTTGTCCATTGGCGAAGATATGTCAACTGTCTAAGTCTCTATTGTCTCAGACAGGTCCACTGTCTAGAACCCTGTTTTCTCAGACATGACCACTGTTTCAGTCACACTTGTTTCACACATGTCCCCTGTCTCATTCCCTCTTGTTTCACACATATCCACTGTCTCAGTGTCTGTTGTCTCAGACATGTCCACTGTCTCATTCCCTCTTGTTTCACTCATGTCCACTGTCTCAGACCCTGTTCTCTCATACATGTCCAAAGTCTCAGTCCTGGTTGTCTCAGATATGTCCATTGTCTGAGTCCCTGCATTCTCAGACAGGTCCAAAAACTTATGCCCTGTTGTCTCAGACATGTCCAAGGTCTCAGTCCCTGTTGTTTCATATATATCTACTGCCTCAGTCCCCGTTTTTTCAGACATGTAGCCTGTCTCAGTCCCCATTGTCTCAGACATGAACATGATCATAGTTGTATTTCTATCAGACATGTCCACTGTCACAGTCCCTGTTGTCTCAGACATGTTCAAAGTCTCAGTCCCAGTTGTCTCACACATATCCACTTTGTCAGTCCCTGTTGTCTCAGATATTTCCACTGTATCAGTCCTGGTTGTCCCAGATGTGTCTACACTCTCAGTCCCTGTAGGCTCAAAAGTGTCCACTGTCTCAGTTGCTGTTGTTTCACACATGTCCACTGTTGTCTTGGATATGACAATGGTCTCAGACCCCATTTTCTCAGATATGTGTGTTGTCTCAAACATGTCCACTGTCTCAATCCCTGTTTTCTCAGACATGTCCACTGTCTCAGTTTCTCTTGTCTAAGACATATCCAAAATCTCAGTCCCGGTTTTTTTAGGTATATCCGCTGTGTCAGTCCCTGTTGTCTCAGACATGTCCACTGTCTCAGTTTCTGTAGTCTCAGATATGTCCACTGTCTCATTCCTGGTTGGTTCAGATGTGTCCACTGTCGCAGTCCCTGTTTTCTCAGGTATGTCGCCTTTCTCATTCCAATTTGTCTCAGACATGAACATGCTCTCAGTCGCAGTTGTATCAGACATATCCACTCTCTCACTCCCTGTTGCCTCAGACTTGTCCACTCTCAGTACCTTTTGTTTCAGAAATATCCACTGTGTATGTCCCTGTTGTCTCAGACATGTGCACTCTCTCAGTCCCTGTTGTCTCAGATGTGTCCACTGTCTCAGTCCCTGTTGACTCAGATGTGTCCACCTATCGATTGCTGTCGTCATAGATAAGACTTGTACACTGGCGAAGGCATGTCAACTGTCTCAGTCACTATTTTCTCAGACAGGTCCACTGTCCTGAACCCTGTTGACACAGACAGGTCCACTCTCTCAGGCCCTGTTGTCTCAGACATGTGCACTGTCTCATTCCCTCTTGTTTCACTCATGTCCACTGTCTCAGACACTGTTTTCTCAAACATGTCCAAAGTCTCAGTACCGGTTGTCTCAGATATGTCCATTGTCTGAGTCCCTGCAGTCTCAGACAGATCCAAAGACTTATGCCCTTTTGTCTCACACATGTGCAAGGTCTCAGTCCCTGTCGTTTCAGACATGTAGCCTGTCTCAGTCCCCATTGTCTCAGACATGAACATGATCGTAGTTGCAGTTGTATCAGAAATGTCCACTGTCTCAGTCCCTATTGTCTCAGACATGTCCAAAGTCTCAATCCTGTTTGTCTCTCACACATATCCACTTTGTCAGTCCTTGTTGTCTCAGATATTTCCACTGTCTCAGTCCTGGTTGTCCCAGATGTGTTTACTGTATCAGTCCCTGTAGGCTCAGATGTGTCCACTGTCTCAGTCGCTGTTGTTTCACACATGTCCACTGTTGTCTCGGATAGGTCAATGGTCTCAGACCCTGTTTTCTCAGATATGTGTGTTGTCTCAGACATGTCCAATGTCTCGGTCACTATTGTTTCAGACAGGTCCACTGTCGCAATCCCTGTTGGCTCAGACATGTCCACTGTCTCAGTGCCTGCTGTCTCAGACATGTCCACTGTCACAGTCCCTGTTTTTTCAGATATATCTACTGTCTAAATCCCTGTTGTTTCAGAGGTATAGCCTGTCTCAGTCCCCGTTGTCTCAGACCTCAAACTGCTCTTACTCACAGTTTTACCAGACACGTCTACTGTCTCAGTTCCTCTTGTCTCATACATGTCCAAATTCTCAGTCCCGGTTGTCTCAGACATATCCACTGTGTCATTCCCTGTTGTCTGAGACATGTCCACTGTCTCAGTCCCTATTGTATGAGACATGTCCACTGTCACAGTCCCTGTTTTTTCAGATATATATCTACTGTCTAAGTCCCTGTTTTTTCAGATGTATAGCCTGACTCAGTCCCCATTGTCTCAGACCTGAACACACTCTTAGTCACAGTTGGATCAGACAAGACCACAGGCTCAGTCCCTGTTGTCTCAAACATATCCACTGTGTCAGTTCCTGTTGTCTGATACATGTTCACAGTCTCAGTCCCTGTTGTCTCAGATGTATCCACTGTCTCAGTCCCCATTGTCTAAGATGTGTCCACTGTCTCAGTCACTGTCATCACAAAGAAGACTTGTCCACTGTCTAAGATATGTCAAATATCTCAGTCGTTATTGTCTCAGACACGTCCACTGTCTTGAAACCTGTTGACTCAGATGAGTCCACTGTCTCAGTTCTTGTTGTCTCAGATTTGTTGATTCTCTGAGACCTTGTTTTCTCAGATATGTGTGTTGTCTCAGACATGTCCACTGTCTCAGTCCCTGTTGTCTCAGACATGTCCACTGTATCAGTCCTTGTTGTCTCAGACATGACCACTGTCTCAGTCCCAGTTGTTTCACACATGTCCACTGTCTCAGCCCCTGTTGTCTCAGACATGACCAAGGTCTCAGATGCTGTTGTCACATATATGTCTGTTGTCTCAGACATGTTCAATGTCTCAGTCCCTATTGTTTCAGACATGTCCACTGTCTCAATCCCTGTTGGCTCAGACATGTCTACTGTCTCAGTGCACATGTCCACTGTCACAGTCCCTGTTTTTTCAGATATATCTACTGTTTAAATCCCTGTTGTTTCAGACGTATAGCCTGTCTCAGTCCCCGTTGTCTGAGACCTGAACCCGATTTTACTCGCAGTTTTATCAGACACGTCCACTGTCTCAGTTCCTGTGGTCTCAGACATGTCCAAATTCTCAGTCCCGGTTGTCTCAGACATATCCACTGTGTCATTCCCTGTTGTCTGAGACATGTCCACCGTCTCAGTCCTTGTTGTATCAGACATGTCCACTGTCTCAGCCCCTGTTGTCTCAGACATGTCCATGGTCTCAGACCCTGTTGTCACACATATATGTGTTGTCTCAGACATGTCCAATGTCTCAGTCCCTATTGTTTCAGACATGTCCACTGTCTCAATCCTTGTTGGCTCAGACATATCCACTGTCTCAGTGCCTGTTGTCTCAGACATGTCCACTCTCACAGTTTTTTCAGATATATCTACTGTAAGTCCCTGTTGTTTCTAATATATCTACTGTAGCAGTCCCTGTTGTTTCAGAAATGTCGCCTGTCTCAGTCCCCGTTGTCTCAGAAATGAAAACACTCTTAGTCACAGTTGTATCAGACAAGTCCACTGTCTCAGTCCCTATTGTCTCACACATATCCACTGTGTCAGTTCCTGTTTTCTGAGACATGTCCACAGTCTCAGTCCCTGTTGTCTCAGTGAAGAATAGGCTCAGGTCAGAGGACCCCAGGAAGTGACCTCACCTTTATGACATTAGTCAAAAAAGAACTCAGAATCCTGGTTACCAGCAACTACAGGCCAGTAGCAACCTAAAATACCTCACTTGTCTTGAAAGACTGTACTGAGCCAGATGGTGTTTTGCTGGTTCCGGATTTCTGGAGGTTCAGTCCCCAGAAGACACAGGAAGCCAGTGAGTGGAAACTACTGGAGACGCAGGGTGTAAACTCCAGAACATCATATGTGGCCATTTCCACATGGGGACACACAACTGACACTGGTAAGTACAAAGTAGAATGTTTGTGATCCCCCTGATATACCCATTTCATCAGTGTGTGTGTGTGTATGCGTGAGAAAGTCAATATGTCCACTGTCTCAGACATGTCAACTGGCTCAGTATCTGTTCTCTCAGTCATGTGTACTGTCTTGAACCATGTTGTCTCAGACAAGTCCACTGTCTCAGTCCCTGTTTTTTCAGAAATGTCCACTGCCACAGTCCCTGTTGTCGCAGACATGTCCACTGTCTCAGTCCCTGTTGTCTCAGACATGTCCACTGTCTCAGTCCCTGTTGTTTCAGATATATCTACTGTCTCATGCCCTGTTGTTTCAGACATGTAGCCTGTCTCAGTCCCCATTGTCTCAGACCTGAATACACCCTTAGTAGCAGTTGTATCAGACATGTCCACTCTCTCAGTCCCTGTTGTCTCAGACATGTCCAGTGTCTCAGATCCTGCTGTCTCACACATGACAACTGTCTCAGTCCCAGTTGTTTCGCAAATGTCCACTGTCACAGCACCTGTTGTATCAGATATGTCCATTGTCTCAGACCCTTTGTCACAGATATGTGTGTTGTCTCAGACATGTCCCCTATCTCAGTCTCTGTTGTTTTAGATATGTCCACAGCCACAGTCCCTGTTGTCTCAGACATGTCCACTGTCTCAGTCCCTGTTGTCTCAGACATGTCCACTTTCTCAGTCCCTCTTGTTTCAGATATATCTACTGACTCATTCCCTGTTGTTTCAGACATGTAGCCTGTCTCAGTCCCCATTGTCTCGGACCTGAACATGCTCTTAATTGCAGTTGTATCAGACATGTCCACTGTCTCAGTCCCTTTTGTCTCAGAAATGTTCAAAGTCTCAGTCCCAGTTGTCTCAGATGTGTCCATTGTCTCAGTCCTGGTTGTATCACATGTGTCCACTGTCTCACTGCCTGTTGTCTCAGATGTGTCCACTGTCTCCGTCACTGTCATCTCGGACAGGATTTATCCACTGGCGAAGACATGTCAACTGTCTCAGTCTCTATTGTCTCAGACAGGTCCACTGTCTAAAACCCTGCTGTCTTAGACATGACCAATATCTCAGTCGCAGTTGTTACACACAAGTCCACTGTCTCTTTCTCTGTTGTCTCAGACATGTCGATTGTCTCAGACCATGTTTTCTCAGATATGTGTGTTGTCTCAGATATGTCCATTGTCTCATTCCCCATTGATCAGACATGAACACGCTCTTGGTTGCAGTTGTATCAGACATGTCCATTGTCTCAGTCCCTGTTGTTTCAGACTTGTCCACTTTCTCAGTGCCTGTTGTTTAAGACATATCCACAGTCTCAGCCCCTGTTGTCTCAGACAAGTCCATTGTCTCAGTCCCTGTTCTCTCAGATATGTTCACTGTCTCAGTCCCCGTTGTCTCAGACACGAAAACGCTCTTAGTTGCAGTTGTATCAGACATGTCCACTGTCTCAGTCCCTGTTGTCTCAGATTTGTACAGTCTCAGTCCCTGTTCTTTCAGACATATCCAGTGTGTCATTCCCTTTTGTCTCAGACATGTCCACTGTTGAAGTCGCTGTTGTCTCAGGCATGTCCACTCTCTCAGTCCCCATTGTCTCAGACATGAACATGCTGTTAGTCGCAGTTGTATCAGACATTCCCACTGACTCAGTCCCTGTTGTCTCAGTCAAGTCCACTCTCTCAGGCCCTGTTGTCTCAGATATGTCCACTGTCTCAGTCACCATTGTCTCAGAGGTGTACACTGTCTCAATCCCTGTTCTCTTAGATATGTCCAATGTCACAGTCACTGTCATCTCAGACAGGACTTATCCACTGGTGAAGACATGTTAACAGTCTCAGTCTCTATTGTCTCATACAGGTCCACTGTCTAGAACACTGTGGTGTCCGACATGACCACTGTGTCATTCGCAGTTGTTTCACTCATGTCCACTGTATAATCCCTGTTGTCTCAGACATGTCCATTGCCTCAAACCTTGTTTTCTCAGATATATGTGTTGTTTCGGACATGTCCACCATCTCAGTCCCTGCTGTCTCAGGCATGTCCACTGTCTCAGTCCCTGTTGTTTCAGATATATCTACTGTCTCATTCCCTGTTGTTTCAGACATGTAGCATGTCTCAGTCCCCCTTGTCTCAGACCTGAATATGAACATTGTCACAGATGTATCAGACGTGTCCACTGTCTCAGTCCCTGTTGTCTCAGGCATGACAAATGTCTCAGTCGCAGTTGTTTCGCACATGTCCACTGTCACAGTCCCAGTTGTTTCAGATATGTCCATTGTCTCAGACCCTGTTTTCTCAGATATGTGTGTTGTCTCACACACGACCATACTCTCAGTCCATGTTGTCTCAGACATGTCCACTGTATCCAACCCTGTTGTCTCAGCCATGTACAATTTATCAGTCCCTGTTGTCTAAGANGATATATATATATATATATATATATATATATATTGTCTCAGTCCCTGTTGTCTCAGATATGAACACGCTCTTAGTCACAGTTGTCTCAGACATGTCCACTGTCGCAATCCCTGTTGTCTCAGATATGTCCATTTTCTCAGTCCTGGTTGTCTCAGATGTTTCCGCTGTCTCAGTCCCTGTTGTCTCAGATGTGTCCACTGTCTCAGTCGCTGTCATCTCAGACAGGAATTGTCCACTGGTCAAGACATGTCAACAGTCTCAGGCTCTATTGTCTCAGACTGGTCCACTGTATCGAACCGTGTTGACTCAGACATGTCCACTGTCTCAGTCTCTGTTGTCACAGACATGTCCACTGTCTCCAACCTTGTTGTCTCAGACGAGTCCATAGTCTCAGTCCCTGTTGTCTCAGACATGTATATTGTCTCAGTCCCTTTTCTTTCAGATATATCTACTGTCTCAGTCCTTGTTGTTTCAGACATGTGACCTGTCTGAGTCCAGATTGTCTTAGATGTGTCCACGCTCTAAGTCCCAGTTGTCTCAGACATGTCCACATTCTCAATCCCTGTTGTAACAGACATTTCCACTGTATCAGTCCCTGTTGTCTCAGATATGACCACTGTCTCAGTCGCAGTTGTTTCACACATGTCCACTGTCTCAGTCCCTGTTGTCTCACACATATCCCCTGTGTCAGTTCCTGTTGTCTGAGACATGTCCACAGTCTCAGTCCCTGTTTTCTCAGATGTATCCACTGTCTCAGTCCCCATTGTCTAAGATGTGTCCACTGTCTCAGTACCTGTCATCACAAAGAGGACTTGTCCTCTGTCTACGATATGTCAACTATCTCAGGCGTTATTGTCTCAGACACGTACACTGTCTTGAAACCTGTTGACTCAGATGAGTCCACTGTCTCAGTCCCTGTTGTCTCACATTTGTCGATGGTCTGAGACCCTGTTTTCTCAGATATGTGTGTTGTCTCAGACATGTGCACTGCCTCTGTCCCTGTTGTCTCAGACATGTCCACTGTATCAGTCCTTGTTGTCTCAGACATGACCACTGTCTCAGTCCCAGTTGTTTCACACATGTCTACTGTCTCAGCCCCTGTTGTCTCAGACATGTCCAAGGTCTCAGACGCTGTTGATACACATATGTGTGTTGTCTCAGACATGTCCAATGTCTCAGTCCCTATTGTTTCAGACATGTCCACTGTCTCAATCCCTGTTGGCTAAGACATGTCTACTGTATCATTGCCTGTTGACTCTGACATGTCCACTGTCTCAGTCCCTGTTTTTTCAGATATATCTACTGTCTAAATCCCTGTTGTTTCAGACGTATAGCCTGTCTCAGTCCCTGTTGTCTCAGACCTGAACCCGCTTTTACTCGCAGTTTTATCAGACACGTCCACTGTCTCAGTTCCTGTTGTCTCAGACATGTCCAAATTCTCAGTCCCGGTTGTCTCAGACATGTCCAGTGTGTCATTCCCTGTTGTCTGAGACATGTCCACCATCTCAGTCCCTATTGTATCAGACATGTCCACTGTTTCAGCCCCTGTTTTCTCAGACGTGTCCACGGTCTCAGACCCTGTTGTCACACATATGTGTGTTGTCTCAGACATGTCCAATGTCTCAGTCCCTATTGTTTCAGACATGGCCACTGTCTCAATCCCTGTTGGCTCAGACATGTCCACTGTCTCAGTGCCTGTTGTCTCAGACATGTCCGCTCTCACAGTTTTTTCAGATATATCTACTGTAAATCCTTATGTTTCTGATATATCTACTGTCACAGTCCCTGTTGTTTCAGAAATGTCACCTGTCTCAGTCACCTGTTGTCTCAGAAATGAACACACTCTTAGTCTCAGTTGTATCAGAGAAGTCCACTGTCTCAGTCCGTGTTGTCTCACACATATCCACTGTGTCAGTTCCTGTTTTCTGAGACATGTCCACAGTCTCAGTCTCTGTTGGCTCAGTGAAGAATAGGCTCAGGTCAGAGGACCCCAGGAAGTGACCTCACCTTTATGATATTAGTCAAAAAAGAGCTCAGAATCCTGGTTACCAGCAACTAGAGGCCAGTAGCAACCTGAAATACCTCACTTGTCTTGAAAGACTGGACTGAGCAAGATGTGTTTTGCTGCTTCCGGACATCTGGAGATTCAGTCCCCAGAAGACCCAGGTATCCAGTGCGTGGAAACTACTGGAGATGCAGGGTGTAACCTCCAGCACATCATATGTGGCCATTTCCCCACGGGGACACACAAGTGACACTGTTAAGTACAAAGTAGAATGATTGTGATCCCCTGATATACCCATTTCATCAGTGTGTGTTTGTGTGTGTGTGTGTGTGTATGTGTGAAAAAGTCAACATGTCCACTGTCTCAGACATGTCAACTGGCTCAGTATCTGTTCTTTCAGACATGTCTACTGTCTTGAACCATGTTGTCCCGGAAGTGTCCACTGTCTCAGTCCCTGCTGTCTCAGATATGTCCACTGTCTCAGTCACTGTTGTCTCAGACATGACAACTGTCTCAGTCCTAGTTGTTTTGCACATATCCACGGTCACTCTCCCTGTTGTCTCAGACATGTCCATTGTCTCAGACACTGTTGTCACAGATATGTGTGTTGTCTCAGACATGTCCACTGTCTCAGTCCCTGTTTTTTCAGAAATGTCCACTGCCACAGTCCCTGTTGTCTCAGACATGTCCACTGTCTCAGTCCCTGTTTTCTCAGAAATGTCCACTGTGTCAGTCCCTGTTGTTTCAGATATATCTACTGTCTCATTCCCTGTTGTTTCAGACATGTAGCATGTCTCAGTCCCCCTTGTCTCAGACCTGAATATGAACTTCATCACAGTTTTATCAGACGTGTCCACTGTCTCAGTCCCTGTTGTCTCAGGCATGACAAATGTCTCAGTCGCAGTTGTTTCACACATGTCCACTGTCACAGTCCCTGTTGTTTCAGATATGTCCATTGTCTCAGACCCTGTTATCACAGATATATGTGTTGTCTCAGAACTGTCCACTGTCCCAGTCCCTTTTGTTTCAGATATGTCCACAGCCACAGTCCCTGTTGTCTCAGACATGTCCACTGTTTCAGTCCCCATTGTCTCAGACATGTCCACTGTCTCAGTCGCTGCTGTTTCACATATATCTACTGTCTCATTCCCTGTTGTTTCAGACATGTAGCCTGTCTCAGTCTCCATTGTCTCAGACCTGAATACACCCATATTCGCTGTTGTATCAGACATGTCCACTCTCTCAGTCCCTGTTGTCTCAGACATGTCCAGTGTCTCAGACCCTGGTGTCTCAGATATAACAACTTTCTCAGTCCCAGTTGTTTCGCACATGTCCACTGTCACAGCCCCTGTTGTCTCAGATATGTCCATTGTCTCAGACCCTGTTGTCACAGATGTGTGTGCTGTCTCAGACATGTCCACTATCTCAGTCCCTGTTGTTTCAGATATGTCCACAGCCACAGACCCTGTTGTCTCAGACATGTCCACTTTCTCAGACCCTTTTGTTTCAGATATATCTACTGACTCATTCCCTGTTGTTTCAGACATGTAACCTGTCTCAGTCCCCATTGTGTCAGACCTGAACACACTCTTAGTTGCAGTTGTATCAGACGTGTCCACTGTCTCAGTCCCTGTTGTCTCAGAAATGTCCAAAATCTCAGTCCCTGTTGTCTCAGACTTTTCCACTTCCTCAGTGCCTGTTGTTTAAGACATATCCACAGTCTCAGCCCTGTTGTCTCAAACAAGTCCATTGTCTCAGTCCCTGTTCTCTCAGATATGTTCACTGTCTCAGTCCTCGTCTCAGACACGAAAACACTCTTAGTCGCAGTTGTATCAGACATGTCCACTGTCTCAGTCCCTGTTGTCTCAGATTTGTCCATTGTCTCAGTCCCTGTTGTTTCAGACATATCCAGTGTGTCATTCCCTTTTGTCTCAGACATGTCCACTGTCGAATTCGCTGTTGTCTGAGATATGTCCACTGTCTCTGTCCCCGTCATCTCAGACATGAACGTGCTGTTAGTTGCAGTTGTATCAGACATTTCCACTGAATCAGACCCTGTTGTCTCAGACTTGTCCACTCTCTCAGTCGCTTTTGTTTCAGACATATCCACTGTGTCAGTCCCTGTTGTCTCAGTCAAGTCCAGTCTCTCAGTCGCTGTTTTCTCAGATATGTCCACTATCTCAGTCCCCGTTGTCTCAGAGGTGTCCACTGTCTCACTCCCTGTTGTCTCAGATGTGTCCAATATCACAGTCACTGTCATCTCAGACAGGACTTATCCACTGGCGAAGACATGTTAACAGTCTCAGTCTCTATTGTCTCATACAGGTCCACTGTCTAGAACACTGTTGTGTCCGACATGACCACTGTGTCATTCGCAGTTTTTTCACTCATGTCCACTGTATCATTCCCTGTTGTCTCAGATATGTCCATTGTCCCAGACCCTGTTTCTCAGATATGTGTGTTGTTTCGGACATGTCCACTATCTCAGTCCCTGATGTCTTAGTCATGTCCACTGTATCAGTCCCTGTTTTCTCAGACATGTCCACTGTATCAGTCACTGTTGTCTCAGACATGTCCACTGTATCAATTCCTCTTATTTCTGATGTATCTACTATCTCAGTCCCTGTTGTTTCAGACATGTCACCTGTCTGAGTCCAGATTGTCTTAGATGTGTCCACGCTCTAAGTCCCTGAAATGTCTCAGAAATGTCCACTGTCTCATTCTGTGATGTCTCCAACATGTCCACTTTCTCAGTCCTTGTAATCTCAGACATGAAAACTGTCTCAGTCTCAGTTGTTTCACATATGTCCACTGTCTCTGTCCCTGTTTTCTCAAACATGTCCATAGTCTCATAGCCTGTTGTCACAGATGTGTGTTCTCTCAGACATTTCCACTCTCTCAATCCCTGTTGTTTTATATATGTCCACTGTCTCATTTCCTGTAGTATCAGACATGTCCACTGTCTCATTCCCTGTAGTCTCAGACATGTGAAATGTCGCAGTCACTGTTGTCTCAGATATGTCCATTGTCTCATTCCCTGTTGTCTCAGATGTGTCCACTGTCTCAGTCGCTGTCATCGCAGACAGGACTTGTCCACTGGCTAAGACATGTCAAGACTCTCAGGCTCTATTGTCTCAGATATGTCCACTGTCTAGAAACATGTTGTCACAGACATGACCACTGTCTCAGTCTCTGTTGCCTCAGACATGTCCACTATCTCGAACCTTGTTGTCTCAGACATGTCCACTGTCTCCGACCCTGTTGTCTCAGACATATCCATTGTTTCTCTCCCTGTTGTCTGAGACATGTCCATTGTCACATTTCCTGTTGTCTCAGACATGTCCACAGTCAAAGTCCCTGCTCTTTCTGATGTATCTACTGTCTCAGTCTCTGTAGTTTCAGAAATGTCGCCTGTCTCAATCCCCATTGTTTTAGAAATGACCATGCTCTTAGTCATATTTGTATCAGACATGTCCACTATCTCAGTCCCTGTTGTTTCAGACTTCTCCACTGTTTCATTCCCTGTTGTCGCGGACATGTCGATTGTCTCTGACCCTGTTTTCTCAGATATGTGTGTTGTCTCACACACGACCATACTCTCAGTCCATGTTGTCTCAGACATGTCCACTGTACCCGTCCCTTTTGTCTCAGCCATGTACAATTTATCAGTCCCTGTTGTCTAAGACATGTCCACAGTCTCATTCCCTTTTGTTTCATATATATATATATATATATATATA
>VZQC01002342.1:784808-1029983 GCA_009823505.1 Rhizomys pruinosus
TATATATATACTGTCTCAGTCCCTGTTGTCTCAGATATGAACACACTCTTAGTCGCAGTTGTCTCAGACATGTCCACTGTCGCAATCCCTGTTGTCTCAGGTATGTCCTTTTTCTCAGTCCTGGTTGTCGCAGATGTCTCAACTGTCTCAGTCCCTGTTGTCTCAGATGTGTCCACTGTCTCAGTCGCTGTCACCTCAGACAGGAATTGTCCACTTGTCAAGACATGTCAACAGTCTCAGGCTCTATTGTCTCAGACTGGTCCACTGTATCGAACCGTGTTGACTCAGACATGTCCACTGTCTCAGTCTCTGTTGTCACAGACATGTCCACTGTCTCCAACCTTGTTGTCTCAGACGGGTCCACTGTCTCAGTCCCTGTTGTCTCAGACATGTACACTGTCTCAGTGCCTTTTCTTTCAGATATATCTACTGTCTCAGTCCTTGTTGTTTCAGACATGTGACCTGTCTGAGTCCAGATTGTCTTAGATGTGTCCACGCTCGAAATCCCTGTTGTCTCAGACATGTCCACTTTCCCAATTCCTGTTGTCTCAGACATTTCGACTGTATCAGTCCCTGTTGTCTCAAATATGACCACTGTCTCAGTCGCAGGTGTTTCACACATGTCCACTGTCTCAGTCCCTGTTGTCTCAGACATGTCCATGGTCTCAGAGCCTGTTGTCACAGATATGTGTGTTCTCTCAGCCATTTCCTCTATCTCAGTCGCTGTTGTTTCAGATATGTCCACTGTCTCATTTCCTGTAGTATCAGACATTTCCACTGTCTCATTCCCTGTAGTCTCAGATATGTCCACTGTGTCAGTGCCTGTTGACTCAGACAAGATATGTGTGTTCTCTCAAACATGTCCAATGTCTCAGTCGCTGTTGTTTCAGTCATGTCCACTGTCTCATTCCCTGTAGTCACATACATGTCTACTGTGTCAGTGCCTGTTGACTCAGACAAGTCCACTGTCCGAGTCCTGGTTCTCTCAGACATTTCCAAAGTCTCATTACTGGTTGTCTCAGATATGTCCAATGTCTGAGTCCTTGCAGTCGCAAACAGGTCCAATGTCTAATGACTTCTTGTCTCAGACATGACCACAGTCTCAGTCCCTGTTTTTTCAGATATATCAACTGTCTTAGTCCATGTTGTTTCAGACAAGTAGCCTGTCTCAGTCTCTATTGTCTCAGACCTGAACATGGACTTAGTCGCAGTTTTATCAGACATGTCCAGTGTTTCAGCCCCTGTTTTCTCATACATGTCCAAAGTCTCACTCCTGGTTGTCTCAGTCATATCCACTGTGTCAGTCCCTGTTGTCTCATACATGTCCACTGTCTCAGTCCCTGTTGTCTCAGATATGTCCACTGTCTCATTACTGGTTGGCTCAGATTTGTCCAATGTCTCAGTCCCTGTTGTCTCATATGTGTTCACTGTCTCAGTTGCTGTCATCTTAGACAGGGCTTGTCCACTGGCGAAGACATGTCACCTGTCTCAGTCTCTATTGTCTCAGACAACTCCACTGTCTAGAACCCTGTTGGCTCAGACGTGAACACTGTCTTAGTCGCAGTTTTTTCACACATGTCCACTATCTCATTCCCTATTGTCTCAGACATGTTGATTGTCTCAGAGCCTGTTTTCTCAGCTATGTGTGTTATCTCAGATATGTCCACTGTCTCAGTCCCTGTTGTCTCAGACATGTCCACTGTATCAGTCCCTGTTGTCTCAGACATGTCCACTGTCTCAATCCCTGTTGTCCCAGACATGTCCACAGTCTCAGTCCTTGCTGTTTCTGATATATCTACTGTCTCAGTCCCTGTTGTTTCTGAAATGTCACCTGTCTCAGTCCCCGTTGTCTCAGACATGAACATGCTCTTAGTTGCTGTTGTATCAGACATGTACATGGTCTCAGTCCCTGTTGTCTCAGACTTGTTCATTGTCTCAGTCCCTGTTGTTCAGGACATATCCTCTGTGTCAGTACCTGTTGTCTCAGACAAGTCCACTGTCTCAGTCCCTGTTGTTTCAGAAATGTCGCCTGTCTCACTCCCTGTCATCTCAGACATGAACATGCTCTTAGTCACAGTTGTCTCAGATATGTCCACTGTCTCAGTCCCTGTTGTCTCAGACATGTCCAGTGTCTCAGTCGCTGTCACCTCAGACAGGACATGTCCACATATCAACTGTCTCAGTCTCTATTGTCTCAGAGTGGTAAACTGTCTCAAACCGTGTTGACTCAGTCGTGTCCACTGTCTCAGTCCCTGTTGTTTCAGATAAGTCCACTCACTGTCTCAGTCACTGTTGTCTCAGACATGAACATGCTCTTAGTCACAGTTGTATCACACATGTCCACAGTCTCACACCCTGTTGTCTCAGAATTGTCCACTGTCTCAGTCCCTGTTGTTCAGACATATCTACTCTGTCAGTCCCTGTTGTCTCAGACATGACCACTTCCTCAGTCCCACTTGTTTCACACATGTCAACAGTCTCAATTCCTGTTGTCTCAGACATGTCCATGGTCTCAGAACATGTTGTCTTAGATATGCGTCTTGTCTCAGACATGTCCACTACCTCAGTCCCTGTTTTCTCAGACATGTCCACTGTCTCAGTCCCTGTTGTTTCAGATATATCTACTGTCTCAGTCCCTGTTGTCTCAGACATGTAGCCGGTCTCAGTCACTGTTGTCTCAGACCTGAGCACACTCTTAGTTGCAGTTGTATCAGACATATCCACTGTTTCAGTCCCTGTTGTCACCGAAGTGTCCACTGTCCCTGTAATTGTTGTCTCAGACATGAACACTCTCTCAATTCCATTTGTTTCACACATGTCCACTGTTTCAGACATGTCCAAGGTCTCAGTCCCTGTTGTTTCAGATATATCTACTGTCTCAGTCCCTGTTGTTTCAAACATGAGGCCTGTCTCAGTCCCCCTTGTCTCAGACCTGAACACAATCTTCGTCGCAGTTGTATCAAACATGTCCACTGTCTCATTCCCTGTTGTCACAGACATGTCCAAAGTCTCAGTCCCGTTTGTCTCAGACATATCCAATTTGTCAGTCCCTGTTGTCTAAGACATGTCCATGGTCTCAGTCCTTGTTGTCTCAGATATGTCCTCTGTCTAAGTCCTGGTTGTCTCACATGTTTCCACTGTCTCACTCACTGTTGGCTCAGATGTGTCCACTGTCTCAGTTGCTGTCATCTCAGACAGGACTTGTGTGCTTGCGAACATGTCAACTGTCTCAGTCTCTAATGTCTTAGACAGGTATACTGTCTAGAACCCTGTTGTCTCAGACATGACCACTGTCTCAGTCGCAGTTGTTTCACACATGTCCACTGTCTCATTCCCTTTTTTCAGACATGTCCATTGTCTCAGTCCCTGTTGTCTCATACATGCCCACTGCATCAGCCTCTGTTTTCTCAGACATGTCCATTGTCTGAGTCATTATTGTCTCAGACATGTCGATAGACTCAGTCCCTGTTGCATCAGATATATGTACTGTCTCACTCCCTGATTTTTCAGAAATGTCACCTGTCTCAGTCACCGTTGTCTCAGATATGAACACGCTCTTAATGGCAGTTGTCTCAGACATGTACACTGTCGCAGTCCCTGTTGTCTCAGATTTGTCCACTGTCTCAGTCCTGGTGTGTCCAATGCCCCAGTCCCTGTTGACTCAGATGTGTCCACTGTCTCAATCGCTGTCATCTCAGGAAGGGCTTGTCCAATGGCGAAGACATGTCAACTGTCTCAGGCTCTATTGTTTCAGACTGGTCCACTCTTTTGAACCGTTTTGACTCAGTCATGTCCACTGTCTCAGTCTCTGCTGTCTCCGACATGTCCGCTGTCTCAAACCCTGTATTATCAGACGTGTCCACTGACTCTTTCCCTGTTGTCTCAAACATGTCCACTGTCTCAGAACCTGGTGTTTCACACATATAAACTGTCTCAATCCCTGTTGTCTCAGACATGTCCATGGTATCTGACTCTGTTGTCTAAGGTATATGTGTTGTATCAGACATGTCCACTGTCCCAGTCCCTGTTGTTTCAGATATGTCCACTGTCTTAGTCCCTGTTGTCTCAGACATGACCACTGTCTCAGTCCCTGTTTTCTCAGTCAGGAAGAGGCTAGGGTCAGAGGTCTCCAGGATGTGATCTCACTTTTATGACATCAGTCCAAAAAGAACTCAGAATCCTTGTTACAAGCAAGTACAGGCCTGTGACAAACTGAAAAACCTCACTTGTCTTGAAAGACTGGGCTAAGTAGGATGTTGCTTTTCTGCTTTCAGCCTTCTGGAGGCTCAGGCCCCAGAAGACCCAGGAATCCAGTGTTTGGAAACATCTGGAGATGCAGAGAGCGCCCTCTAGCCCATCATATCTGGCCATTATTACACAGGGACACACAATTGACACTGGACAGGAAAAAGTAGAAAGTTTGTGATCCCCCGATATACCCAGTTCATCAGTGTGTGTGTGTGTTTGTGTGTGTGTGTGTGTGTGTGAAATTCAACAAGTCCACTGTCTCAGACATGTCCACTGTCTCAGTCTATGTTGTCTCAGACATGTCCACTATCTCGAACCCTCTTGTCTCAGACATGTCCACTGTCTCATTCCCTGTTGGTTCAGAAATGCCCACTGTCTCAGTCCCTGTTGTCTCAGACATGTTCACTGTCTCAATCCCTCTTTTTTCAGATATATCTACTGTATCTGTCTGTGTTGTTTCAGACATGTTCCCTGTCTGCCTCCAGATTATCTTAGATGTGTCCACGCTGTAAGTCCCAGTTGTCTCAGACATGTCCAAATTCTCAGTCCCTGTTGTCGCCGACATGTCCACTGTCTCATTCCCTGTTGTCACTGACATGACCACTGTCTCAGTTGCAGATGCTTCACACATGTCCAGCATCTCAGTTCCTGTTGTCTGGGACATGTAAATGGTCTCAGACCCTGCTTTCTCAAATATGTGTGTTGTCTCAGACATGTCAACTATCTCATCCCTGTTGTCTCCAACATGTCCACTGTCTCATTCCCTGTTGTCTCCGACATGACAACTGTCTCAGTTGCAGTTGTTTCACACTTGTACACTGTCTCAGTCCCTGTTGTCTCCAACATGACCACTGTCTCAGTACCAGTTGTTTCACACATGTATACTGTCTCTGTACCTGTTGTCTCAGACATGTCCATGGTCTCAGACCCTGTTTTCACAGACATGTGCGTTGTCCAGACATGTCCACTGTCTCAGTTCCTGTATTCTCAGACATGTCCACTGTCTCAGTCCCTGTTGTCTCGGAAATGTCCACTGCCTCACTCCCTGTTGTTTCAGATATATCTACTGTCTCAGTCGCTGTTGTTTCAGTCATGTAGCCTGTCTCAATCCCCATTGTCTCAGACCTGAACACGCTCTTAGTAGCAGTTGTATCAGACATGTCCACTGTCACAGTCCCTGTTGGTTCAGACATGTCCACTGTCTCATTCCCTGTTGTTTCACACATGTTCAGTTTCTCAGTGGCTGTTTTCTCAGATATGTCCACTGGCTAAGTCCCTGTTCTCTGAGACATGTCCAAAGTTTCAGTCAGAGTTGTCTCAGATATGTCCAGTGTCTGAGTCCCACACCAGGAAGTGATGTCACCTTTATGACATAAGTCCAAAAAGGACTCAGAATCCTGGTTACCAGCAACTACAGGCCAGTGGCAACCTGAAACACCTCACTTGTCTTGAAAGACTGGACTGAGCAGGATGTTGCTTTGCTGCTTGGGGCCTTCTGGAGGCTCAGGCCCAATGAGACGCAAGAATCCAGTGTTTGGAAACTTCTGGAGACGCATGGTGTGCCCTTTAGACCATCATATCTGGACATTTTCCTCCAGGGACACACAAGTGACACTGATCAGGAAAAAGTATAATGTTTGTGATACCCCTGATATACCCAGTTCATCAGTGTGTGTGTTTGTGTGTGTGTGTGTGTGTGTGTGTGTGTGTGTGTGTGAGTATGAGTGTGGGAGAAAGTCAACATGTCCACTGCCTCAGTGCCTGTTGTCTCAGATATGTCCAATGTCTGAGTCCCTGTTGTCTCAGAGATGTCCACTGTCTAAGTCCCTGCAGTCTCAGACAGGTCCAATGTCTGATTCCCTTTTGTCTCAGATATGTCCAATGTCTGATTCTCTTTTGTCTCAGACATGTCCAAGGTCTCAGTCCCTGTTGATTCAGATATATCTACTGTCTCAATCACTATTGCTTCAGACATGTAGCCTCTCTCAGTCTCCGTTGTCTCAGAACTGAACACGATCTTAGTCGCAGTTTTATTGGACATGTCCACTGTCTCAGTCCCTGTTGTCTCAGACATGTCCAAAGTCTCAGTCACGGTTGTCTCAGACATATCCACTGTGTCAGTCCAAGGTCGTGTGTGTGTGTGTGTGTGTGTGTGTGTGTGTGTGAATGTCTGTGTGGGAGAAAGTCAAAATGTCCCCTGTCTCAGTGCCTGTTGTCTCAGATATATCCAAATGTCTGAGTCCCTGTTCTCTCAGATATTTCCACTGTCTAAGTACCTACAGTCTCAGACATGTCCAAAGTCTCAGTCCCGGTTGTCTCAGACATATCCACTGTGTCAGATCCTGTTGGCGCAGACATATCCACTGTCTCAGTAACTGTTGTCTCAGATATGTCCACTGTCTCAGTCCTGGTTGTCTCAGATGTGTCCATGTCTCAGTCCCTATTTTCTCATATGTGTCCACTGTCTCAGTCCCTGTCATATCAGGCAGGACTTGTCCACTGGCGAAGATATGTCAACACTCTCAGTCTATATTGTCTCAGAAATCTCCCCTGTCTAGAACCCTGTTGTCTCAGACATGACCACTGTCTCAGGCTCAGTTGTTTCACACATGTCAACTGTCCCATTCCCTGTTGTCTCAGACATGTCGATTGTCTCAGACCCTGTTTTCTGAGATTGTGTGTTTACTCACACATGTCCACTGTCTCAGTCCCTGTGGTCTCAGTCATGTCCACTGTATCAGTCCCTGTTGTCTCAGACATGTCCACTGTCTCACTCCCTGTTGTGTCAGACATGTCCACTCTCTCATCCCTGTTGTCTCTGACATGTCCACTGTCTCAGTACCTGTTGTCTCCGACATGACCACTGTCTCAGTTGCAGTTGTTTCACACTTGTTCACTGTCTCAGTCTCTGCTGTCTCCGATGTGGCCACTGTCTCTGTCACTGTCCTCACACACAGGAGTTGTCCACTGGCTAAGGCATATCAACTGTCACAGTTGCTATTGTCTCAGACAGTTCCACTGTCTCAAAACCTGTTGACTCAGACTAGTCCAGAGCCTCAATACCTGTTGTCTCAGACATGGCCACAGACTCATCCCTGTTGTTTCACAAATGTACAGTCTCAGTGCCTGTTGTCTCAGCCATGTCCACTGTCTAAGTCCCTGTCCTCTCAGACATGTCCAAAGTATCTGTCCATGCTGTCTCAGATATATCCAGTGTCTGACTCCCTGCAGTCTCAGACATGTCCAATGTCTGATGCACTGTTGTCTCAGACACGTCCAAGGTCTCAGTCCCTGTTGTTTCAGATATATCTACTGTCTCAGTCCCTTTTGTTTCAGACATGTAGCCTGTCTCAGTCCCCCATGTCTCAGACTTGAATGCAATCTCAGTCACAAGTGTATCAGACATGTCCATTGTCTCAGTCCATGTTGTCTCAGACATATCCAAAAATCTCTGTCCCGTTTGTCTCAGACATATCCAATTTGTCAGTCCCTGTTGTCTAAGACATATCCACTGTCTAAGTCCCTGTTTTCTCAGATATGTCCATTGTCTCAGTCCTGGTTGTGTCAGATGTTTCCACTTTCTCAGTCACTGTTGGCTCAGATGTGTCCAGTTTCTCACTTGCTGTTATCTCAGATAGGACATGTCTGATTGCGAAGACATGTCAACTGTCTCAGTCTCTAATTTCTTAGACAGGTACACTGTCTAGAACCCTGTTGTCTCAGACAGGACCACTGTTTAAGTCGCAGTTGTTTCACACATGTACACGGTCTCATTCCCTTTTGTCTCTGACATGTCCATTGTCTCAGTCCCTGTTGCCTCAGTCATGTCACTGTATCAGTCTCTTTTTTCTCAGACGTGTCAATTGTCTGAGTCATTATTGTCTCAGACATGTCGACAGACTCAGTCCCTGTTGTATCAGATATATGTACTGTCTCAGTCCCTGTTGTTTCAGAAATGTCGCCTGTCTCAGACATGAACACGTTCTTAATCGCAGTTGTATCAGACATGTATACTGTCTCAGTCACTGTTGTCTCAGATTTGTCCACTGTCTCAGTCCCTGTTGTTTAAGACATATCCACTGTGTCAGTCCATGTCATCTCAGACAAGTCCACTGTCACAGTCCCTGTTGTTACAGAAATGTCTCCTGTCTCAGTTCCTATTGTCTCACACATGAACATGGTCTTAGTCGCAGTTGTATCAGACATGTCCACTGTCTCAGTCCCTGTTGTCTCAGACTTGTCCACTCTCTCAGATGCTGTTGGTTCAGACATATTCAATGTGTCAGTCCCTGTTTTCTCAGACATGTCCACTGTCTCAGTTCCTGTAGTCTCTTGTATGTCCAATGTCTCAGTTCCCATTGTGTTAGACATTAACACGCTCTTAGTGGCAGTTGTTTCAGACATGTCCGATGTCTCACTCCCTGTTGTCTCAGAATTGTCCACTGTCTCAGTCCCTGTTGTTTCAAACATATCTACTGTGTCAGTCGCTGTAGTCTCAGACATATCTACTCTCTCAGTCCCTGTTGTCTCAGATTTGTCGACTCTCTCAATCACTGTCATCACAGACAGGACTTGGCCACTCTTGAAGACATGTCAACTGTCTCAGCTGATATTGTCTCACACAGGTCCATTGTCTCGAACCCTGTTGATTCAGACGAGTACAGTGTCTCATTCTCTGTTGTCTCAGATATGTCCACTTTCTCATTCCCTGTTGTTTCACACATGTCCACTGTCTCAGTGCTTGCTGTCTCAGACATGTCCACATTCTCATTCCCTGTTCTCTCAGACATGTCCAAAGTCTCAGTCTCAGTTGTCTCAGATATGTCCACTGTCTTATTCCCAGCAGTTTTAGACAAATCCAATGTCTGATGCCCTGTTTTCTCAGACATGTCCATGGTCACAGTCCCAGTTATTACAGATATATCTGCTGTCTCAGTCCCTGTTGTTTCAGACATGTAGCTTGTCTCAGTACCCATTGCTTCAGACCTGAACACAATCTTATTCTCAGTTTTATCAGAAATGTCCACTGTCTCAGTCCCTGTTGTCTCAGACATGTCCAAAGTCTCAGTCAGTTTGTCTCAGACATATCCAACTTGTCATTCCCTGTTGTGTAAGACATGTCCACTGTCTCAGTCCCTGTTGTTTCACACTTGTTCAATTTCTCAGTGCCTGTTGTCTCAGACATATCCACTGGCTCAGGCCCTGTTCTCTCAGACATGTCCAACGTTTCAGTCAGATTTGTCTCAGATATGTCCAGTGTGTGAGTCCCTGCTGTCTCAGACTTGTCAAATTTCAGATTTTCTGTTGCCCCAGACATGTCCAAGGACTCAGAGCCTGTTTTCTTAGTTATGTCCAAAGTCTCAGTCCTGGTTGTCTCAGATGTGTCCACTGTCTCAGTCCCTGTTTTATCCGTGAGGAAGGGGCTAGGGACAGAGGACCCCAGGAAGTGATGTCACCTTTATGACATCAGTCCAAAAAGGACACAGAATCCTTGTTACCAGCAACTACAGGCAGTGGAACCTGAAACACCTCACTTGCCTTGAAAGACTGGACTGAGCAAGATGTTGCTTTGCTTCTTGAGGCCTTCTGGATTCTCAGCCCCAAGAAGACACAGGAATCCAGTGTTTGAAAACTTCTTAAGAAGCAGGCTGTGCCCTGTAGCCCATCATATCTGGCCATTTTCCCACAGGGACACACAAGTGACACTGATCAGGACAAAGTAGAATGTTTGTGATCCCCCTGATATACCCAGTTCATCAGTGTGTGTGTGTGTGTGTGAGTGTGAGTGTAGGAGAAAGTCAAAATGTCCCCTGTCTCAGTTTCTGTTGTCTCAGACATGTCCAAATTCTGAGTCCCTGTTGTCTCAGATATGTCCACAGTCTAAGTCCCTGCAGTCTCAGACATGTCCAGTGTCTGACGCCCTGTTGACTCAGACATGTCCAAGGTCGCAGTCCCTGTTGTTTCAGATATATCTGCTGTCTCAGCCCTTGTTCTTTCAGACATGTAGCCTCTCTCAGTCCCTGTTGTCTCAGACTTGTCCGCTCTCTCAGTCGCTTTTGTTTCAGACATATCCACATTGTCAGTCCCTGTTTTCTGAGACATGTCCACAGTCTCAGTTCCTGTTGTCTCAGATATGTTCATTGTCTCAGTCCCCATTGTCTAGACATGATCATGCTCTTAGTCACAGTTGTTTCAGACATGTCTGATGTCTCACTCCCTGTTGTCTCAGAATTGTCCACTGTCTCAGTCCCTGTTGTTTCATACATATGCACTGTGTCAGTCCCTGTTGTCTCAGACATGTTCACTGTCTCAGTCCCTGTTGTCTGTGATGTGTCCACTGTCTCAGTCCCTGTTGTCTGAGATGTGTCCACTGTCTCAGTCACTTTCATCACAGACAGGACGTCTCCACTGTTGAAGATATATCAACTGACTCAGTTGATATTGTCTCATACAGGTCCATTGTCTCGAACCCTGTTGTTTCAGACGACTACAGTGTCTCATTCCCTGTTGTCTCAGATATGTCCACTGTCTCATTCCCTGTTGTTTCACAAATGTCCACAGTCTCAGTGCCTGTTGTCTAAGACATGTCCAAAGTCTCAGTCCCAGTTGTCTCAGATATGTCCACTGTCTCATTCCCAGCAGTTTTAGACATGTCCCATGTCTGATGCCCTGTTGTCTCACACATGTCCAAGGTCTCAGTCCCAATTGTTTCAGATATATCTACTGTCACAGTGCCTGTTGTTTCAGACATGTAGTCTGTCTCAGCCCCCATTGTGGAGATGCAAGTTGTGCCCTCTAGCCCATCATATATGGCCATTTTCACACAGGGATACACAAGTGACACTTGTATGTTGGTGATCCCCTTTATATACCTATTTCATCAGTGTGTGTGTTTGTGTGTGTGTGTGTGTGTGTGTCAGTGTGAGTGTGGGAGAAAGTCAACTTGTCCACTGTCTCAGGGCCTGTTGTCTCAGACATGTCCAAAGTCTGAGTCCCTGTTGTCTCAGATATGTTCACTGTCTAATTCCCTTCAGTCTCAGACAGTTACAATGTCTGATTCCCTGTTGTCTCAGATATGTCCAAGTTCGCCGTCCATGTTCTTTCAGATATATCTACTGTCTCAGTCCCTGTTGTTTCATACATGTAGCTTCTCTCGGTCCCCATTGATTCAGACCTGAACACGTACTTAGTCGCAGTTTTATCAAACATGTCCACTGTCTCAGTCCCTATTGTTTCAGACATGCCCAAAGTCTCTGTCCTGGTTGTCTCAGACATATCCACTCTGTCAGTCCCTGTTCTCTCAGACATATCCACAGTCTCAGTACCTGTTGTCTCTGATATGTTGACTCTCTCAATCCTAGTTGTCTCAGATATGTCCATGTCTCAGTCCCTATTGTCTCATATGTGTCCACTGTCTCAGTCGCTGTCATCTCAGACAGGACTTGTCCACTGTCGAAGATATGTCAACACTCCCAGTCTATATTCTCTCAGACTGCTCAAATGTCTAGAACCCTGTTGTCTCAGACATGAACAATGTCTCAGTCGCAGTTGTTTCACACATGTCCACTGTCTCATTCCCTGTTGTGTCAGACATGTCATAGTCTCAGACCCTGTTTTCTCAGATATATGTGTTTCCTCAGACATATCCACTGTCTCAGTCCCTGTTGTCTCAGACATGACCACTGTTTCAGTCCCTGTTGTCTCAGACATGTCCACTGTATCATTCCCTGTTTTCGGAGACATAACCACAGTCTCAGTCCCTGCTGTTTCTGATATATCTACTATGTCAGTCCCTGTTCTTCCAGAAATATCTCCTGTATCATCGCCATTGTCTCAGACATGTACACGCTCTTAGTCGTACTTGTATCATACATGTCCTATGTCTCAGTCCCTGTTGTCTCAGACATGTCCACTGTCTCAGTCCCTGTTGTCTCAGATGTGTCCATTGTCTCAGTCGGTGTCATCACAGACAGGACTTGTCCACTGTTGAAGACATGTCAACTGTCTCAGTTGATATTGTCTCATACAGGTCCATTGTTTCGATCCCTGTTGACTCAGACGAGTACAGTGTCTCATTCCCTGTTGTCTCAGATTTGTCCAATGCCTCAGTCCCTGTTTTTGCTGATGTGGCCACTGTCTCAGTCACTGTCATCACACACAGGACTTGTCCCCTGGAGAAGACATGTCAACTGCCTCAGTTGCTATTGTCTCAGACAGTTCCCCTGTCTCGAAACCTGTTGACTCAGACTAGTCCAGAGTCTCAATTCCTGTTGTCTCAGACATGTCCTCAGTCTCGTTCCCTGTTTTTTCACACATGTACACAGTCTAGGTGTCTGTTGTCTCATCCATATCCACTGTCTAAATACCTTTTCTCTCAGACATGTCCAAAGTCTCTGTGCCTGTTGTCTCAGATATATCCAGTGTCTGAGTCCCTGCAGTCTCAGACATGTCCAAGGTCCCAGTCACTGTTGTTTCAGATATATCTACTGTCTCAGTCCCTGTTGTTTCAGACATGTAACCTGTCTCAGTCCTCCTTGTCTCAGACCTAAACACAATCTTAGTCTCAGTTGTATCAGACATGTCCACTGTCTCAGTCCCTGTTGTCTAAGACATGTCCAAAGTCTCAGTTCCGTTTGTCTCAGACATATCCAATTTGTCAGTCCCTGTTGTCTAAGTCATGTCCAATGTCTCAGTCCCTGTTGTCTCAGATATGTCCATTGTCTCAGTCCTGGTGGTCTCAGATGTTTCCACGTTCTCAGTCACTGTTGGCTGAGATGTGTCCACTTTCTCAGTTGCTGTTATCTCAGATAGAACTTGTCCGATTGTGAAGACATGTCAACTGTCTCTGTCTGTCATGTCATAGACAGGTACACTGTCTAGAACCCTGTTGTCTCAGACAGGACCACTGTCGCTGTCTCAGTTTTTTCACACATGTACACTGTCTCATTCCCTTTTGTCTCAGACATGTCCATTGTCTCAGTCCCTGTTGTCTCAGACATGTCCACTGTATCAGTCTCTATTTTCTCAGACATGTCCATTGTCTGAGTCATTATTGTCTCAGACATGTCAACAGACTCAGTCCCTGTTGTATCAGATATATGTACTGTCTCAATCCCTGTTGTTTCAGAAATGTCCCCTGTCTCAATCACCGTTGTCTCAGACATAAACACGCTCTTAATCGCAGTCGTATCAGACATGTATACTGTCTCAGTTCCTGTTGTCTCAGACTTGTCCACTGTCTCAGTCCCTGATGTGTAAGACATATCCACTGTGTCAGTTCATGTTGTCTCAGACAAGTCCACTATCACAGTCCCGGTTGTTTCAGATATGTCACCTGTCTCAGTTCCTCTCGTCTCAGACATGAACACGCTCTTAGTCGCAGTTGTATGAGACATGTCCACTGTCTCAGTGCCTGTTGTCTCAGACATGTCTACATTCTAAGTCCCTGTTCTATCCGACATGTCCAAAGTCTCAGTCCCAGGTGTATCAGATATGTCCACTGTCTGATTCCCAGCAGTCTTAGACATGTGCAATGTCTGATGCCCTGTTGTGTCAGACATGTCCATGGCCTCAGTCCCAGTTGTTTTAGATAGATCACCATCTCAGTCCCTGTTGTTTCAAACATGTAGCCTGTCTCATTCCTCTTTGTCTCAGATCTGAACACAATCTTAGTCACAGTTATATCAGCCATGTCCACTGTCTCAGTCCCTGTTGTCTCAGAAATGTCTAAAGTCTCAGTCAGTTTTTCTCAGACATATCCAATTTGTCATTCCCTGTTGTCTAAGACATGTCCACCGTCTCAGTCCTTGTCTCAGACACGTCCACTGTCTCAGTCCCTATTCTTTCAGATATATCTACTTTCTCAGTCCCTATTGTCTCAGACATGTCCACTGTCTCATTCCCTGTTGTCTCAGATGTGTCCACTGTCTCAGTCCCTGTTGTCTCAGATATGTCCACTGTCTCAGTCGCTGTCAGCACAGACAGGATTTGTCCACTGTTGAAGACATGTCAACTGTCTCATTTGATGTTGTCTCATACAGGTCCATTTTCTCAAAACCTGTTGACTCAGATGAGTAGACCAACTCAGTTCCTGTTGTCTCATACATGTCCACTGTCTCATTTCCTGTTGTTTCACACATGCCCACTTTCTCAGTGCCTGTTGTCTCAGACATGTCCACTTTCTCAGTCCCTGTTTTCTCAGACATGTCCAAAGTCTCAGCCCCGGTTGTCTCATATATGTCCAGTGTCTGAGTCTCTGCAGTCTTAGACATATTCAATGTCTGATGCCCTGTTGTCTCAGACATATCCAAGGTATCAGTCCTAGTTGTTTCAGATATATCTACTGTCTCAGTCCCTGCTGTTTCAGACATGTAGCTTGTATTAGTCACCCTTGTCTCAGAACTGAACATGATCTTATTCGAAGTTGTATGAGACATGTCCACTATCTCAGTTGCTGTTTTCTCAGACATGTCCAAAGTATCAGTCCAGTTTTTCTCAGACATATACATTTTGTCAGTCCCTGTTGTCTAAGACATGTCCACTGTCTCAGTCCCTGTTGTTTCAGATATATCCAGTGTCTCGTTCCCTGTTTTTTCAGACATGTAGCCTGTCTCAGTCCCCATTGTCTCAGACCTGAACATGCTCTTAGTCGCAGTTTTATCAGTCATGTCCACTGTCTCAGTGCCTGTTGTCTCAGACATTTCCACTGTATCAGTACCTGATCTCTCAGACAGGTCCAAAATCTCAGTCCCGTTTGTCTCAGATATGTCCACTCTCTACGTCCCTGCAGTCTCAGACAAGTCCAATGTCTGATTCCCTGTTGTCTCAGACATTTCCAAGGTCTCAGTCCCTCTTGTTTCAGATATATCTACTGTCACAGTCCCTGTTGTTTCAGACATGTATCTTCTCTCAGTCCCCATTGTCTCAGACCTGAATACGTTCTTATTCGCAGTTTTATCATACACGTCCACTTCCTCAGTCCCTGTTGTCTCAGTCATGTCCAAAGTATCAGTCCCGGTTGACTCAGACATATCCACTGTGTCAGTCCCTGTTTTCTCAGACATTTTCACTGTCTCAGTACCTGTTGTCTCAGATATGTGCACTGACTCAGTCCTGGTTGTCTCAGACATGTCCACTGCCTCAGTCGCTGTCATCTCAGACAGGACTGGTCCACTGGTGAAGATATGTCAACTGCCTCAGTCTTTGTTATATCAGACAGATCCACTGTTTAGAACCCTGTTGTCTCAGACATGACCACTGTCTCAGTCGCAGTTGTCACACATTTCCACTGTCTCATTCCCAGTTGTCTCAGACATGTTGATTGTCTCAGACCCTGTTTTCTAAGATATGTGTGTTGTCTCTGACATGTCCACTGTCTCAGTACCTGTTGTCTCAGACAGGTCCACTGTATCAGTCCCTGTTGTCTCAGACATGTCCAATATCTCAGTCCCTGTTGTCTCAGACATGTCTCATTCTTTGCTGTTTCTGATATATCTACGGTCTCAGTCCCTGTTTTTAAGAAATGTCGCCTGTCTCAGTCCCCGTTGTCTCAGACATGAACACACTCTTAGTCACAGTTGTATCAGACATGTCCACTGTCTCAGTCCCTGTTGTCTTACACTTGTCCACAGTCTCAATCCCTGTTGTTTAATACATATCCACTGTGTCAGTCCCTGTTGTCTCAGACAAGTCCAATGTCTCAGTCCCTGATGTTTCAGAAATGTCGCCTGTCTCAATCCTCATCATCTCAGACATGAACACGCTCTTAGTCATAGTTGTATCAGACATGTCCACTGTCTCAGTCCCTGTTGTCTCAGACATGTCCACTGTATCATTCATTGTTGTCTCAGACATGTCCACTGTCTCAGTCCCTGTTTTCTCAGACATATACACATTCATAGTCTCTGCTGTTTCTGATATTTCAACTGTCTCAATCCCTGTTCTTTCACAAATGTTGACTGTCTCAGTCCCCATTGTATCAGGCATGAACACGCTCTTTTTCGCAGTTATATCAGACATGTCCAATGTCTCAGTCCCTGTTGTCTCAGAATTGTCCACTGTCTCAGTCGCTTCTTTTCAGACATATCCACTGTGTCAATCCCTGTTGTCTCAGACATGTCCACTGGCTCAGTCTCTGTTGTCTCAGATATGTCCACTGTCTAATTCTCCATTGTCTCAGACATGAACACCCACTTAGTCACAGTTGTTTCAGACAAGTCCGATGTCTCTGACCCTGTTGTCTCAGAATTGTCCACTGTCTCAGTCCCTGTTGTTTGATACATATCTGCTGTGTCAGTCCCGATTGTCTCAGACATGTTGACTGTCTCAGTCCCTGTGGTTTCAGATGTTTCCACTGTCTCAGACCCTGTTGTCTCAGGTATGTTCACTGTCTCATTTGCTCTCATCACAGACAGGACTTGTCCACTTCTGAAGACATGTCAACTTTCTCAGTTGATATTTTCTCATACTTGTCCATTGTCTTTAACCCTGTTGACTCAGATGAGTCCATTGTCTCAGTCACCATTGTCTCAGATTTGTCCACTGTCTCATTCCCCGTTGTTTCACACATGTCTACTTTCTCAGTGCCTGTTGTCTCAGACATGTCCAATTTCTCAATCACTGTTCTCTCAGACATGTCCAAAGTCTCAGTCCTGGTTGTCTGAGCTATGTCCACTGTCTGAGTCCATGCAGTATTAGACATGTGCAATGTCTGATGCCCTGTTATCTCAGATATGTCCAAGGTCTCAGTCCCAGTTGTTTCAGATATATTTACTGTCTCTGTCCCTGTTGTTTCAGACATGTAGCATGTCTCAGTCTCCCTTGTCTCAGAACTGAACAAGACCTTAGTCACATTTGTATCAGACATGTCCACATTCTCAGTCCCTGTTGTCTCAGACATGTCCGAAATCTCAGTCCAGTTTGTCTCAGACATATGCAATTTGTCATTCCCTGTTGTCTCAGTCCCAGTTGTTTCACACATGTCCACTGTCTCCGTACCTGTTGTCCCAGACATGTAGATGGTCTCAGACCCTGTCTTCACAGATATGTGTTGTCTCAGACATGTCCACTGTCTCACTCCCTGTTGTTTCAGATATATCTACTGTCACAGTCCTTGTTGTTTCAGACATGTATCCTGTCTCAATTCCATTTGTCTCAGAACTGAACACGCTCTTAGTCACAGTTGTATCAGACATGTCCACTGTCACAGTGCCTGTTGTTCCAGATATGTCCACTGTCTCATTCCCTGTTGTTTCACACATGTTTAATTTCTCAGTGCCTGCTGTCTCAGACATGTCAAATGTCTGATTCCCTGTTGTCGCAGACATGTCCAAGGTATCAGTACCTGTTTTCTCAGATATGTCCACTGTCTCAATCCTCATTGTTTCAGATGTTCCCACTGTCACAGTCCCTGTTTTCTCAGTGAGGAAGAGGCTAGGGACAGAGGACCCTAGATAGTGACCTCATCTTTATGATATCAGTCCAAAAAGGACTCAGAATCCTGGTTACCAGCAACTATAGGCTTTTGGCAACCTGAAACACGTCACTTGTCTTGAAAGACTGGACTGAGCAGGATGTTGCTTTGATGATTTCGGCCTTCTGGAGGCTCATGCCCCAGAAGACGCAGGAATCCAGTGTTTGGAAACTTCTGGAGACGCAGGGTGTGCCCTCTAGCCAATCATATCTGGCCATTTTCTCACAGGGACACACAAGTGACATGGGTCAGGACAAAGTAGAATGTTTGTGATCTTCCTGGTATACCCAGTTTATCAGTGTGTGTGAGTGTATGTGTGTGTGTGTGAGTGTGTGAGAAAGTCAACATGCCCACCGTCTCAGTGCCTGTTCTCTCATCCATGTCCACTGACTCAGTCCCTGTTCTCTCAGACATGTCCAAAGTCTCAGTCCCAGTTGTTTCTGATATGTCCACTGTCTAAGTCCCTGCAATCTCAGACAAGTCCAATTTCTGATTCGCTATTGGCTCAGACATGTCCAAAGTCTCAGTCCCTGTTGTTTCAGATACATCTACTGTCTCATTCCCTATTGTTTCAAACAAATATCCTCTCTCAGTACCCGTTTTCTCAGACATGAACACATTCTAATTCGCAGTTTTGTCAGACATGTCCACTGTCTCAGTCCCTGTTGTCTCAGATATGTCCAAAGTCTCAGTCCCGGTTGACTCAGACGTATCCACTGTGTCAGTCCCTATTGTCTCAGACATGTCCACTGTCTCAGTACCTGTTGTCCCAGATATGTCCACTGTCTCAGTCCTGATTGTCTCAGATGTGTCCACTCTCTCAGTTACAGTTGTCTCATGTCTCAGTCGCTGTCATCTCAGACAGGACTTGTCCACTGGCGAAGATATGTCAACTGTCTCAGTCTCTATTGTCTCAGACATCTCCACTGTCTAGAACCCTGTTGTCTCAGACATGACCCACTGTCTCAGTCGCAGTTGTTTCACACATGTCCCCTGTCTCATTCCCTGTTGTCTCAGACATGTCGATTGTCTCAGACCTGTACCAGATATGTCCACTCTCTCAGTCTCTGTTGTCTCAGATTTGTCCACTGTCCCAGTCCCTGTTTTTGAAGACATATCCACTGGGTCAGTCCCTGTTTTCTCAGACATGTCCACTGTATCAGTCCCTGTTGTCTCACACGTGACCACTGTATCAGTCCCTGTTGGCTCAGACATGTCCACTGTCTCAGTTGCTGTTATCTCCGACATGTCCATGGTCTCATCCCCGGCTGTTACTGATTTATCTACGGTCTCAGTCCCTGTTGTTTCAGAAATATCGCCTGTCTCTTTCTACGTTGTCTCAGACATGAACACACTCTTGGTCGCAGTTGTATCAAACATGTCCACTTTCTCAGTCACTGTTGTCTCACACTTGTCCACAGTCTCAGTCCCTGTTGTTTAAGGCATATCCACTGTGTCAGTAACTGTTGTCTCAGACAGATCCACAGTCTCAGTCCCTGTTTTCTCAGATATGTTCACTATATCATTCCTTGTTGTCTCAGGCATGTCCACTGTCCAAGTCCCTGTTATCTCAGACATATCCACGGTCTCAGTCCCTGCTGTTTCTGATATATCTACTGTATCAGTTCCTGTTCTTTCAGAAATGTCGCCTGTCTCAGTTCCCATTGTCTCAGACATGAACACGCTCTTAGTCGCAGTTGTATCAGACATGTCCACTCCCTCAGTCCCTGTTGTCTCAGATTTGTCCACTGTCTCAGTTGCTGTTTTTTCAGACATATACACTGTGTCAGTCCCAGTTTTCTAAGACATGTCCACTGTCTCAGTCCCTGTTGTCTCAGATTTGTCCACTGTCTCAGTTGCTGTTTTTTCAGACATATACACTGTGTCAGTCCCAGTTTTCTAAGACATGTCCACTGTCTCACTCCCTGTTGTCTCAGATATGTCCACTCTCTCAGTCCCCGTTGTCTCAGACATGAAAACGCTCTTAGTCACAGTTGTTTCAGACATGTCCGAAGTCTCTGTCCCTGTTGTCTCAGAATTGTCCACTGTCTCAGTCCCTGTTGTTTCATACATATCCACTGTGTCAGTCCCTCTTGTCTCAGACATGTCCACTGTCCCAGTCCCTGTGGTTTCAGATGTGTCCACTATCTCAGTCCCTGTTGTTACAGATATGTCCACTCTCTCAGTCACTGTCATCACAAACAGGACTTGTCCACTGTTGAAGATATGTCACATGTCTCACTTTATATTGTCTCATACAGGTCCATTGTATTGAACCCTGTTGACTCAGAGGAGTCCATTGTCTCAATCCCTGTTTTCTCAGATTTGTCCACTGTCTAATTCTGTGTTGTTTCACACATGTCCACTGTCTCAGTACCTGTTGTCTCAGACATGTCCACTTTTTCAGTTCCTGTTCTCTCAGACATGTCCAAAGGCTCAGTCCTGGTTGTCTCATATATGTCCAGTGTCTGAGTCCCTGCAGTCTTAGACATGTCCAATGTCTGATGCCCTGTTGTTTCAGACATGTCCAAGGTCTCAGTCCCAGTTGTTTCATATATATCTACTGTCTCAGTCCCTGTTGCTTCAGACATGTATCCTGTCTCAGGCCCCCTTTTCTCAGACCTGAATACGACCTTAGTAGCAGTTCTATCAGACATGTCCCCTGCCTCAGTCCCTGTTGTCTAAGACATGTCCAAAGTCTCAGTCCAGTTTGTCTCAGACATATCCAATTTCACATTCCCTGTTGTCTAAGACATGTCAACTGTCATCAGTCCCTGTTGTCTTATACATGTCCACTGTTTCAGTCCCTGTTGTTTCAGATATATGTACTGTCTTAGTCCCTGTTGTTTCAGACATGTAGCCTGTCTCAGTCCCCGTTGTCTCAAACCTGAACATGCTGTTAGTCGCAGTTGTATCAAATATATCCACTGTCTATCTCTGTTGTCTCAGACATTTCCACTGTCTTGAACCCTGTTTTCTCAGACGTGTCCACCGTCTCAGTCCCTGTTGTCTCAGACATGTCCACTGTCTCAGCACCTGTTGTTTCCCACATATCTACTGTCTCAGTCCCTGTTGTCTCAGACATGTCCGTGGTCTCTGACACAGTTGTCTACGATTTGTGTGTTGTGTCAGACATGTCTACTGCCCCTCTCCCTGTTTCAGACATGTCTACTCTCTTAGTCCCTGTTGTCTCAGACATGTCCACTGTCTCAGTCCCTGTTCTCTCAGAGATGTCCAAAGTCTGAGTCCCGGTTGTCTCAGATATGTCCACTGTCTAAGTCCCTGCAGTCTCAGACAGGTCCAATGTCTGATTCCCTGTTGTCTCAAACATGTCCAAGGTCTCAGACCCTGTTTTTTCAGATATATCTAATGTCTCAGTCCCTGTGGTTTCAGACATGTAGCCTGTCTCAGTCCCCGTTGTCTCAGACCTGAACACGCTCTTATTCACAGTTGTATCAGACATGTCCACTGTATGTCTCTGTTGTCTCAGACATGTCCGCTGTCTCAAACCCTGTTTTCTCAGACGTGTAGACTGTCTCAGTCCCTGTTGTATCAGACATGTCCACTATCTCAGACACTGTTGTTTCACACATATTAACTGTCTCAGGCCCTGTTGTCTCAGACATGTCCGTGGTCTCTGACCCTGTTGTCTAAGATTTGTGTGTTGTCTCAGACATGTCCACTGTCTCAGTCCCTGTAGTTTCAGACATGTCTACTGTCTTAGTCCCTGTTCTCTCAGACATGTCCAAAGTCTCAGTCCCGCTTATATCAGATATGTCCACTCTCTAAGTCCCTGCAGTCTCAGACAGGTCCAATGTCTGTTTCCCTATTGTGTCAGAAATGCCCAACGTCTCAGTCCCTGTTGTTTCAGATATATCTATTGTCTCAGTCCCTGTCGTTTCACACATGTAGCCCCTCTCAGTCACCATTTTCTCAGACCTGAACACGTTCTTATTCGCAGTTTTATCAGACATGTCCATTGTCTCAGTCCCTGTTGTCTCAGACATATCCAAAGTCACAGTCCCGGGTAATTCAGACATATCCACTGTGTCAGTCCCTTTTGTCTCAGACATGTCCACTGTCTCAGTACCTGTTGTCTCAGATATGTCCACTGTCTCAGTCCTGGTTGTCTCAGATGTGTCCACTGTCTCAGTCCCTGTTGTGTCATATGTGTCCCATGTCAAAGTCGCTGTCATCTCCACCAGGTCTTGTCCACTGGCGAAGATATGTCAAATGTCTCAGTCTCTTTGGTCTCAGACAGCTCCACAGTCTAGAACACTGTTGTCTCAGACATGAATACTGTCTCAGTTGCAGTTGTTTCACACATGTAAAGTGTCTCATTCCCTGATGTCTCAAACATGTCGAATGTCTCAGACCCTGTTTTCTCAGATATTTGTGTTGTCTCAGACATGTTCACTGTCTCAGTCCCTGTTGTCTCAGACATGTAAACTCTATCAGTCCCTGTTGTCTTAGAAACGTCTGCTGTCTCAGTCCCTGTGTTCCCAGATATGTCCACGGTCTCATTCCCCCCTGTTTCTAATATAGCTACTGTGTCAGTGCCTATTGTTTCAGTAATGTCGCCTATCTCAGTCCCCGTTGTCTCAGACATGAACACACTCTTGGTCGCAGTTGTATCAGACATGTCCACTGTATGTCTCACACTTCTCCACAGTCTCTATCCCTGTTGTTTAATACATATCCACTGTGTCAGTCCCTGTTGTCTCAGACAAATTCACTGTCTCAGCCCCTGTTGTTTCAGAAATGTTGCCTGTCTCACTCCCTGTCGTCTCAGATGAACACGCTCTTAGTCGCAGTTGTATCAGACATATCCACTTTCTCAGTCCCTATTGCCTCAGACATGCCCACTGCATCATTCCTTTTTGTCTCAGACATGTCCACTGTCTCAGTCCCTCTTGTCTCAGACATATCAACAGTCTCAGTCCCTGTTGTTTCTGATATATCTACTGTCTCAGTCCCTGTTCTTTCAGAGATGTCGCCTGTCTCATTCCCCATTGTCTCAGACATGAACACACTCTTAGTGGCAGTTGTTTCACACATGTCCACTGTATCAGTACCTGTTGTCTCAGACTTGTCCACTGTCTCAGTCGCTGTTCTCTCAGATATGCCCAAAGTCTCAGTCCCAGTTGTCTCAGATATGTCCAGTGTCTGAGTCCCAGTAGTCTCAGAAAAGTCCAATGTCTGATTCCCTGTTCTCTCAGATATGTCCAAGGTCTCAGTCCCTGTTGTTTCAGATATATATATATATATATATATAGTAATATATAAGTAGATAGATATATAGTATATATATACTGTCTCAGTCCCGGTTGTTTCAGACATGTACACTGTCTCAGTCCCCATTGTCTCAGACCTGAACATGCTCTAGTCACAGCTGTATCAGACATGTCCAATGTCTCATTGCCTGTTGTATAAGACATGTCCAATGACTCAGTCCCGGTTGTATCAGACATATTCACTGTGTTAGTCATTGTTGTCTCAGACATGTCCACTGTCTCACTCCTAGTTGTTTCAGATGTGTCCACTATCTCAGTCGCTGTCATTTCAGACAGGACTTGTCCACTGATGTGACATGTTAAATGTCTAACTCTCTATTGTCTCAGACAAGTCCTCTGTCTACAACACTGTTGTCTCAGACATAACAATTGTCTCAGTCGCAGTTTTCTCATATATGTCCACTGTCTCATTCCCTATCGTCTCAAACATGTCGATTGTCTCAGGCCCTGTTTTCTCATATATGTTTTTGTCTCAGACATGTCCACTGTCTGAGTACCTCTTGTCTTAGACATGTCCACTGTCTCAGTCCTTGTTGTCTCAGACAGGTCCACTGTAACAATACCTGTTGCCTCAGAAATGCCCACAGTCTCAGACCTTGTTGGTTCTGATATATCTACAGCCTCTGTCCCTGTTGTTTCAGAAATGTCGCCAGTCTCAGTCCCTGTTGTTTCAGACATGAACACGCTATTTGTTGCAGTTGTATCAGACGTCAACTGTCTCAGTCCCTGTTTTCTTAGAATTTTCCACTGTCACTGTCCATGTTGTTTCAGACATATCCAATAAGTCTACTGTCTCAGTCCTGGTTGTCTCAGAGGTGTCCACTGTCTCAGTCCCTGTTGTCTCATATGTGTCCAATGTCTCATTCCCTGATATCTCAGGCAGAATTTGTCCACTGGTGAAGATATGTCAACTGTCTTAGTCTCTATTGTCTCAGAATGGTCCACTGTATCGAACCATGTTGACTCAGATGTGTCCACCTTCTCAGTCTCTGTTGTCTCAGACATGTCCTCGGTGTCGAACCCTGTTGTCTGAGACTTGTGCAATGTCTCAGACCCTGTTGTCTCAGATATGTCCACTGCCTCTCTCCCTGTTGTTTCAGACATGTCCACTCTCTCATTCCCTGTTGTCTCAGACATGTCCACTGTCTCAATCCCTGTTGTTTCATATATATCTACAGTCTCAATCCCTCTTGTTGCAGACCTGTAGCCTGCCTCAATCCCTTTGTCTCAGACATGAACACGCTCTTAGTGACAGTTGTAACAGACATGTCCACTATCTCATTCCCTCTGGTCTCAGAAATGTCCAAAGTCTCAGTCCCGGTATTCTCAGATATATGCACTGTGTCAGTCCCTGTTGTCTCAGACATTTCGACTGTCTCAGTCCCTGTTGTCTGAGTGAGGAAGAAGATATGGCCACCGGATCCCAGGAATTGACCTCACCTTTATGACGTCAGTCCAAAAAGAACTCAGAATCCTGGTTACCAGCAACTACAGGCCAGTGGCAACCTGAAGCACCTCACTTGTCTTGAAAGACCGAACTGAGCAGGATGTTGCTTTGCTAGTTCCAGCCTTCTGGAAGGTTCCAGCCTTCTGGAAGCCCAGTCCCCAAAAGACCCAGAAATCAACTGTTTGGAAACGTCTTCAAATGCAGGGTGTGCCATCTAGAACTTCATATCTGGCCATCTTCCCACGGGGACACACAAGTGACACTGGTCAGTACAAAGTAGAATGTTTGTGATCCCCCTGATATACCCAGTTCATCAGTGTTTGTGTGTTTTTGTGTGTGTGTGTGAAAGCCAACATTTCTACTGTCTCAGACATGTCAATAATCTGTCTCTGTTGTCTCAGACATGTCTATTGTCTCAAAACTTGTAGTCTCAGATGTGTCCACTGACTCAGTCCCTGTTGTCTGAGACATGTCCATTGTCTCAGTCCCTGTTGTCTCAGACATGACCACTGTCTCATTCAAAGTTGTCTCAGACATGTCCATTGTCTCAGACCCTGTTGTGTCAGATATGTGTGTTGTCTCAGACATGTCCAGTGTCTCAGTCCCTCTTGTCTCTGACGTGTCGACTGTCTCAGTTGTTGTTGTCTCAGACATGACCACTGTCTCAATCCCTGTTGTTTCACACATGCCCACTCTCTTAGTCCCTGTTGTTTCAGATATGTCCACTCCCTCAGTCTCTGTTGTATCAGACATGTCCAATGTCTCATTACCTGTTGTCTCAGACATGTCCACTGTCTCAGTCTCTGTTGTCTCAGACATGTCCACTGTCTCAATCCCTGTTGTCTCTGACATGAGAGACACAGGGTGTGCTGTATAGCCCATCATATCTGGCCATTTTCCCAGGGGGACACACAAGTGATACTGGTCAGTACAAAGTAGAATGTGATCCCCTTGATATACCCAGTTCATCAGTGTGTGTGTGTGTGTGTGTGTGTGTGTGTGTGAAAGCCAACATGTCTACTGTCTCAGCCATGTCCACTGACTCAATCTCTGTTGTCTCACACATGTCCCCAATCTCAAACCTGTTGTTTCTGATATATCTACTGTCTCATTCCTTGTTGTTTTAGAAATGTCGCCTGTCTCAATCCCCGTTGTCTCAGACATGAACACGCTCTTATTCACAGTTGTATCAGACATGTCCACTGTCTCAATCCCTGTTATTTCAGACTTGTCCACTGTCGCAATCCCTGTTGTTTCAGACTTATCCACTGTGTCAGTCCCTGTTGTCTCAGACAAGTCCATTGTCTCAGTCACTATTGTCTCAGATATGTCCAATGTCTCAGTCCCTGTTGTCTCAGACATGAACACTCTCTTACTCAGAGTTGTATCACACATGTCCATTGTCTCAGTCCCTCTTGTCTCAGATTTGTCCACTGTGTCAGGCCCTGTTGTTTCCGACATATCCACTGTGTCAGTCTGTATTGTCTCAGACATGTCCAGTATCTCAGTCCCTTTTGTCACAGATATGTGCACTGTCTCAGTCCCCGTTGTCTCAGACATGAACACACTCTTAGTCATACTTGTATCAGATATGTCCACTCTCTCAGTCCCTGTAGTCTCAGACTTGTCCACTATCTCAGTCACTGTTGTCTCAGATATATCCAGTGTGTCAGTCCCTGTTCTCTCAGACTTGTCCACTGTCTCAGTCATGGTTGTCTCAGATATGTCCACTGTCACAGTCCTGGTTGTCTCAGATTTGTCCACTGTCTCAGTCCCTGTTGTCTCAGATGTTTCCACTGTCCCAGTCACTGTCATCTCAGACATGACTTGTCCACTGGCGAAGACATGTCAACTGTCTCAGTCTCTATTCTCTCAGACAGGTTCACTATGTAGAACACTGTTGTCTCAGACATGACCAATGTCTCAGGCGCAGTTGTTTCACACATGTACACTGTAACATTCCCTGTTGTCTCAGACATGTCGATTGTCTCAGACCCTGTTTTCTCAAATATGTTTGTTGTCTCAAACATGTCCACTACCTCAGTCCCTGATGTCTCAATCATGTCCACTGTATCAGTCCCTGTTGTCTCAGAAATGTCCACGTTCTCAGTCCCTGTTGTCTCAGACATGTCCACAGTCTCAGTTCCTATTGTTTCTGACATATCTACTGTCTCAGTCCCTGTTATTTCAGAAATGTTGCCTTTCTCAATACCCGTTGTCTCATACATGAACATGCTCTTATTCGCAGTTATATCGGGCATGTCCACTGTTTCAGTCCCTTTTTTCTCAGACTTGTCCACTATCTTAGTCACTGTTGTTTCAGACATATCCACTGTGTTAGTCCCTGTTGTGTAAGAAAAGTCCACTATCTCAGTCCTTGTGGTCTCAGATATGTACAATATCTCAGGCACCATTGTCTCAGACGTGAACACACTCATAGTCACAGTTGTATCAGACATGTCCACAGTCTACCCCTCAGTTGTCTCAGATTTTTCCACTGTCTCAGTCCCTCTTGTTTCAGACATATCCACTGTGTGAATCCCTGTTGTCTCAGAAATGTCCACTCTCTCAGTCAGTGTTGTCTCAGATATGTCCACTGTCTCAGTCCCCATTGTCTCAGACATGAACACGCTCTTAGTTGCAATTGTATCAGACGTGACCACTGTCTCAGTCCCTGTTGTGTCACACTTGTCCACTGTCTCAGTCCCTGTTGTCTCAATGTGTCCACTGTCTCATTCGCTGTCACCACAGACAGGACTTGTCCACTGGTGAAGACATGTCACCTGTCTCAGTCGCTATTGTCTCAGACAGGTCCACTGTCTCGAACCCTGTTGACTCATACGAGTCCACTGTCTCAGTATCTGTTGACTCAGACATATCCACTATCTCATTCCCTTTTGTTTCACACATGTCCACTGTCTCAGTGCCTGTTTTCTCAGACACGTCCACTGTCTCAGTCTCTGTTCTCTCAGAGATGTCCAAGGTTTCAGTCCCTGTTGTTTCAGATATATCTACTGTCTCAGTCCCTGTTGTTTAGACCTGTAGCCTGTCTCAGTCATCATTTTCTCAGACCTGAACATGCTCTAGTCACAGTTGTATCAGACATGTCCACTGTCTCAGTCCCTGTTGTCTCCGACTTGTCCATTGTCTCAGTCCCTGTTGTTTCAGACATATGCCCTGTGTCATTCCCTGATGTCTCAGACATGTGCACTCTCTCAGTCACTGTTGTCTCAGATGTGTCCACTGTCTCAGACCCTGTTGTCTCAGATGTGTCCACTGTCTTAGTTGCTGTCATCACAGACAGGACTTGTCCACTGGCAAAGACATGTCAACTGTCTCAGTTGTTATTTTCTCAAACAGGTCCACTGTCTCGAACACTGTTTACTCAGACGGGTCCACTGTCTCAAACCCTGTTGTCTCAGACATGTCCACTGTCTCATTCCCTATTGTTTCACAGATGTCCACTGTCTCAGTGCCGGTTTTATCAGACATGTCCAATGTCTCAGTCATGTTCTCTTAGACATGTCCAAAGTCTCAGTCCTGGTTGTCTCAGATATGTCCAGTGTCTGAGTCCCTGCAGTCTCAGACAGGTCCAATGTCTGAATCCCTGTTCTCTCAGATATGTCCAAGGTCTCAGTCCCTGTTGTTTCAGATATATCTACTGTCTCAGTCCCTGTTGCTTCAGACATGTAGTCTGTCTCAATCCCTGTTGTAACAGACCTGAACATGCTCTAGTAGCAGTTGTATCAGACATGTCCACTGTGTCGTTCCCTGTTGTATAAGACATGTCCAATGTCTCAGTCCTGGTTGTCTCAAACATATCCACTGTGTCAGTCACTATTGTCCCAGTCATGTCCACTGTCTCAGTCCCTGTTGTCTCATATATGTCCACTGTCCCACTGTGGTTGTTTCAGATGTTTCCATTGTCTCAGTCACTGTCATCTCAGACAGGACTTGTCCACTGTGGAAGACATGTCAACTGTCTAAGTCTCTATTGTCTCAGATAAGTCCAATGTCTAGAACACTGTTGTATCAGACATGACCACTTTCTCAGTCGAGTTGTTTCACACATGTCCACTGTCTCATTCCCTATTGTTTCAAACATGTCGACTGTCTTAGTCCCTGATTTCGCAGATATGTTTACTGTCTCAGACATGTCCAATGTCTCAGTGCCTGTTGTCTCAGACATGTCCACTCTATCAGTCCTTGTTGTCTCAGAAATGACCACAGTCTCAGTGCGTGTTGTTTCTGATATATCTACTGTCTCTGTCCCTGTTGTTTCAGAAATGTCGCCAGTCTCAGTCCCCGTTGTCTCAGACATGAACACACTCTTAGTTGCAGTTGTATCAGACATGTCCACTGTATCAGTCCCTGTTGTCTCATACTTGTCCAATGTCTCAATCCCTGTTGTCTCAGACATGTCTACTGTCTCGGTACCTGTTGTCTCACATATGTTCACAAACTCAGCCCCTGTTATTCTGATATATCTACTGTCTCAGTCCCTGTTGTTTCATACATGTAGCCTGTCTCAGTCCCTGTTGACTCAGACCTGAACATGCTTTTATTTGCAGTTTTATCAGACATGTCCACTCTCTCAGTCCCTGTTGTCTCAGACATATCCACTCTCTCAGTCCCTGTTGTTTCTGACATGTCCACTGTCTCAGTCCCTGTTGTGTCAGACATGTCCACTGTCTCAGTCCCTGTTGTGTCAGACAAGTCCACTGTCTATGTCCCTGTGTCAGATACGTCCATTGACTCAGTCCCTGATATTTCAGATATATGCACTCTTTCAGTCCTTGTTGTTTCAGACATGTCCAAGGTCTCAGTAATTGTTGTCTCAGACATGTCCACTGTCACAGACCCTGTTGTGTCAGATGAATCTACTGTCTCAGTCCCTGTTGTTTCAGACATGTCACCAGTCTGAGTCCAGATTTACTTAGATGTGTCCACACTCTAAATCCCTGTTGTCTCAGACATGTCCACTGTCTCAGTCCCTGTTCTCTCTAGTATGTCCACTGTCCACTGTCTCAGTCCCAGTTTTCTCAGACATGACCACTGTCTTAGTCGCAGTTGTTTCACACATGTCCACTCTCTCAGTCCCTGTTGTCTGGGACATTTCGATGGTCTCAGAACCTGTTTTCTCAGATATGTCCACTGTCTCACTCCCTGTTGTTTCAGATATATGTACTGTCTCTGTCCCTATTGTTTCAGACATGTCACCTGTCTGAGTCCACATTGTCATAGATGTGTCCACGCTTTAAGCCCCTGTTGTGTCAGATATGTCCGCAGTCTCAGTCCCTGTTTTCTCTGACATTTCCACTCTCTCAGTCCCTATTGTCTCAGAGACGACAACTGTCTCAGTCACAGTTGTTTCACACATGTCAACTGTATCAGTCCCTGTTGTCTGGGACATGTCGATGATCTCAGACCCTGTTTTCTCAGATAAGTGTGTTGTCACAGACATGTCCACTCTCTCAGTCCCCTGTTGTCTCAAACATGTCTACAGTAGACAAAAGGGACAGAGACAGTGGACATGTGTGAAACAACCGGTAATGAGACAGTGGACATATCTGAGACAACAGGGACTGAGACAGTGGACTCGTGTGAATCAACAGGTTTTGAGACAGTGGACTTGTCTGAGACAACCAGGACTGAGACAGTGGCTATATCTGAGACAACAGGGACTGACACAGTGTACATATCTGAGACAACAGGGACTGACACATGGATATGTCTGAGAAAACCGGGACTCAGACTTTGGACATGTCTGAGACAACAGGGATTGAGACAGTGGATACGTCTGAGACAACAGGGACTGAGACAGTGGACATGTCTGATATAATGGGGACTGAGACATTGGACATATCTGAAACAACAGGGACTGAGACAATAGACATGTCTGAGACAACAGGGACTGAGAGAGTGGACACATGTGAAAAAACTGAGATTGAGACAGTGGTCAGACCACAGCGACTTACACAGTGGATATATCTGAAACAAGAGGGACTGAGACAGTGGACAGGTCTGAGGAAACAGAGACTCACACAGTGGACATGTCTGATACATCTTCAACTAAGAGCGTGTTTATGTCTGAGACAAAGGAAATTGACAGTTTACATGTCTGAAACAACAGGGACTGAGACAGTACATATACTTGGACAATGGACATGTCTGACACCAAGGCACTGAAACAGTGGACAAGTCTGACACAACATTGACTCAGACAGTGGTCATGTCTGAAACAACAGGGATTGAGAAAGTGGACATATCTGATACAACAGGGTCTGAGACAGTGGATATATATGTGACAAAACACATATCTGAGATAACATGGTCTGAGACCATGGACATGTCTGAGAATAAAAGGACTGAAAAAGTGCATATGTGTGAAATAACTGGGACTGAGACAGTGGTCATGTGTAATACAACAGGGACTGAGACATTGGACACGTTGGAGATAACAGGTTCTGAGACAGTGGACATGTCTGAGACAACACACCGATCTGAGAAAACAGGGTCTGAGACCATCACCATGTCTGAGACAACAAGGACTGAGACAGTGGACATGTGTGAAAAAACTGTGACTGAGACAATGGACATATCTGAGACAACAGGGAATGAGAGATTGTACAAGTCTCAGTCAACCGGGTTTGAGAAAGTGGAACTGTCTGAGACAACAGATGCTGATACAGTTGACATGTCTTAGCCAGCAGAAAAGTCCTGTCTGAGATGACAGTGACTGAGACAGTGGACACATCTAAGACAACCAGGACTGAGACAGGTGACACATCTGAGACTACAGGGACTGAGACAGTGGACATGTCTGAGACCACAGGGACTGAGACAATGGACAGGTCTGAGACAACACACATATCAGAAAAAACAGGGTCTGAGACCATCAACATGTCCAAGACAACAAGGACTGAGACAGTGGACATGTGTGAAACAACTGTGACTGAGACAGTGGACATGTCAGAGACCACAGGGACTTAGACAGTGGACATGTCTGAGACAACAGGAACATAGAGCATCTACACATCTAAGGCAATCTGGACTCAGACATGTGATATGTCTGAAACAACAGGGACTGAGACAGTGTACATGTCTGAGACAACAGGTACTGAGACCGTCTGCATGTCTGAGACAACAAGGATTGAGACCTTGGTCATGTCTGAGGCAATATGGCCTGAGACATTGTAAATGCTTGAGACAACAGGGCCTGAGACAGTGGACATGTCTGAGATAAGAAGTACGGGCACCGTGTATATGTCTGAGACAACAGGGACTGACACAGTGGGCAGGTCTGAGACATTGCGAACTGAGACATTGTAGATGTCTGAGATAACAGGGACTCAGACAGTAGGCATGGCTGCCACAATAGGGACTGAGACAGTGGACATGTCTGAAACAATAGGGAGTGAGTCAGAGGACATGTCTGAAACAACCGAGGCTGAGACAGTGGACATGTCTGAGACAACTGGGACTGAGACATTATAATGTCTGAAACCACAGGGACTGAGACATTGGACATTTCTGAGACAACACACATACCTGTGACAAAAGGGTCTGAGTACATGGACGTGTCTGAGGCAACAGGGAGTGAGACAGTGGACATGTCTGAGACCACAGGGACTGAGACAATGTACATGTCCGAGACAACACACATATTTGAGAAAACAGGGTCTCAGACTATCGAGATATCCCAGACAACCGGGACTGTGGACATGTGTGAAACAACTGGGACTGAGACAGTAGTCATGTCTGAGACAACAGGGACTGTTACAGTAGATATGTTTGAGACAACAGGGCCTGAGAGAGTGCACATGTCTGTGACAACACACATATTTGAAAAAACAGGGTCTGAGACAATCAACATGTCCCAGGCCACATTGACTGAGACAGAGGACATGTGTGAAATGACTGTAACTGAGAGAATGGTCAAGTCTGAGAAAACAGGGCCTGAGAGAGTGGAAATGTCGGAGACAACAGGGACTAAGCCTGTGGACATGTCTGACACAACAGGGAGTTAGAACGTGGACACATCTATGACAATCTGGACTCAGACATGTGACATGTCGGAAACAACAGGGAGAGAGACAGTAGATATATCTGAAACAAGAGGGAGTGAGACAGTGGACATGTCTAAGACAACAGGTACTGAGATCGTGGACATGTCTGAGACAACAGGGAATCAGACATTGGACATGTCTGAGGCTGCAGGGACTCAGACACTGGACATATCTGAGACAACAGTTACTGAGACATTGGACATGTCTGAGAGATCAGGGACTGAGACAGTGGACATGTCCGTGACAACAGGCATTGAGACAGAGGACATGTGTGAAACAACAGGGAATGACACAGTGGACATATCTGAGACAACAGGGACTGAGACAGTGGACTAGTCTGAGTAAACATTTTTCGAGACAGTGGACCTGTCTGAAATAATAGTGACTGAGACTGTTGACCTGTCTTCGCCAGGAGACAAGTCCTGTCTGTGATGACAGTGACTGGGACATTGGACACATCAGAGAAAACAGAGACTGAAACAGTGGACACATCTGAGACAACCAGGACTGAGACAGTGGACATATCTGAGAAAACAGGGACTGAGACAGTGGAAATGTCTGAGACCACAGGGACTGACACAGTGGATATATTTGAAACAACAGGGACTGAGAGAGTGTTCATGTCTGAGACAACAGGAACTGAGACAGTGGACATGTCTGACAAAACTGCGACTAAGAGCGTGTTCATGTCTGCAACAAAGGGAACTGAGACAGGTGACATGTCTGAGACAACGGGGACTGAGACATTGGACATGTCTGAAACAACAGGAATTTAGACAGAACATATATCTGAAACAACACGGCCTGAGACAATGTACATATCTGACACAGGTTCTTAGACAGTGGACATGTCTGACACAACAGGGACTGGGATAGTGGACATGGCTGACACAACAGGGACTGAGAGAAGGTACATGTCTGAAACTACAGGGCCTGAGACAGTGGACATGTCTGAGATATCATGGCCTGAGACAGTGGAATATCTGAAACAACAGGGACTGAGAAAGTGGACATTTCTGAGACAACACACATATCTGTGACAAAAGGCTCTGAGACCATGGACAAGTCTTAGACAACAGGGTTTGAGACAGTGGACATGTTTGAAACAACTTGGACTGAGACATTGGTCATGTATTAGACAACAGCGACTGATACCGTGGACATGTCTGAGACACAGGGTCTGACACAGTGTACATGTCTGAGACAACACACATACCTGAGAAAACAGGGTCTGAGACCATCGAAATTTCCCAGACAACAGGAACTGAGACAGTTGACATGGGTGAAACAACTGAGACTGTGACAGTGGTCATGTCTGAGAACACTGGCACTGAGACAGTGGACATGTTGGTGAGAACAGGGACTGAGACAGTGGACATGTCTGAGACAATAGGGATTTAGAGCATGGGCACATCTAAGAAAATCTGGACTCAGACTGCTGACAGGTCTGAAACAACAGGGACTGAGACAAAAGATTCATCTGACACAACAGGGACTGTGACAGTGGACATGCCTGAGACAACAATTACTGAGACCTTGGACATGTCTGAAACAACAAGGACTGAAACAGTACATATATCTGAAATAACAGGGACTGAGACAATGGACATATCTGACATAGGGACATAGACAGTGGACATGTCTGACACAACAGGGACTGAGACAGTGGACATGTCTGACACAACAGGGACTGAGACAGTGGACATATCTGAAACAACAGGGACTGAGACAATGGACATGTCTGATAAAACTGTGAATAAAAGCATGCTCAGGTCTGAGAAAACAGGGACTGAGACAGGCTACATATATGAAACAACAGGGACTGAGACAGTAGATATATCAGAACAACAGGGGCTGAGATTGTGGACATATGTGAGACAACAGGGACTGAGACAGTGGACATGTCTGAGACAACAGTCACTGTTACAATAGACATGTTTGAGACAACAGGGACTGAGAGAGTAGACATGTCTGAGACAACACACATATCTGAGAAAACAGGGTCTGAGACCATCGACATGTCCCAGACAACTGGGACTGAGACAGTGGANTATCAGAACAACAGGGGCTGAGATTGTGGACATATCTGAAACAACAGGGACTGAGACAATGGACATGTCTGAGACAACAGGGTCTGAGAGAGTGGACGCATGTGAAAAAACTGAGATTGAGACAGTGGTCAGACCACATTATAACAGACATGTCCACTCTCTCAGTCCCTGTTGTCTCAGACATATCCACTGTCTCAATCCCTGTTGTCTCAGACATGTCCAAAGTCTGAGTCCCGGTTTTCTCAGACATATCCATGTGTCAGTCCCTGTTGTCTCAGATATGTACACTGTGTCAGTCCCTGTTGTCTCAGATATAGCCACTGTCTCAGTCCTGGTTGTCTCAGATTTGTCCACTGTCTCAGTCCTGTTCATCTCAGATTTGTCCACTCTCTCATTCCCTGTTGTCTCAGATATGTCCACTGTCTCAGTGCTGGTTGTCTCAGATATGTCCACTGTCTCAGTCTTGGTTGTCTCAGATGTGTCCACTGTCTCAGTTGCTGTTATCTCAGACAGGTCTATTCTACTGGCTAAGACATATCAAGTGTGTCACCATCTATTGTCTCAGACAGGTCCACTTACTTGAACCCTGTTGACTCAGACTTGTACACTGTCTCAGTCCCTGTTGTCTCAGATATGTCTATTGTCTCATTCCCTGTTTTTTCAAACTTGTCGTCTGTCTCAGTGCCTGTTGTCCAAGCCATGTCCCCTTTCTCAGTCGCTGTTATCTCAGATATGTCCGTGGTCTTAAACCCTGTTGACCCAGACATGTCCACTCTCTCAGTCCCTGTTGTTTCAGATATATCCACTGTGTCAGTCCCTGTGGTCTCAGACATATCCACTTTCTCAGTCCCTGTTGTCTCAGATATGTCCACTGTCTCAGTCCTGGTTGTCTCAAATATGTCTTCTGTCTGAATCCCTACTGTCTCAGACGTGACCACTATCTCAGTCCCTGTTGTGTCAGACAGGTCCACTTTCTAAGTCCCTGTGTCAGATATGTACATTGTCTCAGTCCCTGTTGTTTCAGATGTATGTACTGTCTCAGTCCCTGTTGTATCAGACATGTCCAATGTCCCAGTCCCTGTTGTCTCAGACAAGTCACCTGTCCCAGTCCCCATTGTCCAAGACATGAACACGCTCTTAGTCTCAGTTGTATCAGACATGTCCTCTGTCTCAGTACCTGTTGTCTCAGACATGAACACCATATCAGTCCCTGTTGTTTCAAATATATCCACTGTGTCAGTCCCTGTTGTCTCAGACATGTCCACTGTCTCAGTCCCTGTTGTCTCAGAAATGACAATCCCAGTTGTTTCACACATGTTCAATGTCTCAGTTCCAGTTGTCTCAGATACATCCATGCTCTCAGACCCTGTTGGCTCAGATATGTGTGTGGTCTCAGAAATGTCCACTGTCACTGTCCATGATTATTCCGACGTGTCCTATGTCTCAGTCATTGTTGTCTCACACATGACCACTGTCTCAATCTCAGTTTTTTCACACATGTCCAATGTCTCAGTCCCTGTTGTCTCAGACAAGTCCATTGTCTCAGTCCCTGTTATATCAGATATGTCCAAAACCTCAGTCCCTGTTATATCAGGCATGTCCACTGTCTCAGTCCCTGTTGTCTCAGACATGTCCAAAGTCTGAGTCCCGGTTGTCTCAGACATATCCATGGGTCAGTCCCTGTTGTCTCAGATATGTCCACTGTGTCAGTCCCTGTTGTCTCAGATGTATCCACTGTCTCAGTCCTGGTCGTCTCAGATTTGTCCACTGTCTCAGTCCCTGTTGTCTCAGATGCGTCCACTGACTCAGTTGCTGTCATCTCAAACAGGACTTTTCCAGGGGCGAAGACATCTCAACTTTCTAAGTATATATTGTCTCAGAGTTCACAACTGTCTAGAACCGTGTTGTCTCAGACATGACCAGTGTCTCATTCTCAGTTGTTTCACACATGTCCACTGTCTCATTCCCTGTTGTCTCAGACATGTCAATGGTCTCAGACCCTGTTTTCTTGGATATGTGTTGTCTCAGACATGTCCAGTGTCTCAGTCCCTGTGGTCTCAGAAATGACCACTTTCTCAGTCCTTGTTGTCTCAGACATGTCCAGTGTCTCAGTCCCTGTTGTTTCATACATGTCCACTGTCTCAGTCCCTGTGGTCTCAGAGAGATCCACTGTGTCATTACCTGTAGTCTCAGACATGTCTACTGTCTCAGTCCCTGTTGTCTCAGATATGTCCACTGGCTCCATCCTGGTTTTCTCAGATGTGTCCACTGTGTCAGTTGCTGTTATCTCAGACAGGATTGTCTACTGGCTAAGACATGTCAACTGTGTCAACATCTATTGTCTCAGAGAGGTCCACTTTCTTGTACCTGGGTGACAGAGATTTGTACACTGTGTCATTCCCTGTTGTCTCAGATATGTCCATTGTCTCATTCCCTGTTTTTTCACACTTGTCGTCTGTCTGCGTGTTTTCCAAGCCATGTCCCCTGTGTCAGTCCCTGTTATCTCAGATATGTCCATGGCCTCAAATCCTGCTGACTCAGACATCTCCACACTCTCAGTCCCTTTTGTCTCAGACATGTCCTCTATCTCAGTCCCTTTTGTTTCAGATATATGCACTGTGTCAATCCCTGTAGTCTAAGACATGTCCACTGTCTCAGTCCCTGTTGTCTCAGACAAGTCATCTGTCTCAGTCCCCGTTTGCCAAGACAAGAACATTCTCCTAGTCGCAGTTGTATCATATATGTCCACTTTCTCATTACCTGTTGTCTCAGACATGAACACTGTCTCAGTCCCTGTTGTTTCATATATATCCACTGTGTCAATTCCTGTGGTCTCAGATATGTCCAGTGTCTTAGTCCCTGTTGTCTCAGATGTGACAAGTCCCTGTTTTTTCACACATGTACAATGTCTCAGTACCTGTTGTCTCAGACATGTCCATGCTCTCAGACCCTGTTGGCTCAGATATGTGTGTGGTCTCAGAAATGTCCACTGTTTCTGTCCATGATTATTCCGACGTGTCCTATGTCTCAGTCATTGTTGTCTCACACATGACCACTGTCTCAATCTCAGTTTTTTCACACATGTCCAATGTCTCAGTCCCTGTTGTCTCAGACATGTCTATTGTCTCATTCCCTCTTGTTTCAGATATGTCCAATGTCTCAGTTCCTGTTATATCAGACATGTCCACTGTCTCAGTCCCTGTTGTCTCAGACATGCCCACTGTCTCAGTCCCTGTTGTCTAAGACATGTCCAAAGTCTGAGTCCCAGTTGTCTCAGACATATCCATGTGTCAGTCCCTGTTATCTCATATATGTCCACTGTTTCAGTCCATGTTGTCTCGGATATATCCACTCTCTCAGACCTGGTCAGCTCAGATTTGTCCACTCTCTCAGTCCCTGCTGTCTCAGACATGTCCACTGTCTCAGTTCCTGTTGTTTCAGACATGTCCACTGTCTCAGTCCCTGTGGTCTCAAACATATCCAATGTGTCAGTCCCTGTGGTCTCAGACATGTCCACTGTCTCAGTCCCTTTTGTCTCAGATATGTCCACTGTCTCAGTCCTGGTTGTCTCAGGTGTGTCCACTGTCTCAGTGCTGGTTGTCTCAGATGTGTCCACTGACTCAGTCGCTGTTATCTCAGACAGGATTTTCTACTGCCTAAGAAATGTAAACTGTGTCAGCATCTATTGTCTCAGACAGGTCCACTTTCTTGTACCTGGTTGACTCAGACTTGTACACTGTATCAGTCCCTGTTGTCTCAGATATATCCACTGTCTCTGTCCTGGTCGTCTCAGATTTGTCCACTCTCTCAGTCCCTGTTGTCTCAGATGTGACCACTGACTCAGTCGCTGTCATCTCAGACATGACTTCTCCACTTTTGAAGACATCTGAACTGTCTAAGTATCTACTGTCTCAGAGTTCTCAACTGTCTAGAATCCTGTTGTCTCAGACATGACCAGTGTCTCATTCTCAGTTCTTTCACACATGTCCCCTGAATCATTCCCTGTTGTCTCAGACATGTCGATGGTCTCAGACCCTGTTTTCTTGGATATGTGTCTCAGATATGTTCACTCTCTCAGTCCCTGTTGTCTCAGACATATCCCATGTCTCAGTAACTGTTATTTCAGACATGTCCACAGTCTCACTCCCTGTGTTCTCAGACATATCCACTGTGTCAGTCCCTGTGGTCTCAGACATGTCCACTGTCTCAGTCCCTGTTGTCTCAGATATGTCCACTGTCTCAGTCCTCGTTGTCTCAGATGTGTCCACTGTCTCAGTCCTGGTTGTCTCAGATGTGTCCACTGTCTCAGTCGCTGTTATCTCAGACAGGATTTTCTCCGGGCTAAGACATGTAAACTGTGTCAGCATCTATTGTCTCAGACAGGTCCACTTTCCTGTACCTGGTTGACTCAGACTTGTACACTGTCTCAGTCCCTGTTGTCTCAGATATGTCCATTGTCTCATTCCCTGTTTTTTCACACTTGTCGTCTGTCTCTGTGAATGTTTTCGAAGCCATGTCCCCTGTTTCAGTCCCTGTTATCTCAGATATGTCCGTGGTCTCAAACTCTGTTGACTCAGACATGTCCACTGTCTCATTCCTTTTTGTCTCAGACTTGTCCACTATCTCCTCCCCTGCTGTTTCAGATATATCCACTCTGTGATTCCCTGTGGTATCAGACATGTCCACTGTCTCAGTCCCTGTTGTCTCAGATATGTCCATTGTCTCAGTCCTTGTATCAGATGTGTCCACTGTCTCAGTGCTGGTGGTCTCAGATGTGTCCAATGTCTCAGTCGCTGTTATCTCAGACAGGACTTGTCCACTGGCTAAGACATGTCTACTGTGTCAGCATCTATTGTCTCAGACAGGTCCACTTTCTCAAACCCAGTTGACTCAGACTTGTACACTGTCTCAGTCCCTGTTGTCTCAGACATATCCATTGCCTCATTCCCTGATTTTTCACACTTGTCTTTCTCAGTGCCTGATGTCCAAGCTATGTCCCCTGTCTCAGTCCCAGTTACCTCAGATATGTCCATTTTTCTCAAACCCTGTTGACTCAGACATGTCCACGATTTCAGTCCCTTTTGTCTCAGAAATGTCCACTGTTTCATTCCCTGTTGTTTCAAACTTGGCCACTGTCTCTCTCCCTATTGTCTCAGCCATGTCCCCTGTATCAGCCCCGGTTGTCTCAGACATGTCCAATGTTTTAGTCCCTGTTATCTCAGACATGTCAAGTGTATCAATCAGTGTTGTCTCAGACATATCCATTACCTCAGTCCCGGTTGTCTCACACATGTCCAATGTCTCAGTCCCTGTTATCTCAGACATCTACAAGGTCTCAGTTCCCGATGTCTCAGACCTGTCCACTGTGTCAGTCCCTGTAGTCTCAGACATATCCACGGTGTCCGTACCTCTTGTCTCAGACATGCCCACGTTCTCAGTACCTGTTGTCTCAGACATGTTCATTGTCTCAGTCCCAGTTGTTTCAGACATGTCACCTGTCTGAGTCCAGATTTTCTTAGATGTGTAGATGCTCTATGTCCCTATTGTCTCACACATGTTCACTGTCTCAGTTCCTGTTGTCTACAACATGTCCACTGTCTCAGTCACAGTTGTTTAACACATGTCCACTGTCTCAGTCCTTGTTGTTTCGGACATGTTGTTGGTCTCAGATGCTGTTTATTCAGATATGTGTGTTGTCTCAGACATGTCCACTGTCTCATTCCCTGTTGTCTCAGTCACATCCACTGTCTCAGTCCCTGCTGTTTCAGAGATATCCACTGTGTTAGTCCCTGTGGTCTCAGACATGTCCACTGTCTCAGTCCCTGTTGTCTTAGATATGTCCACTGTAACAGTACCTGTTGTTTCATATATATCCACTGTGTCAGTCCCTGTTGTCTCAGACATGTACAATCTTTCAGTCCCTGTTTTCTCAGATATTTGAACTGTGTCAGTCCTGGTTGTCTCAGATGTGTCCATTCTCTCATTCCTGGTTGTCTCAGTTGTGTCCACACTCTCAGTCACTGTCATCTCAGACAGTACTTGTCCGCGGGCTAAGACAAGTCAACTTTGTCAGCATCTATTGTCTCAGACAGGTCCACTTTCTCGAACCTGGTTGACTCAGACTTGTACACTGTCTCAGTCCCTGTTGTCTCAGACATGAACACTGTCTCAATCTCAGTTTTTTCACACATGTCCACTGTCTCAGTCTCTGTTGGCTCAGACATGTCCATGGTCTCAGACCCTTTTGTCACAGATATGTTTTTTGTCTCAGAAATGTCCATTGTCACAGTCCCTGTTGTTTCAGATATGTGCAATGTCTCAATCCCTGTTATATCAGACATGTCCACTGTCTCAGTCCCTATTGTCTCAGATATGTCCAAAGTCTGAGTCCCGGTTTTGTCAGACATATCCATGTGTCAGTCCCTGCTGTCTCAGATATATCCACTGTCTTAGTCCTAGTCTTCTCAGATTTGTCCACTGTCTCAGTCCCTGTTGTCTCAGATGTGTTCACTGACTCAGTCACTGTCATCTCAGACAGGACTTGTCCACTGGTGAAGACATGTCTCAGAGTTATCAAGTGTCTAGAAACCTTTTGTCTCAGACATGACCAGTGTCTCATTCTCAGTTGTTTCACACATGTCCACTGTCTCATTCCCTGATGTCTCAGACATGTCGATGGTCTCACACCCTGTTTTCTTGGATATATGTTGTATCAGATATGTCCACAGTCTCAGTCCCTGTTTTCTCAGACATGTCCACTGTCTCAGTCCCTGTTGTCTCAGATATGTCCACTGTCACAGTCCTGATTGTCTCAGGTGTGTCCACTGTCTCAGTCCTGGTTGTCTCAGAAGTGTCCACTGTCTCTGTCGCTGTTATCTCAGACAGGACTTGTCTACTGGCTAAGACATGTCAAGTGTGTCAGCATCTATTGTCTCAGACAGGTCCATTTTCTTGAACCCGGTTGACTCAGACTTGTACACTGTCTCAGTCCCTGTTGTCTCAGACATGTCCACTCTCTCAGTCCTTGCTGTCTCCGATATGTCAACTATCTCATTCCTTATTTGCTCATACGTGACCACTGTCTCAGTCACAGTTGTTTCACACATGTCCACTGTCTCAGCCCTTGTTGTCTCAGACATGTTGAGGGTCTCAGACCCTGTTTTCTCAGATATGCATGTTGTCTGAGAACTGTCCACTCTCTCAGTCCCTGTTTTCTCAGACATGTCCATGGTCTCAGACCCTGTTGTCACAGATATATGTGTTGTCTCAGACATTTCCACTGTCTGAGTCCCTGTTTTTTCAGACATGTCCACTCTCTCAGTCCCTGTTGTCTCAGACATGTCCACTGTCTCATTCCCTGTTTTCTCAGACTTGTCCACTGTCAGTCTCTGTTGTTTCAGATATATCTACTTTCCCAGTCCCCCTTGTTTCAGACATGTAACCTGTCTCAGTCCCTGATCTCAGACCAGAGCACCCTCTTAGTCTCAGTTGTATCAGACATGTCCACTCTCTCAGTCATTGTTTTCTCAGTCATGTCCACTGTCTCAGTCCCTATTTTCTAAGTGAGGAAGAGGCTTGGGTCAGAGGACCCAAGGAAGTGACCTCACCTTTATGACATCAGTTGAAAAAGAACTCAGAATCCTGGTTACTAGCAACTACAGGCCAGTGGCAACCTGAAACACCTCACTTCTCTTGAAAGACTGGACTGAGCAGGATGTTGCTTTGCTGCTTCCAGCATTCTGGAGGCTCAGTCCCCAGAAGACCCAAGAATCCAGGGTTTGGAAACATCTGGAGACGCAGGGTGTGCCATCTAGCCCATCATATCTGGCCCTTTTTACACGCGGACACACAAATGACACTGGTCAGTACAAAGTCAAATGTTTGTGATCCCCCTGATATATCTAGTACATCAGTGTGTGTGTATGTGTGTGTGTGAGTGTGTGTGTGAGAAATTCAACCTGTCCACTATCTCAGACATGTCAACTGTCTCAGTCCCCGTTGTCTCAGACATGTCTACTGCCTCGAAACATGTTATTTCAGACATGTCCACTGTCTCAGTCTCTGTTATCTCAGACATGTCAGCTCTCTAATTCAATGTTGTCTCAGACATGACCACTGTCTCAGTCCCAGTTGTTTTGCACATGTACACTGTCTCAGTCCCTGTTGTCTAAGATATTTCCAAGTTCTCAGACCCTGTTGTCTCAGATATGTGTGTCTTCTCAGACATGTCCACTGTCTCAGTCCCTGTTGTCTCTGACGTGTCCACTGTCTCAGTCCCTGTTATCTCAGACATGACCACTGTCTCAATACCAGTTGTTTCACACATGTACAATGTCTCTGTCCCTATTGTCTCAGACATGCCCACTCTCTATATCCCTTTTGTCTCAGGCATGTCCACTGTCTGAGTGCCTGTTGTTTCAGATATATCTACTATCTCAGTCCCTCTTGTTTCAGGCATGTAGCCTGTCTAAGTCCCTGTTGTCTCAGACCTGAACACGCTCTTAGTCACATTTGTATCAGACATGTGCACTCTCTCAGAACCTGTTGTTTCAGACATGGCCAAATTCTCAGTGCCGGTGGTCTCAGACATATCCACTGTGTCAGACCCTGTTGTCTCAAACATGTCCACTGTCGGAGTACCTGTTGTCTCAGATATGTCCACTGTCTCAGTTCTGGTTGTCTCAGATGTGTCCACTGTCACAGTCACGGTCATCTCAGACATGATTTCTCCACTAGCGAAGACATGTCAACTGTTTTAGACTCTATTGTCTCAGAAAGGTCCACTGTCTAGAACGCGGTTGTATCAGACATGACTAAAGTCTCAGTCGCAGTTGTTTCGCACATGTCCACTGTCGCATTCCCTGTTGTCTCAGACATGTCAATTTTCTCAGACCGTTTTCTCAGATATGTGTGTTTTCTCAGACATGTCCCCTGTCTCAGTCCCTGTTGTCTCAGATATGTGTGTTTCTCACACATGTCCACTGTCTCAGTCCCTGTCGTCTAAGACATGTCCACAGTTTCAGTCCCTGTTGTCTCAGATATGTCCCATGTCTCATTCCCTGTTGTCTCAGACATGTACAATGTCTCATTCCCTGTTGTCTCAGACATGTCCACTGTATCAGTCCCTGTTGTTTCAGACATGTCCACAGTCACATTCCCTGTTGTTTCTGATATATCTACTGTCTCAATCAGTATTGTATTATTTCAGAAATGTCACCAGTCTCAGTCCCATTGTCTCAGACATGAACACGCTCTTGGTCGCAGTTGTATCAGACTTGTCCAATGTCTCACTCCCTGTTGTCTCAGACATGTCCACTGTCTCAGTCCCTCTTGTTTCAGACATGACCACTGTCTCAGTCCCAGTTGTATCTCACATGTACACTGTCTCAGTCTCTGTTGTGTCAGACATGTCCATGGTCTCAGATCCTGTTGTCTCAGATATGTGTGTTATCTCAGACATGTCTACTGTCTCACTCCCTGTTGTATACGACGTGTCTGCTGTCTCACTCATTGTTGGCTCAGACAGGACCACTGTCTGAATCACAGTTGTTTTACACATGTCCAGTTTCTCAGTCCCTGTTGCCTCATACATGTCCATAGTCTCAGACCCTGTTGTCACAGATATGTGTATTGTCTCAGACATGTCCAATGTCTCAGTGCCTGTTATTTCAGATATGTCCACAGTCTCAGTCCCTATTGTCTCAGACATGTCCACTGTCTCAGTCCCTGTTGTCTCAGACATGTCCACAGTCTCAGTTCCTGTTGTTTCATATNTATATATACTGTCTAAGTTTCTGTTGTTTCAGACATGTAGCCTGTCTCAGTCCCCGTTATCTCAGACCTGAACATGCTCTTAGTCGTAGTTGTATCAGATATGTCCACTGTCTCCGTCTCTGTTGTCTCAGACATGTCCAAAATCTCATTCCCGGTTGTCTCAGACATATCCAGTGTGTCAGTCCCTGTTGTCTCAGACATGTCCACTGTCTCAGTCCCTGTTGGATCAGATATGTCCACTCTCTCAGGCCTTCTTGTCTCAGATTTGTCCACTGTCTCAGTCCCTGTTTTCTCAGATGTGTCCACTGTCCCAATCACTGTCATCTCAGACATGACTTGTCCACTGGCGAAGACATGTCAACTGTCTCAGTCTCTATTGTCTCAGACAGGTCCACTGTTTAGAACACAGTTGTCTCAGACATGAACAATGTCTCAGTCACAGTTGTTTCACACATGTGCACTGTAAAATTCCCTGTTGTCTCAGACATGTCGATTGACTCAGACCTTGTTTTCTCAAATATGTGTGTTGTCTCGGATATGTCCACTATCTCAGTCCCTGATGTCTCAGTCATGTTCACTGTATCAGTCCCTGTTGTCTCAGACATGTCCACTGTCTCAGTCCCTGTTGTCTCAGAGATGTCCACAGTCGCAGTCCCTGTTGTTTTTGACATATCTACTGTTTCAGTCCCTGTTTCAGAAATGTCGTCTGTCTCAATCCCCGTTGTCTCATACACGAACACGCTCTTATTCGCAGATGTATCAGACATGTCCACAGTCTCAGTCCCTCTTGTCTCAGACATGTCCACAGTCTCAGTCCCTTTTATTTCTGACATATCTACTGTCTCAGTCTGTTTCAGAAATGTCGCCTGTCTCAATCCCCATTGTCTCATACATGAACACGCTCTTATTCGCAGATGTTTCAGACATGTCCACTGTCTCAGTCCCTGTTGTCTCAGACTTGCCCACTATCTCAGTCCCTGTTGTTTCAGACATATCCACTGTGTCAGTACCTGTTGTCTCAGATATGTCCAATGCCTTGGCACCATTGTCTCAGACATGAACACGCTCTTAGTAGCAGTTGTATCAAACATGTCGAATATCTAAGTCCCTGTTGTCTCAGATATTTCCACTGTCTCAGTCCCTGTTGTTTCAGACATATCCACTCTGTGAGTCCCTATTGTCTCAGACATGTCCACTCTCTCAGTCCCTGTTGTCTAAGATATGTTCCAGTCCCTGTCCTTTCAGATATATGTACTGTCCCAGTCCCTGTTGTTTCAGAAATGTCAGCTCTCTCAGTCCACGTTGTCTCGGACCTGAACAAGCTATTAGTCGCAGGAGTCTCAGACATGTCCCATGTTGCCGTGCCTGTTGTCTCAGATATGTATACTGTCTCAGTCCTGGTTGTGACAGATGTGTCCATAGTCTCTGTCCCTGTTGTCTCAGATGTGTACACTGTCTCATTCCCTGTTGAAAGAGCAGGATGTTGCTTTGCTGCTTCCAGCCTTCTGGAGGCTCAGTCCCCAGAAGACCCAGTAATACAATGTTTGGAAACTTCTGGAGATGGAGCGTGTGCCTGCTAGCCCATCATATCTGGCAATTTTCCCACGGGAACACACAAGTGACACTGGTCAGTACAAAGTAGAATGTTTGTGATCCCCCTGATATACACAGATCATCAGTGTGTGTGTGTGTGTGTGTGTGTGTGTGTGTGTGTGTGAAAGTCACCATGTCCACTGTCTCAGACATGTCAACTGTCTGTCTCTGTTGACTCAGACATCTCTATTGTCTCGAAACGTGTTGTCTCAGATGTTTCCTCTGTCTCAGTCCCTGTTGTCTAGACATGTCCACTGTCTCAGCACCTGTTATCTCAGACATGACCACTGTCTCAGTCCCAGTAGTTTTGCACATGTCCACTGTCTCAGTCACAGTTGTCTCAGACATATCCATGGTCTCAGAGCTTCATGTCTCAGATATGTGTATTGTCCCAGACATGTTCAATGTCTCAGTCCCTGTTGTCTCCGACATGTCCATTGTCTCAGTTGTTGTTGTCTCAGACATGACCAATGTCTCAATCCCTGTTGTTTCACACATGTCCACTGTCTCAGTCCCTGTTGTGTCACACAAGACCATGGTCTCAGACCCTGTTGTCAAAGATTTGTGTGTTTTCTCAGACATGCCCACTGTCTCAGTCACTGTTGTTTCAAATATGTCCACTCACTTAGTCCCTCTTGTCTCAGACATGTCCACTGTCTCAGTCCCTGTTGTTTCAGATATATGTACTAACTCAGTCCCTGTTGTTTCAGACATGTAGTCTGTCTCAGTCCCCGTTGCCTCAGACTTGAACAAGCTCTTATTCGCAGTATCACACATTTCCACAGTCTCAGTCCCTGCTGTCTCAGACATGTCCAAAATCTCAGTCCCGGTTGTCTCAGACACACCCAGTGTGTCAGTCCCTGTCGTCTCAGACATGTCCAATATCTCAGTCTCTGTTGTTTCAGACATGTTCACTGTCTCAGTCCAGGTTGTCCCAGATATATCCACTGTCTCAGTCCCTGTTATCTCAGATTTGTCCAGTCTTCCAGTCCCTGTTGTCTCAGACAGGACTTGTCCATTGGCGAAGATATGTCAACTGTCTCAGTCTCTATTTTCTCAGACAGGTCCACTATCTAGAACAATGTTGTCTCAGACATGACAAATGTCTCAGTCGCAGTTGTTTCACACATGTCCACTGTATCATTCTCTGTTGTCTCAGACATGTCGATTATCTCAGACCCTGTTCTCTCAGATATGTGTGTTGTGTCAGACATGTCCACTACCTCAGTCCCTATTATCTCAGACATGTCCACTGTATCACTCCCTGTTGTCTCAGACATGTCCACAGTCTCAGTTCCTGTTGTTTCTGATATGTCTATTTTATCAGTCCCTGATGTTTCAGAAATGTCACCTATCTCAATCCCCGTTGTCTCAGACAAGAACATGCTCTTATTCACAGATGTATCAGACATGTCCACTGTCTCAGTCCCTGTTGTCAAAGACTTGCCCACTGTCACAGTCCCTGGAGTTTCAGACATATCCACTGTGTCAGTCCATGTTGTCTCAGAAAAGTCCACTGTCTCAGTCCCTGTTGTCTCAGATATGTTCAATGTCTCAGTCCCCATTTTCTCAGACATGAACATGCTCTTAATATCAGTTGTATCACACATGTCCAGTGTCTCAGTCCCTGTTTTCTCAGATTTGTCCACTCTCTCAGTCCCTATTGTTTCAGACATATCCAATCTGTCAGTCCCTGTTGTTTCAGACATATCCACTATGTCATTCCCTGTTGGCTCAGACATGTGCACACTCTTAGTCCGTGTTGTATCAGATGTGTCCAACATCTCAGATCCTGTTGTCTCAGATGTGTCCACTGTCTCAGTCGCTGTCATCACAGACAGGACTTTTCCACTGGCGAAGACATCTCAACTGTCTCAGTCGTTATTTTCTCAGACAGGTCCACGGTCTCGAACCCTGTTGACTCAGATGAGGCCAGTGTCTCAGTCCGTGTTGTCTCAGATATGTCCACAGTCTCATTCCCTGTTGTTTCACACACATCCACTGTCTCAGTGCCTGTTTTATCAAACATGTCCATTGTCTCAGTCCCTGTTCTCTCAGACATATCCAAAGTCTCAGTCCTGGTTGCCTCAGATATGTCCAGTGTCTGAGTCCCTGCAGCCTCAGACAGGTCCAATGTCTGATTACCTGTTCTGTCAGATATGTCCAAGGTCTCAGTCCCTGTTCTTTCAGATATATCTACTGTCTCAGTCCCCATTGTCTCTGACCTGAACATTCTCTAGTTGCAGTTGTATCAGGAAGGTCCAGTCTCATTCCCTGTTGTATAAGACATGTCCCATGTCTCAGCCCTGGCTGTCTCAGACATATCCACTGTGTAAGTCACGGTTGTTTCAGATATGTCCACCGTCTCAGTCCCTGTTGTCTCATATATGTCCACTGTCTTACTCTTGGTTGATTCTGATGTGTCCAGTGTCTCAGTAGCTTTCATCTCAGACAGGACTTGTCCACTGGCAAAGACATGTCAACTGTCTAAGTCTCTACTGTCTCAGACAATTCCACTGTCTAGAACAATGTTGTCTCAGACATGACCACTGTCTCAGTCGCAGTTGTTTCACACATGTCTACTGTCTCATTCCCTGTCGTCTCAAACATGTCTATTGTCTCAGGCCCTGTTCTCTCAGATATGTTTGTTGTACCAGACATGTCCACAGTCTCAGTACCTGTTGTCTCAGACATGTCCACTGTCTCATTCCCTGTTGTCTCACACATGTCCACTGTATCAGTCCCTGTTGTCTCAGAAATGTCCACAGTCTCAGTCCGTATTGTTGCTGATATATCTACTCTCTCTGTCCCTATTGATTCAGAAATGTCGCCAGTCTCAGTCCCCATTGTCACAGATATGAACACGCTCTTTGTTGAAGTTGTATAATGCCCCGATTTTTAACACATGTCCACTCTCTCAGTCCCTGTTATCTCAGACATGTCCACTGTCTCAGTCCCTGTTGTTTCAGACTTGTCCACTGCCTCACTCCCTGTTGTTTCAGACATATCCACTGTGTCAGTCCCTGTTGTCTCAGACAAGTGCATTGTGTCAGTCCCTGTTCTCTCAGATATGACCACTGTCTCAACCCCCATTGTCTGAGATATGAAGAAACTCTTTGTTGCAGTTGTATCAGACTTGTCAACTCTCTCAGTCCCTGTTATCTCAGAATTTTCTACTGTCTCTATCCGTGTTGTTTCAGACATATACACTTTGACTGTCCCTGTTGTCCCAGAGAAGTGCACTCTCTCAGTCCTTTGTCTCAGATATGTCCACTGTCTCAGGACCTGTTGTCTCAGATGTTTCTACTGTGTCCGTCGTTGTCATCACAGACAGGACTTGTAAACTGGCGAAAACATGTCAACTGTCTCAGTCGCTATTGTCTAAGACAGGTCAACTTTCTTGAGCCCTGTTGACTCAGACAAGTCCAATGTTTCATTCCCTGTTGTCTCAGATATGAACAATGTCTCATGTCCTGTTGTTTCACCCATGTCCACTGTCTCAGTGCCTGTTGTCTCAGACATGCCCACTGTCTCAGTCCCTGTTCTCTCAGATATGTCCAAAGTCTCAGTCCCTGTTGTCTCAGATATGTCCATTGTCTGAGTCCCTGCAGTCTCAGACAGGTCCAATGACTGATTCCCTCTTGTCTCAGACATGTCCAAGGTCTCAGTACCTGTTGTCTCAGACATGTCCAAAGTCTCAGTCCCTGTTGTTTCACATATATCAACTGTCTCAATCCCTGTTGTTTCATATATGTCCACTGTCGCAGTCCTGGTTGTCTCAGATGTATCCACTGTCTCATTAGCTGTCATCTCAGAGAGGACTTGTCCACTGGCTAAGACATGTCAACTGTCTTATCCTCTATTATCTCAGAAAGGTGCACTGTCTAGAACCTTGGTGTCTCAGACAAGAATACTGTCTCAGATACAGTTGATTCACACATGTCCACTGGCTCATTTCCTGTCATTTCAGACATGTCGACTGTCTCAAGCCCTGTTTTCTCAGATATGAATGTTCTCTAAGACATGTCCACTGTCTCAGTCCCGGTTGTCTCAGACAGGTCCACTGTCTCAGTCCCTGTTGTCGCAGACATATCCACTGTACTATTCCCTGTTGTCTCAGACATGTCCACAGTCTCAGTCCCTGTTGTTTCTGATATATCTACTGTCTCAGTCCTTGTTGTTTCAGAAATGTCGCCTGTCTCAGTCCCCATTGTCTGTGACATGAACACAGTCTTAGTTGCAGTTGTATAAGACATTTCCACTGTCTCAGTCCCTGTTGTCTCAGACTTGTCCATTGTCTCTGTCCCCGATGTTTCAGACATATCCACTGTGTCAGTCCCTGTTGTCTCAGACAAGTGTACTGTCTCAGTCCCTGATATCTCAGATATGATATCTGTCTCAGTCCCCATTGTCTCAAACAGGAACACTCACTTATTCACAGTTGTATCAGACATGTCCAATGTCTCATTCCACATTGTCTCAGATTTCTCAACTCTCTCAGTCCCTGTTGCTTCAGAAATACCACTGTGTCAGTTCCTGTTGTCTCACACATGTCCACTGTCTCAGTCAATGTTGTCTCAGATATGTCCACTCTCTCAGTCCCAGTTGTCTCAGACATGAACACGCTCATATTCACAGTTGTATCAGACATGTCCACTGTTTCATTCTCTGTTTTCTCAGAATTCTCTACTCTCAGTCCCTGTTGTTTCAGACATACTCACTGTTACAGTCACTGTTGTATCAGACATGTGCACTCTCTCAGTCCTTTGTCTCTGATGTGTCCACCATCACAGTCTCTGTTGTCTCAGATGTGTCCACTGTCTCAGTCGCTGTCATCACAGACAGGACTTGTCCAGTGGCGATGATATGTCAACTGTCCCAGTCACTATTGTTTCAGTCCATGTTGTTTCTGATATATCTACTGTCTCTGTCCCCATTGTCTCAGACATGAACACGCTCTTAGTTGCATTTGTAACATCCATGTCCACTGTCTCAGTCCCTGTTGTCTCAGACATTTCCACTGTCTCAGTCCCTGTTGTCTCACACTTGTCCACTGTCTCAGTCAATGTTGTTTCAGACATGTAGCCTGTCTCAGTTCCCATTGTCTCAGACCTGAACATGCTCTTTCTCGCAGTTGTATCAGACATGTCCAAAGTCTCTTTCCCTGTTTTCTCAGACTTGCCCAAAATCTCAGTACCGGTTGTCTCAGACATACCCTGTGTGTCAGTCCATGTTGTCTCAGACATGGCCAATGTCTCAGTCCCTGTTGTCTCAGATATGTCCACAGCCTCAGTCCTGGTTGTCCCAGATGTTTCCACTCTCTCAGTCCCTGTTGTCTCAGTTGCGTCCACTGCCCCAGTCACTGTCATCTCAGACATGACTTGTCCACTGGTGAAGACATGTCAACTGTCTCAGTCTCTGTTGTCTCAGACAGATCCACTGTGTAGAACAATGTTGTCTCAGTATCACTTGTTTCACACATGTAAACTGTATAATTCCCTGTTGTCTCAGACATGAAGATTGTCTCAGACCATGTTTTCTCAGATATATGTGTTATCTCAGACATGTCCACTATCTTAATCCCTGATGTCTCATTCATGTCCACTGTATCAGTCCCTGTTGTCTCAGACATGTCCACTGTCTCAGTCCCTGTTGTCTCAGACATGTCCACAGTCTCAAGCCTGTTGTTTCTGACATATCTACTGTTTCATTACCTGTTGTTTTAGAAATGTCACCTGTCTCAATCCCCGTTGTCTCAGACATGAACACGCTCTTAATTGCAGTTGTATCAGACATGTCCACTGTCTCAGTCCCTTTTGACTTAGACTTGTCCACTGTCTCAATCCCTGTTGTTTCAGACATATCCACTGTGTCAGTCCCTGTTGTCTCAGACAAGTCCACTGTCTCAGTCCCTGTTGTCTCAGATATGTCCAATGTCTCACTCCCCGTTGTCTCAGACATGAACACTAAGTCGCAGATGTATCACACATGTCCACTGTCTCAGTCCCTGTTTTCTCAGATTTGTCCACTGTCTCAGTCCCTGCTGTTTCAGACATATCCACTGTGTCAGTCCGTGTTGTCTCAGACATGTCCAGTGTCTCAGTCCCTTTTGTTTCAGATATGTGCACTGTCTCATTTCTCGTTGTCTCAGATATGAGCACACACTTACTCGCACTTATATCAGACATGTCCACAGTCTCAGTCCCTGTTGTCTCAGACTTGACCACTATCTCTATCCCTGTTGTTTCAAATATATCCCCTGTGTCATTGCCTGTTTTCTCAGACATGTGCATTCTCTCAGTCCCTGTTGTCTCAGATGTGTCCAATGTCTCAGTCCCTGTTTTATCAGATGTGTCTACTGTCTCAGTCACTGTCATTACAGACAGAACTTGTCCACTGATGAAGATATGTCAACTGTCTCAGTGGAAATTGTCTCAGACAGGTCCACTGTCTCGAAGCCTGTTGACTCAGACGAGTCCACTCCCTCAGTCCCTGTTGTCTCAGATATGTCTACTGTCTCATTACCAGTTTTTTCACACATGTCCACTGTCTCAGTGCCTGATATCTCAGATATGTCCACTGTCTCAGTCCCTGTTCTTTCAGACATGCCCAAAGTCTCAGTCCCGGTTGTTTCAGATATGTCCAGTGTCTGAGTCCCTACTGTCTCAGACAGTTTCAATGTCTGATTCCCTGTTCTCTCAGATATGTCCAAGGTCTCAGTCCCTCTTGTTTCAGATATATCTACTGTCTCAGTCCTTGTTGTTTCAGACATGTAGACTGTCTCAGTCCCCGATGTCTCAGACCTGAACATGCTCTAGTCGCAGTTGTATCATACATGCCCACTGTCTCATTCCCTGTTGTATAAGACGTGTCCAACGTTTCAGTCCCGGTTGTTTCAGACATGTCCACTGTCTTGGTCCCTGTTGTCTCAGATATGTCCACTGTCTCACTCCTGGTTGTATCAGATATGTCTACTCTCTCGGTTACTGTCATCTCAGACAGGACTTGTCCACTGAGGAAGACATGTCAACTGTCTCAGTCTCTATTGTCTCAGACAGGTCCACTGTCTATAATCCTGTTTTCTCAGACATGAACACTGTGTCAGTCGCAGTTGTTTCACATATGTCCACTTTCTCACTCCCTGTTGTCTCAGACATGTCGATTGTCTCAGGCCTTGTTTTCTCAGATATGTGTGTTCTCGCAGACATGTCCACTGTCTCAGGCCCTGTTGTCTCAGACATGTCCACTGTCTCAGTCACTGTTTTCTCAGACATGTCTACTCTATCAGTCACTGTTGTGTCAGACATGTGCACTGTCTCAGTCCCTGTTTTCTCAGATTCATCCACTGTCACAATCCCTGTTGTTTCAGACGTATCCACTGTGTCAGTCCCTGTTGTCTCAGAAAATTGTACTGTCTCATTCCCTGTTCTGTCAGACATGACCACTGTCTCAGTCCCCATTGTCTCAGACATGAACACGCTCTTTGTTGCAGTTGTATCAGATGTGACAACTGTCTCATTCCCTGTTTTCTCAGACTTTTCCTCTATCTCTGTCTATGTTGTTTCAGACATATCCACTGTGACAGTCCCTGTTGTCCCAGACATGTGCTCAGTCCTTTGTCTCAGATGTGTCCACTGTCTCAGTGACTTTCATCACAGACAGGCCTTGTCTACTGGTGAAGACATGTTGACTGTCTCAGTCGCTATTGCCTAAGAGAGGTCAACTTTCTCAAACCCTGTTGACTCAGGCGAGTCTACTGTTTCAGTCCCTGTTGTCTCAGATATGTCCAACGTTTCCTGCCCTGTTGTTTCTCACATGTCCACTGTCTCAGTGCCTGTTGTCTCAGACATGTCCACTGTCTCAGTCCCTGTTCTCTCAGACATGTCCAAAGTCTCAATCCTGGTTGTATCAGATATGTCCATTGTCTGAGTTCCTGCAGTCTCAGACAGGTGGTATGTCTGATTCCCTCTAGTCTCAGACATTTCCAAGGTCTCCATACCTGTTGTCTCAGACATGTCCACAGTCTAAGTCCTTGTTGTTTCAGATATATCTACTGTCTCAGTCCCTCTTGTCTCAGGAATGTCGGCTGTCTCAATCCCCGATGTGTCACACAAGAACATGCTTTTAGTCACAGTTGTCTCAGACATGTCCACTGTCGCAGTCCCTGTTGTCTCAGATATGTCTACTGTCTCAGTCCTGGTTGTTTCAGATGTGTCCAAAGTCTCTGTCCCTGTTGTCTCAGATGTGTCCACTGTCTCATTCCCTGTCATCTCAGACAGGACTTGTCCACTGGCGAAGATATTTCAACTGTGTCAGTCTCTATTGTCTCAGAATGTTCCACTGTATCGAACCATGTTGACTCAGACGTGTCCACCTTCTCAGTCTCTGTTGTCTCTGACATGTCCTCAGTGTCGAAACATGTTGTCTGATACTTGTGCACTGTCTCAGTCCCTATGTCCCTGTTGTCTCAGATATGTCCACTGTCTCAATCCCTGTGGTTTCATATATATATATATATATNGACAAAGCCAAAGCCTTCTTTTAATCTTCTAGATTGTATATATATATATATATATATATATATATTGACTCAGGCCCTGTTGTTTCAGACATGTAGCCTGTCTCAGTCCCCATTGCCTCAGACCTGAACATTCTCTTTGTCTCAGTTGTATCAGACATGTACACAGTCTCAGTCCCTGTTGTCTCAGATATGTCCAAAATCTCAGTGCTGGTTTTCTCAGACATACCCAGTGTGTCATTCCCTGTTCTCTCAGACATGTCCACTGTCTCAGTCCCTGTTGTCTCAGATATGTCCACTGTCTCAGTCCTGAATGTCTCAGATGTGTCCACTGTCTCAGTTCCTGTTGTCTCAGATGTGTCCACTGTCCCACTCACAGTCATCTCATATATGACTTGTCCACTGTTGAAGACATGTCAACTGTGTAGGTCTCTATTCTTTCAGACAGGTCCACTGTCTAGAACACTGTTGTCTCAGACATGACCAATGTCTCATTCACAGTTTTTGCACACATGTCCACTGTATCATTCCCTGTTGTCTCAGATATGTCGATTGTCTCAGACCCTGCTTTCTCAGACATGTGTGTTGTCTCAGACATGTCCACTATCTCAGTCCCTGATGTCTCAGTCATGTCCACTGTATCAGTCCCTGTTGTCTCAGACATGTCCACTGTCTCAGTCCCTGTTGTCTCACACATGTCCATGTTCTCAAACCCTTTTGTCACAGATATGCGTGTTTTCTCAGAAATGTCCGCTCTCAGTCCCTGTTGTTTCAGACATTCCACTGTCTCAGTCCCTGTTGTCTCAGACATGTCCAATGTTTCATTCCCTGTTGTCTCAGACACGTCCACTGTATCATTCACTGTTGTCTCAGACGTGACCATTGTCTCAGTCCCAGTTGTATCGCACATGTCCACTGTCTCAGTCCCTGTTGTCTCAGCAATATCTACTGTCTCAGTCCTGGTTGTCTCAGATGTGTCCATAGTCTCTGTCCCTGTTGTCTCAGATGTGTCCACTGTCTCATTCCCTGTCATCTCAGACAGGACTTGTCCACTGAAAAAGATATTTCAACTGTCTCATTCTCTATTGTCTCTGACTGGTCCACTGTATCGAACCATGTTGACTCAGACGTGTCCAAATTCTTAGTCTCTGTTATCTCAGACATGTCCTCGGTGTCGAAACATGCTGTCTGAGACTTGTGCACTGTCTCATTCCCTGTTGTTTCAGGTATATAAACTGTCTCAGGCCCTGTTGTTTCACACATGTAACCTGTCTCAGTCCCCATTGTCTCAGACCTGAACATGCTCTTTGTCACAATTTTATCAGACATGTCCACAGTCTCAGTCCCTGTTGTTTCAGACATGTCCATATCTCAGTGCCAGATTTCTCAGACATACCCAGTGTGTCAGTCCCTGTTGTCTCAGACGTGTCCACTCTCTCAGTCCCTGTGGTCTCAGATGTGTCCACTGTCTCAATCCCTGTCATCTCAGATGTGTCCACAGTCCCAGTCTCTGTCATCTCTAACATGACTTTTCCACCAGAGAAGACATGTCAACTGTCCCAGTCTCTGTTGTCTCAGACAGGTCCAATGTCTAGAACACTATTGTCTCAGACATGACCAATGGCTCAGGCACAGTTGTATTACACATGTCCACTGCATCATTCCCTGTTGACTCAGACATATCGATTGTCTCAGACCCTGTTTTGTCAGATATGTGTATTGTCCCAGACATGTCCACTATCTGAGTAACTGATGTCTTAGTCATGTCCAAGGTATCAATCCCTGTTGTCTCAGACATTTCCAATGTATCAGTCCCTGTTGTCTCAGACATGGCCAATGTCTCAGTCCCTGTTGTCTCAGACACGTCCACTGTCTCAGTCCCTGTTGTTTCTGATATATCTACTTTCTATCAGTATTGTTTCGGAAATGTCACCTGCCTCAGTCCCCGTTGTCTCAGACATGAACATACACTTGGTCGCAATAGTATCAGACTTGTCCACTGTATCAGTCCTTGTTTGTCTCAGACATGTCCACTGTCTCAGTCGTTGTTGTCTCAGACATGACCTCTGTCTGAATCCCTGTTGTTTCACACATGTCCACTGTCTCAGTCCCTGTTGTCTCAAACATGTCCATGGTCTCAGACCCTGTTGTCACAGATATGTGTATTGTCTCAGACATGTCCACTGACTCAGTCCCTGTTGTTTCAGACATGTAACCTGTTTCAGTCCCCATTGTCTCAGACCTGAACATGCTCTTTTACGCAGTTGTATCAGACATATCCAAAATCTCAATCCCTGTTGTCACAGATATGTGTATTGTCTCAGAATTGTCCACTGACTCAGTCCCTGTTGTTTCAGATATGTCCACACTCTCAGTCCTTGTTGTTTCAGACATGTCCACCATCTCAGGCCCTGTTGTGTTCGACGTGTCCACTGTCTCTGTTGTTGTTGTCTCAGACATGTCCACTGTTTCAATCCCTGTTGTTTCACACATGTCCACTGTCTCAGTCCCTGTTGTTTCAGATATGTCCACTCCCTCAGTCCCTGTTGTATCAGACATTTCCAGTGTCTCAGACCCTGTTGTCTAAGACATGTCCACTGTCTCAGTCCCTGTTGTCTCAGACATGTCCACAGTCTCAATCCATGTTGTCTCAGACATGTCCACTGTCTCAGTCCCTGTTGTCTCAGACATGTCCATGGTCTCAGACCCTTTTGTCACAGATATGAGTGTTGTCACACAAATGTCCACTGTCTCAGTCCCTGTTGTTTCAGACATTCCACTGTCTCAGTCTCTGTTGTCTCAGACATGTCCACTGTCTCATTCCCTGATGTCTCAGACATGTCCACGGTATCAGTCCCTGTTGTCTCAGACATGTCCCCTGTCTCAGTCCCTGTTGTCTCAGACATGTCCGCATTCTCAGTCCCTGTTGTTTCTGATATATCTACTGTCTATTAGTATTGTTTCAGAAATGCCGCCTGTCTCAGTCCCACTTGTCTCAGACATGAACATGTTCTTGGTCGAAATTTTATCAGACTTGTCCACTGTCTCAGACACTGTTATCTCAGACACGTCCACTGTCTCAGTCCCAGTTGTCTCAGACATGACCACTGTCTCAGTCCCTGTTGTCTCAGACATGTCCGTGGTCTGAGACCCTGTTGTCTCAGATATGTGTGTTGTCTCAGACATGTCCACTCTCTCATTCCCTGTTGTCTCAGACATGTCCACTGTATCAGTCCCTGTTGTCTCAGACATGTCCACTGTCTCAGTCCCTGTTGTTTCTGATATATCTACTGTCTATCAGTATTGTTTCAGAAATGTCACCTGCCTCAGACCCTGTTGTCTCAGACATGAACATACTCTTGGTCACAGTTGTATCAGACTTGTCCACTGTATCAGTCCTTGTTGTCTCAGACACCTCCACTGTCTCAGTCATTGTTGTCTCAGACATGACCTCTGTCTGAATCCCTGTTGTTTCACACATGTCCACTGTCTCAGTCCCTGTTGTTTCAAACATATCCATGGTCTCAGACCCTGTTGTCACAGATATGTATATTGTCTCAGACATGTCCACTCACTCAGTCCCTGCTGTTTCAGACATGTAACCTGTCTCAGTCCCTGTTGTCTCAAACCTGAACATGCTCTTTGTCACAGTTGTATCAGACATGTCCAAAGTCTCAGTCCCTGTTGTCACAGATATGTGTATTGTCTCAGACTTGTCCACTGACTCAGTCCCTGTTGTTTCAGATATTTCCAGTCTCAGACCTTGTTGTCTCAGACATGTCCACTGTCTCAGTCCCTGTTGTGTTTGACGTGTCCACTGTCTCTGTTGTTGTTGTCTCAGACATGACCGCTGTCTCAATCCCTGTTGTTTCACACATGTCCACTGTCTCAGGCCCTGTTGTTTCAGATGTGGCCACACCCTCAGTCCCTGTTGTATCAGATATTTCTAGTGTCTCAGTCTCTGTTGTCTCAGACATGTCCACTGTCTCATTCCCTGTTGTCTCAGACATGTCCACTGTCTCAATCCCTGTTGTCTCAGACATGTCCACTGTCTCAATCCCTGTTGTCTCAGACATGTCCACTGTCTCAGTCGCTGTTTTCTCATATACATCCAGTGTCTCAGGCACCATTGTCTCAGACATTAACATGATCTTGGTCGCAGTTGTATCAGACATGTCCACTGTATAAGTCCCTGTTGTCTCACATTTATCCACTGTCTCAGTCCCTGTTGTTTCAGACATATCCACTGTGTGAGTCCCTGTTGTCTCAGACATGTCAACTGTCTCTGTCAATGTTGTCTCAGATATGTCCACTGTCTCAGTCCCCATTGTCTCAGACATGAACACGTTCTTAGTTGCAGTTGTATCATATGTGACCACTGTCTCAGTACCTGTTGTCTCATACTAGTCCACTGTCTTAGTCCCTGTTGTTTCAGACATATCCGCTGTGTCATTCCCTGTTGTCTCAGACATGTGCACTCTTTCAGTCCCTGTTGTCTCAGATGTGTCCACGGTCTCAGTCCCTGTTGTCTCAGATTTGTCCACTCTCTCAGTCGCTATTATCACAGACAGTACTTGTCCACTAGTGAATACATGTCACCTTTCTCAGTCGCTATTATCACAGACAGTACTTGTCCACTAGTGAAGACATATCACCTGTCTCAGTCCCTATTCTCTCAGACAGGTCCACTGTCTCGAACCCTGTTGACTCAGATGAGTCCACCGTCTCAGTCCCTGTTGTCTCAGACATGTCCACTGTCTCCTTCCCTGTTGTTTCACACAGGTCCACTGTCTCAGTGCCTGTTGTGTCAGACATGTCCACTGTCTCAGCCCTGTTCTCTCAGACATTTCCAAAGTCTCAGTCCCATTTGTCTCAGATATGTCCAGTGTCTGAGTCCCTGCAGTCCCAGACAGGTCCAATGTCTGATTCCCTGTTCTCTCAGATATGTCCAAGGTCTCAGTCCCTGTTGTTTCAGATATATCTAGTGTCTCAGTCCTTGTTGTTTCAGACATGTAGCTTGTCTCATTGCCAGTTGTCTCAGACCTGAACATGCTCTAGTAGCATTTGTAACAGACATGTCCCCTGTCTCATTCCTTGTTGTATAAGACATATCCAATGTCTCAGTCTCAGTTGTATCAGACATGTCCACAGTCACAGTCCCTGTTGTCTCAGATATGTCCACTGTCTCACTCCTGGTTGTGTCAGATGTGTCCACTCTCTCAGTTGCTGTCATCTCAGACAGGACTTGTACACTGGCGAAGTTATGTCAACTGTCTAAGTCTCTATTGTCTCAGACAGGTCCACATTCTAGAACCCTTTTCTCTCAGACATGACCACTGTCTCAGTCGCAGTTGATTAACATATGTCCACAGTCTCATTCCCTGTCATCTCAGATATGTCGATTGTCTCAGGCCGTGATTCCTCAGATATGTGTGTTGTCTCAGATATGTCCACTGTCTCAATCCCTGTTGTCTCAGACATGTCCATGATCTCAGATCCTTTTTTCACAGATATGTGTGTTGTCTCACAAATGTCCAATATCTCAATCCCTGTTGTTTCAGAATTTCCACTGTCTCAGTGCCTGCTGTCTCAGACATGTCCACTGTCTCATTCCCTGTTGTCTCAGACATGTACACTGTCTCAGTCCCTGTTGCCTCAGTCATGTCCACAGTCACAGTCCCTGTTTAATCTCATATATCTACTCTCTCATTCAGTATTGTTTCAGAAATGTCGCCTGTCTCAGTGCCCATTGTCTCAGACATGAACATGCTCTTTGTTGCAGTTGTGTCAGACTTGTCCACTGTCTCATTCCCTGTTGTCTCAGACATGACCACTGTCTTAGTCCCAATTGTATCACACATGTCCACTCTCTCAGTCTCTGTTGTCTCAGATATATCCATGGTATCAGACCATGTTGTCTCAGATATGCGTGTAGTCTCAGACATGTCTACTGTCTCAGTCCCTGTTGTCTCAGACATGTCCACAGTCTCAGGCCCTGTTGTGTCAGACATATCCACTGTGTCACTCCCTGTTGTCTCAGACAAATCCACCTTCTCAGTCCCTGTTGTCTCAGATATGTCTAATGTCTCAATCCCCATTGTCACAGACGTGGACACGCTCTTAGTTGCAGTTCTATCACCCATGTCCACTGTCTCAGTCCCTGTTGTCTCAGACATGTCCAGGATCTCAGACCCTTTTGTCACAGATATGTGTGTTGTCTCACAAATGTCCAATGTCTCAGTCCCTGTTGTTTCAGACATTCCACTGTCTCAGTGCCTGTTGTCTCAGACATGGCCATTGCCTCTTTCCCTTTTGTCTCAGACATGTCCACTGTATCAGTCCCTCTTGTCTCAGACATGTCCACTGTCTCAGTCCCTATAGTCTCAGACATGTCCACTGTCTCAGGCCTTGTTGTCTCAGACATGTCCAAAGTCTCAGTCCCTGTTGTATCTCGTATATCTACTCTCTCAATCAGTGTTGTTTCAGAAATGTCACCTGTCTCAGTGCCCATGGTCTCAGACATGAAAATGCTTTTGGTCGCAGTTGTGTTAGACTTGTCCACTCTCTCAGTCCCTGTTGTCTCAGACACGTCCACTGTCTCATTCCATCTTGTGTCAGACATGACCACTGTGTCTGTCCCAGTTGTATCGCACATGTCCAATGTCTCAGTCTCTGTTGTCTCAGACATGTCCATGGTCTCAGACCATGTTGTCTCAGATATGTGCGTTGTCTCATACATGTCCACTGTCTCAGTCCCTGTTGTCTCCGACGTGTCCACTGTCTCATTCGTTGTTGTCTCAGACATGACCACTGTCTGAATCCCAGTTGTTTGACACATGTCCACTGTCTCAGTCCCTGTTGTCTCACACATGTCCATGGTCTCAGACCCTGTTGTCACAGATATGTGTATTGTCTCAGACATGTCCACTGTCACAGTCCCTGTTGTTTGAGACTTGTCCACTGTCTCAGTCGCTGTTGTTTCAGACATATCCCCTGTGTCATTCCCTGTTGTTTCAGACATGTGTACTCTCTCAGTACCTGTTGTTTCAGATGTGTCCACTGTCTCAGTCTCTGTTGTCTCAGATGTGTCCACTGTCTCAGGCACTGTCATCACAGACAGTACTTGTCCACTGGCGAAGACATGTCCTCTGTCTTAGTTGCTGTTTTCTCAGACAGGTCCAATGTCTCAAACCCTGTTGACTAAGACGAGTCCACTGTCTCAGTCCCTGTTGTCTCAGACATCTCCACTGTCTCATACCCTTTTATTTCACAAATGTCAGTGCCGGTTTTCTCAGACATGTCCACTATCTCAGTCCCTTTTCTCTCAGACCTGTCCAAAGTCTCAGTCCCAGTTGCCTCAGATATGTCCAGTGATGGAGTCCCTGCAGTCTCAGACAGGTCCAATGTCTGATTTCCTGTTCTCTCGCATATGTCCACGGTCTCAGTCCCTGTTGTCTGAGATATATCTACTGTCTCAGTCCCTCTTGTTTCAGACCTGTAGCCTGTTTCAGTCCCCAATTTCTCAGACCTGAGCATGCTCTAGTCACAGTTGTATCAGACATGTCCACTCTCTCATTCCCTGTTGTATAAGACATGTCCAATATCTCAGTGCTGGTTGTCTCAGACATATCCACTGTCTCAGTCCCTGCTGTCTCAGACATGTCCACTGGGTCAGTCTCTGTTGTCTCAGATATGTCCACTGTCTCCATCCTGGTTGTCTCAGATGTATACACTGTCTCATTTGCTGTCATCTCAGACAGGACTAACTGTCTCACAATCTATTATATCAGAAAGGTCCACTGTCTAGAACCCTGTTGTCTCAGACATGTCCACTGTCTCAATCACCGTTGTGTAACGCATGTCCACCATCTCAGTCCCTGTTGTTTCAGATATATCTACTGTCTCAATCCCTGTTTTTTCAGACATATAACCTGTCTCAGTACCCATTGCCTCAGACCTGAACATGCTCTTAGTCGCAGTTGTATCATACATGTCCACAGTCTCAGTCCCTGTTGTCTCAGACATGTCCAAAATCTCAGTGCTAGTTGTCTCAGATATTCCCAGTGTGTCAGTCCCTGTTGTCTTAGACATGTCCACACTCTCAGTTCCTGTTGTCTCAGATGTGTCCACTGTCTCAATCCCTGTTGTCTCAGATGTGTCCACTGTCTCAATCCCTGTTGTCTCAGATGTGTCCACAGTCCCAGTCACTCTCATCTCAGATATGACTTGTCCACTGGCGAATACATGCCAACTGTCTCAGTCTCTATTGTCTCAGAGAGGCCCACTGTCTCAGACACTGTTGTCTCAGACATGACCAATGTCTCAGTCGCAGTTGTTTCACACATGTCCACTGTTTCATTCCCTGTTTTCTCAGATATGTCAATTGTCTCATACCCTGTTTTCTCATATATGAGTGTTGTCCCACACATGTCCACTATCAGTCCCTGATTTCTCAGTCATGTCCACTGTATCAGTCCATGTTGTCGCAGATATGTCCACTGTCTCAGTCCGTGTTGTCGCAGATATGTCCAAAGTCTCAGTCCCTGTTGTTTCTGTAATATCTACAGTCTCACTCCCTGTTGTTTCAGAAATGTCGCCTGTCTCAATCCCTTTTGTCTCAGACATGAACAAGCTCTTATTCTCAGTTGTATCAGACATGTCCACTGTCTCAGTCCCTGTTGTCTCAGACTTGTCCACAGTCTCAGTCCCTGTTGATTCAGACATATCCACTGTGTCACTCCCTGTTGTCTCAGACAAATCCACCTTCTCAGTCCCTGTTGTCTCAGATATGTCCAATGTTTCAATCCCCATTGTCTCAGACATTTACACGCTCTTAGTCACAGTTGTATCACACATGTCCAAAGTCTCAGTCCCTGTTGTCTCACACTTGTCCACTGTCTCAGTCCCTGTTGTTTCAACATATCCCCTTTGTCATGCCCTGTTCTTTCAGACATGTGCACTCTCTCAGTCCCTGTTGTCTCAGATGTGTCCACTGTCTCAGTCACTGTTATCACACAAAGGACTTGTCCACTGGTGAAGACATGTCAACTGTCTCAGTCGCTATTGTCTCAGACACGTCCACTGTCTCAAACCCTGTTGACTCAGATGAGTCCACTGTCTCACTCCCTGTTGTCTCAGACAAGTCCACTGTCTCCTTCCCTGTTGTTTCACACATGTCCACTGTCTCAGTGCCTGTTGTCTCAGACACTTGCACTGTCTCAGTCCCTGTTCTGTCAGACATATCCAAAGTGTAAGTCTGGGTTGTCTCAGATATATCCAGTGTCTGAGTCCCTGCAGTCTCAGACAGGTCCAATATCTGATTCCCTGTTCTCTCAGGTATGTCCAAGATCTCAGTACCTGTTTTTTCAGATTTATCTACTGTCTCAGTCCTTGTTGTTTCAGACATGTAGGCTGTCTCAGTCCAAGTTGTCTCAGACCTGAACATGCTCTAGTGGCAGTTGTATCATACATGTATACTGTCTCATTCCCTGTTGTATAAGACATGTCCAATGTCTCAGTCCCAGTTGTCTCAGACATGTCCACAGTCTCAGTCACTGTTGTCTCAGATATGTCCACTGTTTCACTCCTGGTTGTGTCAGATGTGTCCACTGTCTCAGTCGATATCATCTCAGATTGGACTTGTCCACTTGCGAAGATATGTCAACTGTCTAAGTCTCTATTGGCTCACACAGTTCCACTGTCTAGAACCCTGTTGTCTCAGACATGACCACTGCCTCAGTTGCAGTTGTTTCACATATGTCCACTTTCACATTCCTGGTCATCTGAGACATGTCAACTGTCTCAGGCCCTGTTTTCTCAGATGTGTGTGTTGTTTCAGACATGTCCATGATCTCAGACTCTTTTGTCACAGATATGTGTGTTGTCTCACAAATGTCCAATGTCTCAGTGCCTGTTGTCTCAGACATGTCCACTCTATCAGTCCCTGTTTTCTCCGACATGTCCACTGTCTCAGTCCCTGTTGTCTCAGACATGTCCACAGTCTCAGTCCCTGTTGTTTCTGATATATCTACTGTCTATCATTATAGTTTCAGAAATGTCACCTGTCTTAGTCCCTGTTGTCTCAGACATGAACATGCTCTTGGTCGCAGTTGTATCAGACTTTCCCACTGTCTCAGTCCCTTTTGTCTCAGACAAGTCCACTGTCTCAGTCGCTGTTGTGTCAGACATGACCACTGTCTCTGTCCCAGTGGTATCGCACATGTCCAGTGTCTCAGTCCCTGTTGTCTCAGACATGTCCTTGGTCTCAGACCCTGTCATCTCAGATATGTGCATTGTTTCAGACATGTCCACTGTCTCAGTCCCTGTTGTCTCCGACATGTCCACTGTCTCAGTCGTTGTAGTCTCAGATATGACCATTGTCTGAATCCCAGTTGTTTCACACATGTCCATTTTCTCAATCCCTGTTGTCTCACACATGTCCATGGTCTCAGACCCTGTTGTCACAGATATGTGTATTGTCTCAGACATGTCCACTGTCTCAATCCCTTTTGTCTCAGACATGTCCACAGTCCCAATTCATGATTTTTCAGGTACAAATATATATATATATATATATNTGTCCACTGTCTCAATCCCTTTCTCTCAGACAATGTCCACAGTCCAATTCATTGTTTTTCAGGTACAAATATATATATATACTATAATATATATATATATATATATATATATATTGTCTCAGACATATAGCATGTCTCAGTCCCCGCTCTCTCAGACCTGAACATGCTCTTAGTTGCAGTTCTATCAGATATGTCCACTGTCTCCGTCTCTGTGTCTCAGCCATGTCCATAATCTCAGTCCCTGTTGTCTCAGACATACCCAGTGTGTCAGTCCCTGTTGTCTCAGACATGTCCACTGTATCAGTCCCTGTTGTCTCAGACATGTACACTATCTCAGTCCCTGCTGTTTCAGAAATGTCGACTGTCTCAATCCCTGATGTCTCATACATGGACATGCTCTTATTAGCAGTTGTATCAGACATGTCCACTGTCTCAGTCCCTGTTGTCTCAGACATATCCACTGTGTCAGTCCCTGTTGTCTAATTCATGTCCACTGTCTCAGTCGCTGTTGTCTCAAATATGTCCAATTTCTCAGGCACCGTTGTCTTAGACATGAACACACTCTTAGTCACAGTGGTGTCATACATGTCCACAGTCTAAGTCCATGTTATCTCAGATTTGTCCACTGTCTCAGTCACTGTTGTTTCAGACATATCCACTGTGTGGGTCCCTGTTGTCTCAGACATGTCCACTATCTCAGTCAATGTTGTCTCAGATATGTCCACTGTCTCAGTCCCTGTTGTTTCAGACATAAACATGTTCTTAGTTGCAGTTGTATCAGATGTGACCACTGTCTCAGGACCTGTTGTCTCAGATTGTCCACTGTCTCAGTCCCAGTTGTCTCAGTCATGTCCATGGTCTCAGACCCTTTTTTCACAGATATTTGTGTTGTCTCAGAAATGTCCACTCTCTCAGTCCCTGTTGTTTCAGATATTCCACTGTTTCAGTACCTGTTGTCTCACACATGTCCAATGTCTCCTGCCCTGTTGTTTAACACATATCCACTATCTCAGTGTCTGTTGTCTCGGACATGTCCACTGTCTCAGTCCCTGTTATCTCAGACATGTCCAAAGTCTCAGTCCCGGTTGTCTCAGATATGTCCATTGTGTGAGTCCCTGCAGTCTCAGACATGTCCAATATTTTATTCCCTCTTGTCTCAGACATGTACAAGGTCTCTGTACCTGTTGTCTCAGAAATGTCCACAGTCTCAGTCCCTGTCTTTTGAGATATATCTACTCTCTCAGTCCCTGTTGTTTCAGAAATGTCAGCGCTCTCAATCCCCGTTGTCTCAGACATGAATACGCTCTTAGTCACAGGTGTCTCAGACATGTCCACTGTCGCAGTCCCTGTTGTCTCAGATATGTCTACTGTCTCAGTCCTTGTTGTCTCAGATGTGTCCAACGTCTCTGTCCCTGTTGTCTCAGATGTGTCCACTGTCTCATTCCATGTCATATCAGACAGGACTTGTCCACTGGTGAAGATATGTCAACTGTCTCAGTCTCTATTGTCTCAGACTGGTCCACCGTATCAAACCATGTTGACTCAGACATGTCCAACTTCTCAGTATCTGTTGCCTCAGACATGTCCTCTGTGTTGAACCCTGTTGTCTGAGACTTGTGCACTGTCTCAGTCACTGTTGTCTCAGACATGTCCACTGTTGCAGTCCCTGTTGTCTCAGATATGTCTACTGTCTCAGTCCTGGTTGTCTGAGATGTGTCCAAAATCTCTGTCCCTGTTGTCTCAGATGTTTCTACATCATTTCTCAGTCGCTGTCATCTCAGATATTACTTGTCCACTGGCGAAGACATGTCAACTGTCTCAGTCTCTATGTCTCAGACAGGTCCACTGTCTAGAACACTGTTGTGTCAGACATGACCATTGTCTCAGTCGCAGTTGTTTCACACATATCCACTCTATCATTCCCTGTCATCTCAGACATGTGGATTGTCTCAGACCGTGTTTTCTCAGCTATGTGTGTTTTCTCAGACATGTCCACTACCTCAGTCCCTGATGTCTCAGTCATGTCCACTGTATCAGTCCCTGTTGTCGCAGACATGTACACTGTCTCAGACCCTGCTGTCTCAGACATGTCCACAGTCTCAGTCACTTTTGTTTCTGATATATCTACTGTCTCATTCCCTGTTGTTTCAGAAATGTTGCCTGTCTCAATCGCTGTTGTCTCAGACATGAACACGATCTTATTCGCAGTTGTATCAGGCATGTGCTGTCTCAGTCCCTGTTGTCTCACACTTGTCCACTGTCTCAGTCCCTGTTGTTTCAGACATATCCACTGTATCAGTCCCTCTTGTCTCAGATATGTCCAATGTCTCATGCCCTGTAGTTTCACATATGCCCCTGTCTCAGTGCCTGTTGTCTCAGACATGTCCACTGTCTCAGTCCCTGTTCTCTCATACATTTCCAAAGTCTCAGTCCCGGTTGGGTCAGATAGGTCCATTATCTGAGTCTCTGCAGTCTCAGAGAGGCCCAAAGTCGGACTCCCTCTTGTCTCAGACATGTCCATGGTCTCAGTGCCATTTGTCTCAGACATGTCCACTGTCTCAGTCACTGTTGTTTCAGTTATATCTACTGTCTCATTCCCTGTTGTTTCAGACATGTCACCTCTTTGAGTCTCCATTGTGTTATATGTGTCCACGCTCCAAGTCTTTGTTGTCTCAGACATGTCCGCTGTCTCAGTCCCGGTTGTATCGCACATGACCACTATCTCAGTCACAGTCGTTTCACACATGTCCACTGTCCCAGTCAATTTTGTCTCGGATATGTGGATTGTCTCAGACCGTGTTTTCTCAGATATGTGTGTTGTCTCAGATATGTCCACTGTATCAATCACTGTTGTCTCAGACATGTCCTCTGTCTCAGTCCCTGTTGACTAAGATATGTCCCAATCCCTTTTGTTTCAGATATATCTACTGTCTCAGTCCCTGTTGTTTCAGAAATATCGGCTGTCTCAGTCCCCGTTGTCTCAGACCTGAGCATGCTCTAGTCGCAGGAGTCTCAGAGTTGTTCACTGTCACAGTGCCTGTTGTCTCAGATATGTCTACTGTCTCAATACTGGTTGTCTCAGACGTGTCCAAAGTCTCTGGCCCTGTTGTCTCATATGTGTCCACTGTCTCATTCCCTGTTGATTGAGCAGGATGTTCCTTTGCTGCTTCCAGTCTTCTGGATGTTAAGTCCCCAGAAGGCTCAGGAATCCAGTGTTTGGAAACTTCTGGAGATGCAGAGTGTGAATTCTAGCCCATTATATCTGGCCATTTTACCACGGGGACACAGAAGTGACATTGGTCATTACAAAGTAAAATGTTTGTCATCCCCCTGAAATACCCAGTTCATCAATGTGTGTGTGTGTGTGTGTGTGTGTATGAGAGAGAGAGAGAGAGAGAGAGAGAGAGAGAGAGAGAGAGAAAGTCAACATGTCCACTATCTCAGACACGTTAACTGTCTGTCTCTGTTGTCTCAGAAATGTCTACTGTCTCGAAACCTGTTGTCTCAGATGTGTCCACTGTCTCAGCCCCTGTTGTCTCAGACATGACCGCTGCCTCAGTCCCAGTTGTTTCACACATGTCCAGTATCTCAGTACCAGTTGACTCAGACATGTCCACAGTCTCAGACCCTGTTGCCTCAGATATGTGTATTGTCCCAGACATGTCCACTGTCTCAGTCCCTCTTGTCTCAGACGTGTCCACTGTCTCAGTTTTTGTTGTCTCAGACATGACCACTGTCTCTAACCCTGTTGTTTCCCATATGTCCACTGTCTCAGTCCCTGTTGTCTCACACATGTCCATGTTCTCAGACCCTGTTTTCACAGTTATGTGTGTTGTCTCAGACATGTCCACCATCTCAGTCAATGTTGTTTCACATATGTCCACTCTCTCAGTCCCTGATATCTCAGACATGTCAACTGTCTCAGTCACTTTTGTTTCAGATATATGTACTGTCTCCATCCCTGTTGTTTCAGACATGTAGCCTGTCTCAGTCCCCGTTGTCTCCTACATGAACATGCTCTTAGTCGCAGTTGTATCACACATGTCCACAGTCTCAGTCCCTGTTGTCTCAGACATGTCCAAAATCTCACTCCTGGTATCTCAGGCATACCCACTGTGTCTCATATCCCTGTTGTCTCAGACATGTCCAATGTCTCAGTCCCTGCTGTCTCAGATATGCCCACTGTCTAAGTCCTGGTTTTCCCAGATGTGTCTACTGTATCAGTCCCTGTTGTCTCAGATGTGTCCACTATCAAAATCACTGTCATCTCAGATTTGACTTGTCCACTGGCAAAGACATGTCAACTATCTCAGTATCTATTGTCTCAGTCAAGTCCACTGTCTAGAACACTGTTGTCTCAGACATGACCAATGTCTCAGTCGCAGTTGTTTCACACATGTCCACTCCATCATTCTCTGTTGTCTCAGACATGTCAATTATCTCAGACCCTGTTTTCTCAGATATGTGTGTTGTCTCAGACATGTCCGTTATCTCGGTCCCTGTTTTCTCAGACATGAACACTGTATCAGTCCCTGTTGGTTCAGACATATCCACAGTCTCAGTTCTTGTTTTTTCTGATATATCTACTGTCTCAGTCCCTGTTGTTTCAGAAATGTCGCCTGTCTCAATCCCTGTTGTCTCCAACGTGAACACGCTCTTATTAGCAGTTATATCAGACATGTCCACTGTCTCAGTTCCTGTTGTCTCAGACTTGTCCACTGTCTCAGTCCCTGTTGTTTCAGACATACCCGTTGTGTCAGTCCCTGTTGTCTCAGACAAGTCCACTGTCTCATTCCCTGGTATCTCAGATGTGTCCACTGTCTCAGTCGCTGTCATCACTTACAGGAGTTGTCCACTGGCAAAGACATGTCAACTGTCTCAGTCGCTATTTTCTCAGACAGTTCCAATCTCTCGAACCCTGTTGACTCAGACGAGTCCACTCTCTCAGTCCCTGTTGTCTTAGACATGTCCACTCTCTCATTACCTGTTGTTTCACACTTGTCCACTGTTTCAGTGCCTGTTGACTCAGACTTGTCCACTGTCTCAGGCCCTGTTCTCTCAGATATGTCCATAGTCTCAGTCCCGATTGTCTCAGATATGTCCAGGGTCTGTGTCCCTGCAGTCTCAAACACGTCCAAAGTCTGATTCCCTGTTCTCTCAGATATGTCCAATGTCTCAGTCCCTGTTGTTTAAGATATATTTACTGTTTCAGTCCTTGTTATTTCAGACATGTAGCCTGTCTCAGTCCCAGTTGTCTCAGACCTGAACATGCTGTAATCGCAGTTTTATCAGACATGTCCAAGATCTCATTCTGTGACATGTCCACTCTCTCAGTTGTTGTTGTCTCAGACATGAACACTGTCTCAATCACTTGTTTCACACATGTCCACTGCCTCAGTCCCTGTTGTCTCAGATATATGTACAGTCTCAGTCCCTGTTGTTTCAGACATGTAGCCTGTCTCGGTCCCCATTGTCTCAGACTTGAACATGGTCTTAGTCACAGTTGTATCACACATGTCCACAGTCTCAGTCCCTGTTGCCTCAGACATGTTCACTGTCCCAGGCCCTGTTGTCTCCAACGTGTCCACTGTCTCATTCGTTGTTGTCTCAGACATGACCACTATCTGAATCCCAGTTTTTTCACACACGTCCACTGTCTCAGTAGCTGTTGTCTCACACATGTCCATGGTCTCAGACCCTGTTGTCACAGATATGTGTATTGTCTCAGACAAGTCCACAGTCTCAGTCCCTGTTGTTTAAGATATGTCCACAGTCTCAGTCCCTGTTGTCTTCAGACATGATTGCATTCTCAGTACCTGTTGTTTCCGATATATATATATATATATATATATATATATATTATTTATATACACTATCTCAGTCCATGTCACTTCGGACATGTAGCCTGTCTCAGTTCTCTCAGATCATGAACATGCTCTTGGTCACAGTTGTATGAAATATGTCCACAGTCTCCTTCTCTGTTTTCTCAGACATATCCAGAGTATCAGTCCCTGTTCTCTCAGACATGTCCACTGTCTCAGTCCCTGTTGTCTCAGATACGTCCACTGTCTCAGTCCTGTTTGTCTCAGATTTGTCCACCCTCTCCATCCCTGTTGTCTCAGATGTGTCCACTATCCCTGTCACTGTCATCTCAGACATGACAAATCCACTGGCGAAGACATATCAACTCTCTCAGTCTCTATTTTCTCAGACAAGTCCACTGTCTAGAACACTGTTTTCTCAGACATTACCAATGTCTCAGTCGCAGTTATTTCACACATGTACACTGTAACATTCCCTGTTGTCTCAGACATGTCGATTGTCTCAGACCCTGTTTTCTCATATATGTGTGTTGTCTCAGATATGTCCACTATCTCAGTCCCTGATGTCTGAGTCATGTCCACTGTGTCATTTCCTGTTGTCTCAGACACGTCCACTGTCTCAGACCCTATTGTCTCAGACATGTCCACAGTCTCAGTCCCTATTGTTTCAGAAATGTCGCCTGTCTCAATCCCTGTTGTCTCATACATGATCACGCTCTTATTTGCAATTGTATCAGACATGTCCACTGTCTCAATCCCTGTTGTCTCAGATTTTTCCACTATCTCATTCCCTGTTGTTTCAGACATATCAACTGTGTGAGCCCCCGTTGTCTCAGACATGTCCACTGTCTCAGTTCCTGTTGTCTCAGATATGTCCCATGTCTCAGGCACCATTGTCTCAGACATGAACACACTCTTAGTCGCAGTCATATCAGACATGTCCACTGTCTCAACCCCTGTGTCTCAGACTTGTCTGCTATCTCAGTCCCTGTTGTTACAGACATATCCACTGTGTGAGTCCCCGTTGTCTCAGACATGTCCACTCTCTCAGTCAATGTTGTCTCAGATATGTCCACAGTCTCAGTCCCCGTTGTCTCAGACATGAACACACTCTTAGTAGCAGTTGTATCAGACGCGACCACTGACTCAGTTCCTGTTGTGTCAGACTTGTCCACTGTCTCAGTCCCTGTATTAGTCAGTTTTCTGTTGCTGTGATAAAACACCAGATCAAGGAACTTATAAAAGGAAGAGTTTATTTGAGCTTACGATTGGCGGTTCCAGGGAATTAGTCCATTGTGGCGGGAGGCATGGTGGCTGGATCTGGAGCAGCAAACCGAGGGTCACATCTCGCAAAGAGCACAGGAAGCAAAGAGGAGCAACTGTAGAGCACGAGGCTTGTTAAGCTCACTAAGCCCGCCCCCAGTGACACACTTCCCCCAGCATGGCCACACCTTCTAAGACCTCCAGAAACAGCACCACCAACTGGAGACAAATGTCTGAATACCTAGAGCCTATGGGGGACACTCATTCAAACCACCACATTCCACTCCCTGGCCCCCATAGGCTCCTGACCATATAAAATGCAAAACGCATTTAGTCCAACCTTAAAAGTCCCCATAGTCTTTACCAGTTTCAATGTCATTCAAAAGTCCACAGTCCAAAGTCTCTTCTGAGACTCAGGCCAATCTCTTAACTGTAAGCTCCTGTAAAATCAAAAGGCAAATTACATACTCCCAATGTACAGTGGAACCGAATACACATTCCCATTCCAAAAGGGAGGAATAGAGGCATAGTGAGGAAATACTGGACCAAAACAAGACCGAAAACCAGCAGGGCAAACGCCAAGTCCTGTAGCTCCACATGCGACTTCTGGGACTTGACTTCCAAAGGGCTTACACGGCTCAGCTCTTCCAGCTTTGCTTGCAACATACATCTCTTTCTTAGGCTGGTACCACTCCCCGTATGCAGCTCTCCTTGGCAAATATCTCACAGGTCTGGCATCTCGAAAGTCTTCTTGGGGTCTCCGCTGCCAACCAGGCTTCATACTCACAGCTTCACGCAGTGGCCTATCACGGCCTTCTTTATTCAGGGACACCCCTGCTGTACTCTTCCTGGCCTCTTTGGCTCTCTGAAACCGTGGAGGAAGAGCTGATGACCCCTTCACTCTTGCAAACTTCATGTCTCTAAAGCCAGCACCACGTGAATGAAATTGCCGAATCTGGCTGCAAGTTCGGGCCAGACCCTGGCCCATTTCAACCACATTTGCTACTTTTCTCTGCCCTGGACTTGCTGGAGGATTAGCTGGGTGTGGTCTTGCCCTGAAGGTACTGATTCTTTTGTTTACTTGTAAATCTCGAAGCCCTTCCTTAATCACTTTAAACTCCTTATCAAAAGGAAACTCTCCTTCACAAGCCTTGGCCCCACCTTTAATCTTCCTAGTGCAGTTTTCAGATCCAACCTCTCCTTCACATGCCTTGGCCCCACCTTTAATCTTCCTAGTGCAGTTATCAGAGCCAAACTGTACATTTTGCATTTCTTTCTGCTCCATCTGCTCTTTTTCACTGTAGATCTGTATAATATTCACCATTAAAAGCCACGCCACCATTTCTACATTAGGCTGTCTTGAAATATCCTCCGCCAAAGACATCAGTCCACTGCTTTTCAACTTAGCATCAGGCAAGCATCTGGGCTGTGGGCAAACTGCTGCCAGACTCTTTATCAAAATATCCTGGTTGCTGCCTAAGTCTTTATTTTCCCCTGGGACCACATCTTTTGCAGCCATGCTTTCTTCCAGGCCTCCACTAGAATGGCCCTTTAAGCTCTGCTTATAATAGTCAACAGCCTTTCCAGCCCAAAGTTCCAAAGTCTTCCACACTTCTCCAAACATACACATGGTCAGGTTCTTCACAGCCAACAGCCCACTCTCTGGTACCAATAACTGTATTAGTCAGTTTTCTGTTGCTGTGATAAAACACCAGACCAAGGAACTTATAAAAGGAAGAGTTTATTTGAGCTTACAATTGGCGGTTCCAGGGAATTAGTCCATTGTGGCGGGAGGCGTGGTGGCCGGATCCAGAGCAGCAAACAGAGGGTCACATATCGCAAAGAGCACAGGAAGCAGAGAGGAGCAACTGTAGAGCACGAGGCTTGTTAAGCTCACTAAGCCCGCCCCCAGTGACACACTTCCCCCAGCATGGCCACACCTTCTAAGACCTCCAGAAACAGCACCACCAACTGGAGACAAATGTCTGAATACCTAGAGCCTATGGGGGACACTCATTCAAACCACCACAGTCCCTGTTGTTTCAGACATATCCCCTGCGAAGGTCCCTGTTGTCTCAAACATGTGCATTCTCTCAGTACCTGTTGTCTCAGATGTGTCCACTGTCTCAGTCCCTGTTGTCTCAAATGTGTCTCAGTAGCTGTCACCACAGACAGGACTTGTCCAATGATGAAGACATGTCACCTGTCTCAGTTGCTATTGTCTCAGACAGGTCCACTGTCTCGAAACCTGTTGTCTCAGACATGTCCACTGTCTCATTCCCTTTTGTTTCACACATGTCCACTGTCTCAGTGCCTGTTTTCTCAGACATGTCCACTCTCTCAGTCCCTGTTCTCTCAGCCATGTCCAAAGTCTCAGTCCTGGTTGTCTCAGATATGTCCTGTGTTGGAGTCTCTGCAGTCTCAGACAGGTCAAATGTCTGATCCCCTGTTCTCTCAGATATGTCCAAAGTCTCAGTCCCTGCTGTTTCAGATATATCTACTGTCTCAGTACCTGTTGTTTCAGACCTGTAGTCTGTCTCAGTGCCTGTTTTCTCAGACCTTAACATGCTCCAGTCGCAGTTGTATCAGACACGTCCACTCTCTCATTCCATGTTGTTTAAGACATGTCCAATGTCTCAGTCTCTGCTGTCTCATACATGTCCACTGTCTCAGTCCCTGTTGTCTCAGATATGTCCACTGTCTCAGTCCTCGTTGTTTCAGATTTATCCCCTGTCTCATTCGCTGTCATTTCAGACAGGACTTGTCCACTGGCTAAAACATGTCAATTGTCTCAGCCTCTATTATCTCAGAAAGGTTCATTGTCTAGAACCTTGTTGTCTCAGACATGACCACTGTCTCAGTTGCAGTTGTTTCACACATGTCCAGTGTCCCATTCCCATTCATCTCAGTACCTGTTTTCTCTGATATGAGTGTTGTGTAAGACATGTCCACTGTATCAGTCCTTGTTGACTCAGACATGTCTACAGTCTCAGTCCCTGCTGTTTCTGATATATCTACTGTCTCAGTCCCTGTTGTTTCAGAAAAGTCACCTGTCAAAGCCCCCATTGTCTCCGACATGAACACGCTCTTAGTTGCAGTTGTATCAGACCTGTCCAGTGTCTCAGTCCCTGTTGTCTCAGACTTGTTCTCTGTCTCTGTCCCTGTTGTTTGAGACATATCCACTGTGTCAGTCCCTGTTTTCTCAGATAAGTGCTCTGTCTCAGTCCCTGATCTCTCACATATGACGACTGTCTCAGTCCCCATTGTCTCAGACAGGAACAGGCACTTAGTTGCAGTTTTATCAGACATGTCCAATGACTCAGTCCCCGTTGTCTCAGATTTGTCCACACTCTCAGTCCCTGTTGTTTCAGACATATCCACTGTGTCTGTCCCTGTTGATTCAGACATGTCCACTGTCTCAGTCAATGTTGTCTCAGATATGTGCACTGTCTCAGTCCCTGTTGTCTCAGACATGACCATGCTCTTATTTGTCCCTGTTTTTTCAGACTTCTCTACTGTCTCAGTCCCTGTTGTTTCAGACATACCTACTGTTACAGTCACTGTTGTCTCAGACACGTGCACTCTCTCAGTCCTTTTTCTCAGTTGTGTCTACCATCTCAGTCTCTGTTGTCTCAGATGTGTCCACTGTCTCAGTCGCTGTCATCACAGACAAGGATTGTCCACTGGCAAAGATATGTCAACTGTCTCAGTCACTATTGTCAAAGACAGGTCAACTGTCTCGATCGCTGTTGACTCAGACGAGTCCACTGTCTCAGTCCCTGTTGTGTCAGACATGACCACAGTCTCAGTCCCAGTTGTATCACACATGTCCACTGTCTCAGTCCCTGTTCACTCATACACGTCAAAAGTCAAAGTCCCGGTTTTCTCAGATATGTCCATTGTCTGAGTCTCTGTAGTCTCAGACAGGTCCAACGTCTGATTCCCTCTTGTCTCACACATGTCCAAGGTCTCAGTACTTTTTGTCTCAGACATGTCCACTGTCTGAGTCCCTGTTGTTTCAGTTATATCAACTGTCTCATTCCCTGTTGTTTCAGGCATATCACCCGTTTGAGTCCCCATTTTGTTAGATGTTTCCATGCTCCAAGTCCCTGTTTTCTCACACATGTCCAATGTCTCAGTCCCTGTTGTCTCCGACGTGTCCACTGTCTCAGTGCCTGTTGTCTCAGACATGACAACTTTCTCAGTCCCAGTTGTTTCACACATGTCCACTCTCTCAGTCAATGTTGTCTCTGATATGTCGATCATCTCAAACACTGTTTTATCAGATATATGTTTTGTCTCAGACATGTCCACTATATTAGTCACTGTTGTCTCAGTCATGTCCACTGTCTCAGTCCCTGTTGTCTAAGGTATGTCCCAGTCCCTGTTGTTTCAGATATATCTACCTTCTCAATCCCTGTTGTTTAAGAAATATCTGCTGACTCAGACCCCGTTGTCTCAGACCTGACCACACTCTTAGTTGCAGGAGTCTCAGACTTGTCCACTGTCGCAGTTCCTGTTGTCTCAGATATGTCTACTGTCTCAGTCCTGGTTGTCTCAGATGTGTCCAAAGTCTCTGTCCCTGTTGTCTCAGATGTGTCCACTGTCTCATTCCTTGTTGACTGATCAGGATGTTCCTTTGCTGCTTCCAGCCTTCTGGAGGCTAAGTCTCCAGAAGACCCAGGAATCCTGTGTTTGGAAACTTCTGGAGACGATTGGTGTGCCCTCTAGCCCAACATATCAGGCCATTTTCCCATGGGGACTCACAAGTGACAATGGTCTGTACAAAGTAGAATGTTTGTGATCCCCCTGATATATCCAGTTCATCAGTGTGTGTGTGTGTGTGCGTGTGTGAAATTCAACATATCCACTGTCTGAAACATGTAAACTCTCTGTCTCTGTTGTCTCAGACATGTCTAGAGTCTCGAAAACTGTTGTCTTAGACGTGTCCACTGTCTCAGTACCTGTTGTCTCAGACATGTACACTGTCTCAGCTCCTGTTGTCTCAGACATAAACACTGTCTCAGTCCAAGTTATTTTGCACACGTCCACTATCTCAGTACCAGTTGTCCCAGACATGTCCATAGTCTCAGACCCTGTTGCCTCAGATATATGTGTTGTCCAAGACATGTCCACTGTCTCAGGCCCTGTTGTCTCTGACCTGTCCACTGTCTCAGTTGTTGTTGTCTCAGACATGACCACTATCTCAATCCCTGTTGTTTCACACATGTCCACTGTCTCAGTCCCTGTTGTCTCACACATGTCTATGGTCTCATGCCCTGTTGTCAGAGATATGTGTGTTGTCTCAGACATGTCCACTCTCTCAGTCACTGTTGTTTCAGGTATGTCCACTCTCTCATTCCCTGTTGTCTCAGACATGTCCACTGTCTCAGTCCCTGTTGTCTCAGATATGTCCACTGTCTCAGTCCCTGTTGTTTCAGATATATTTACTGTCTCAGTCCCTTTCATTTCAGACATATAGCCTGACTCAGTCCCCGTTGTCTCAGACATGAACATGCTCTTAGTAACATTTGTATCACACATGTCCACAGTCTCAATCCCTGTTGTCTCAGACATATCCAAAATCTCAGTCCCAGTTGTCTTAGACATACCCAGTGTGTCAGTCCCTGTTGTCTCAGACATGTCCACAGTCTCAGTCCCTGTTGTCTCAGATATGTCCACAGTCTTAGTCCTGGTTGTCACAGATGTGTCCACTGTCTCTATCCCTGTTGTCTCAGATGTGTCCTCTATCCCAGTCACTGTCATCTCAGACATGACATGTCCACTGGCAAAGACATGTCAACTGTCTCAGTCTCTATTGTCTCAGACAGGTCCACTCTCTAGAACACTGTTGTCTCAGACATGACCAATGTCTCAGTTACAGTTGTTTCACACATGTACACTGTAACATTCCCTGTTGTCTCAGACATATCGATTGTCTCAGACACTGTTTTCTCAAATATGTGTGTTGTCTCACTCATGTCCACTGTATCAGTCCCTGTTGTCTCAGACATGTCCACAGTCTCAGTCCCTATTGTTTCTGACATATCTACTGTCTCAGTCCCTGTTGTTTCAGAAATGTCACCTGTCTCAATCCCCGTTGTCTCATACATGAACATGATCTTTTTTGCAGTTGTATCAGACCTGTCCAGTGTCTCAGTCCCTGTTGTCTCATACTTTTCCACTATCTCAGTCCCTGTTGTTTCAGACATATCCACTGTGTGAGTCCCTATTGTCTCAGACACGTTCACTGTCTCAGTTCCTGTTGTCCCAGATATGTCCAATGTCTCAGGCACCATTGTCTCAGACATGAGCACGCTCTTAGTCACAGATATATCGGACATGTCCACTGTCTACCTCCCTGTTGTCTCATATTTATCCACTGTCTCACTCCCTGTTGTTTCAGACATATCCACTGTGTGAGTCCCCATTTTCTCAGACATGTCCACTCTCTCAGTCAATGTAGTCTCAGATTTGTCCACTGTCTCAGTCCACATTGTCTCAGATATGAACACGCTCTTAGTTGCAGTTGAATCAGACGTGACCACTGCCTCAGTCCCTGTTGTGTCAGTCTTGTCCACTGTCTCAGTCCCTGTTGTTTCAGTCATATCCCCTGTGTCATTCCCCGTAGTCTCAGACATGTGCCGTCTCTCAGTCGCTGTTGTCTCAGATGTGTCCACAGTATCAGTCCCTGTTGTCTAATATGTGCCCACTGTCTCAAACATGTCTGCTTTCATAACAGACAGGACTTGTCCACTGATGATGACATGTCACTTTTCTCAGTCGCTATTGTCTCAGACAGGTCCACTGTTGCGAACCCTGTTGACTCAGACGAGTCCATTGTCTCAGTTCCTGTTGTCTCAGAAATGTCCATTGTCTCATTCCCTTTTGTTTCACAAATGTCCACTGTCTCAGTACCTGTTTTCTCAGACAAGTCCACTGTCTCAAACAAGTCCGCTGTCAAAACAGACAGGACTTGTCCACTGATGATGACATGTCACCTTTCTCAGTCGCTATTATCTCAGACAGGTCCACTGTCGCGAACCCTTTTGACTCAGACGAGTCCATTGTCTCAGTCCCTGTTGTCTCAGACATGCCCACTGTCTCATTCCCTTTTGTTTCACACATGTCCACTGTCTCAGTGCCTGTTTTCTCAGACATGTCCACTGTCTCAGTCCCTGTTCTCTCAGACATGTTCAAAGTCTCAGTCCCAGTTTTCTCAGATATGTCCAGTGTCTGAGTCCCTGCAGTCTCAGACAGGTACAATATCTGATTCCCTGTTCTCTCAGATATGTCCAATGTCTCAGTCCCTGTTGTTTCAGACCTGTAGCCTGTCTCAGTCCGCGTTTTCTCAGACTTGAACATGCTCTAGTCGCAGTTGTATCAGACATGCCCACTGTCTCATTCCCTGTTGTATAAGACATATCAATGTCTCAGTCCCTCCTGTCTCAGACATGTCCACTGACTCAGTCCCTGTTGTCTCAGATATGTCCACTGTCTCAGTCCTGGTTGTCTCAGATGTATCCACTGTCTCATTCACTGTCATCACAGGCAGGACTTGTCCACTTGTTAAGATATGTCAACTGTCTCAGCCTTTATTATCTCAGAAAGGTGCACTGTCTAGAACCCTGTTGTCTCAGACATGACCATTGTATCAGTCGCAGTTGTTTCACAAATGTCCACTGTCCCATTCCCTGTGGTTTCAGAAATGTCGATTGTCTCAGGCCCTGTTTTCTCTGATATGAGTTTTGTCCAAGATATGTCCACTGTCTCAGTCCCAGTTGCCTCAGAGAGGTCCACTGTCTCAGTCCCTGTTGTCTCAGACATGTCCACAGTCTCAGTCCCTGTTATTTCTGATATATCTACAGTCTCAGTCCCTGATGTTTCAGAATGTTGCCTATCTCAGTCCTCATTGTCTCCAAAATGAACATACTCTTAGTTGCAGTTGTATCAGACATGTCCACTGCCTCATTCACTGTTGACTGAGCAGGATGTTGCATTGCTGCTTCCAGCCTTCTGGAGGCTCAGTCCCCAGAAGACCCAGGAATCCAGTGTTTGGAAACTTCTGGAGACGCAGGGTGTTCACTCTAGCCCTTCATATCTGGCCATTTTCCCACGGGGACACACAAGTGACACTGGTCAGTTCAAAGTAGAATGTTGGTTATTCCCCTGACATACCCAGCTCATCAGTGTGTGTGTGTGTGTGTGTGTGTGTGTGTGTGTGTGTGTGAGAGAGAGAGAGAGAGAGAGAGGAGAGAAAGAGAGAGAGAGAGGGAGAGAGAGAGAAAGTCAACATGTCCACTGTCTCAGACATGTCTAATGTCTCGAAACCTGTTGTCTCAGACATGTCCACTGTCTCAGTCCCTGTTGTCTCAGACATGTCCACTGTCTCAGTCCCTGTTGTCTCAGACATGACCACTGACTTAGTCCCAGTTGTTTCACACATGTCCACTGTCTCAGTCCCACCCAGTTGTTTTGCACATGTCCACTGTCTCAGTACCAGTTGTCTCAGACATGTGCATGGTCTCAGACCATGTTGTCTCAGATATGTGTGTTGTCCCAGACATGTCCACTGTGTCAGTCCTTGTTGTCTCTGATGTGTCCACTGACTCAGTTGTTGTTGTCTCAGACATGAACACTGTGTAAATCCCTGTTGTTTCGCACATGTCCAATGTCTCAATCACTGTTGTTCCAGACATATCCACTGTGTCAGTCCCTGTAGTCTCAGACATGTACAGTGTCTCACTCCCCATTGTCTCAGACATGAACACACTTATTCACACTTGTATCAGACATTTCCAGTGTCTCAGTCCCTGTTGTCTCAGACTTGTCCACTGTCTCAGTCCCTGTTGTTTCAGATATATCCCCTGTGTCATTCCCAGTTGTCACAGACATTTGCACTCTCTGAGTCCCTGTTGTCACAGATGTGTTCACTGTCTCAATTGCTGTCATCAAATACAGGACTTGTCCACTGGCAAAGACATGTCAACTGTCTCAGTCGCTATTGTCTCAGACAGGTCCACTGTCTCGAACCTGTTGACTCAGATGAGTCCACTTTCTCAGTCCCTGGTGTCTCAGATATGTCCACTGTCTCAGTCTTCGTTGTCTCAGACATGAACACGTTCTTACTCGCAGTTGTTTCAGACATGTCTGATGTCTCAGTCCCTGTTGTCTCAAAATTCTGCACTGTATCATTCCCTGTTGTTTCATACATATCCAATGTGTCAGACCTTGTTGTCTTAGATAAGTCCACTGTCTCTGTCCCTCTTTTCTCATATGTGTCCACTGTCTCAGTCACTGTCTTTTCAGAAAGGACTTGTCCAGTGGTGAAGATACGTCAACTGTGTCAGTCTCTATTGTCTCAGACAGCTCCACTGTCTAGAACCCTGTTGTCTTAGACATAACAACTGTCTCAGTCGCAGTTGTTTCACACATGTCCAATGTCTCATTCCCTGTTGTCTCTTACCTGTTTTCATAGACCCTGTTTTCTCAAATCTCTGTGTGGTCTCAGACATGTCCACTATCTCAGTCCCTGTTGTCTCAGACATAACCACTGTACCACTCCCTGTTGTCTGAGACACGTCCACTGTCTCAGTCCCTGTTGTCTCAGACATGTCCACGGTCTCATTCCCTGCTGTTTCTGATATATCTACAGTCTCAGTCCCTGTTGTTTCAGAAATGTCGCCTGCCTCAGTCCCCCTTTTCTCAGACATGAACATATTCTTCTTCACAGTTGTATCAGACATGTCCACTGTCTCAGTATCTTTTGTCTCACACTTGTCCACAGTCTCAGTCACTGTAGTTTAAGAAATATCCACTGTGTCAGTCCCTGCTGTCTTAGACAAATCCACTGTCTCAGTCCCTGTTGTTTACGAAATGTGGCCTGTCTCACTCCCCATCATCTCAGACATGAACACGCTCTCAATCGCAGTTGTATCAGACATGTCCACTGTCTCAGTCTCTGTTGTCTCAGATATGTCCACTGTATCATTCCTTGTTGTCTCAGTCATGTCTACTGTCCCAGCCCCTGTTGTCTCAGACATGTCCACTGTCTCATTCCCTGTATTCTGAGACATATCCATAGTCTCGGTCCCTGCTGTTTCTGATATATCTACTGTCTATTCCCTGTTCTTCCAGAAATGTCACCTGTTTCAGTCGCCATTGTCTCAGACATGAACACACTCTTAGTCGCAGTTGTATCAGACATGTCCAATGTCTCAGTCCTGTTGTCTCAGATTTGTCCACTGTCTCAGTCCCTGTTGTTTAAGACATATCCACTGTGTCAGTCCCAGTTGTCTCAGACATGTCCACTGTCTCAGTCTCTTTTGTCTCAGCTATGTCCACTGTCTCAGTCCCTGTTGTCTCAGAGATGAACACGCTCTTAGTCGATGTTGTTTCAGAAATGTCCGATGTCTCATTCCCTGTTGTCTCAGAATTTTCCACTGTCTCAGTCCCTGTTGTTTCATACATATCCACTGTGTCAGTCCCTGTTGTCTCAGATATGTCCACTCTCTCAGGTGCTGGCATCACAGACAGGACTTGTCCACTTTTGAAGACATGTCAACTGTCTCAGTTTATATTGTCTCATACAGGTCCATTGTCTCAAACCTTGTTGACTCAGACGAGTCCACTGTCTCAGTCCCTGTTGTCTCAGACATGTCCACTGTCTCATTCTTTGTCGTTTCACACATGTCCATTGTCTCAGTGCCTGTTGTCTCAAACATGTCCACTTTCTCATTCCCTGTTCTCTCAGACATATCCAAAGTATCTGTCCCTGTTGTCTCAGATATGTCCAGTGTCTGACTCCCTGCAGTCTCAGACATGTCCAATGTCTGATGCACTGTTGTCTCAGACATGTCCAAGGTCTCAGTCCCTGTTGTTTCAGATAAATCTACTGTCTCAGTCCCTGTTGTTTCAGACATGTAGCCTGTCTCAGTTCCCCTTGTCTCAGACTTGAACACAATCTTAATCACAGTTGTATCAGACTTGTCCACTGTCCCGGTCGCTGTTGTTTCAGACATATCCACTGTGTCAGTCCCTATTGTCTCAGACATGTCCACTGTCTCAGTACCTGTTGTCGCAGATATGTCCACTGTCTCAGTCCTGATTGTCTCAGATGTGTCCACTGTCTCAGTTCCTGTTGTCTCATATGAGTCCACTGTCTCAGTTGCTGTCATCTCAGACAGGACTTGTCCAATGGCCAAGATATATCAACTATCTCAGTCTCTATTGTCTCAGTCAGCTCCACTGTCTAGAACCCTGTTGTCTAATACATGACCACGGTCTCAGTCGCAGTTGTTACACATGTCCACTGTCTCATTCCCGGTTGTCTCAGACATGTTCAGTTTCTCAGTGCCTGTTGTCTCAGATATGTACTCTGGCTCAGTCCCTATTCTCTCAGACATGTCCAAAGTCTCAGCCCTAGTTGTCTCAGATATGTCCAGTGTCTGAGTCCCTGCAGTCTCAGACATGCCAAATATCTGATTCCCTGTTGTTGCAGACATGTCCAAGGTCTCAGTTCCTGTTTTCTCAGATATGTCCACTGTCTCAGTCCTGGTTGCCTCAGATGTGTCCAATGTCTCAGGCCCTGTTCTCTCAGTGAGGAAGAGGCTAGGGTCAGAATACCTCAGGAAGTGACCTCAACTTTATGATATAAGTCCAAAAAGAACACAGAATCCTGGTTACCAGCAACTACAGGTCAGTGGCAACCTAAAACACGTCACTTGTCTTGAAAGACTGGACTGAGCAGGATGTTGCTTTGCTGCTTGCAGCCTTCTTCAGGATCAGGCCCCAGAAGATCCAGGAATCCAATGTTTGGAAACTTCTGTAGAAGCAGGATGTGCCCTCTAGCCCATCATATCTGGCCATTTTCCACAGGGACACACAAGTGACACTGGTCAGGACAAAGTAGAATGTTTGTGATCACCCTGATATACCAGTTCATCAGGGTGTGTGTGTGTGTGTGTGTGTTTGTGTGTGTGTGTGTGTGTTTGTGTGTGTGTACGAGAGTGTGAGTGTGGGAGAAAGTCAACATATCCACCATCTAAGTGCCTGTTGTCTCAGACATGTCCAAAGACTCTGTCCCTGTTGTTTCTGATATATCTACTATCTCAGTCCCTGTTGTTTCACACATGTAGCCTCTCTCAGTCCCCGTTGTCTCAGACCTGAACACTTTCTTCTTCGCAGTTTTATCAGACATGTCCACTGTCTCAGTCCCTGTTGCTTCAGACATGTCCAAAGTCTCAGTCCCGGTTGACAAAGACATATCCACTGTTTCAGTCCCTGTTGTGTCAGAAATGTCCACTGTCTCAGTACCTGTTGTCTCAGATATGTCCACTCTCTCAATCCTGGTTTTCTCAGATGAGTCCAATGTCTCAGTCCCTGTTGTCTCATATATGTCCACTGTCTCAGTCGCTGTCTTCTCCAACAGGACTTGTCCACTGGCGAAGATATGTCAATTGTCTCAGTCTCTATTGTCTCAGACAGCTCCACAGTCTAGCACCCTGTAGTCTCAGACATGACTACTGTCCCAGTCCCTGTTGTCTCAGACATGTCCACTCTCTCAGTCTCTGTTGTCTCAGACATGGCCTTGGTCTCATTCCCTGCTGTTTTTGATATATCTACTGTCTCAGTCCCTGTTGTTTCAGAAATGTCGCCTGTCTCAGTCTCTGTTGTCTCAGACATGAACACACTCTTAGTAGCAGTTGTATCAGACATGTCCATTGGATCAGTCCCTGTTGTCTCACACTTGTCCACAGTCTCAGTCCCTGTGGTTTAAGAAATATCCAATGTGTCAGTCCCTGTTGTCTCAGACAAATCCACTCTCTCAGTTCCTGTTATTTCAGAAATGTTGCGTGTCCCACTCCCCGTCGTCTCAGACATGAACACACTCTTAGTCGCATTTGTATCAGACATGTCCACTGCCTCAGTCCCTGTTGTCACAGACATATCCACTGTCTCAGTCCCTGCTGTTTCTGATATATCTACTGTCTCAGCCCTTGTTGTTTCAGAAATGTGGCCTGTCTCAGTCCCAATTGTCTCAGACATGAACACGCTCTCAGTAGCAGTTGTATCAGACATGTCCACTGTCTCCGTCCCTGTTGTTTCAGAATTGTCCACTGTCTCAGTTGCTGTTGTTTCAGACATATCCACTGTGTCAGTCCCTGTTGTCTCAGAGATGTCCACTGTCTCAGTCCCTGTTGTCTCAGATATGTCCACTGTCTCAGTCTTCAATGTCTCAGACATGAACACGCACTTAGTCGCAGTTGTTTCATACCTGTCCGATGTATCATTCCTTGTTGTCTCAGACATGTCCAATGTATCATTCTTTGTTGTCTTAGACATGTCCACTGTCTCTGTCTCTTTTGCCTCATATGTGTCCACTGTCTAAGTCACTGTCATCTCAGACAGGACTTTTCCACTGGCGAAGATATGTCAACTGTCTAAGTCTCTATTGTCTCAGACAGCTCCAATGTCTATCACCCTGTTGTCTCAGACATGACAACTGTCTCAGTCCCAGTTGTTTCACACATGTCCACTATCTTATTACCTGTTGTCGCTTACCTGTTGATTGTCTCATACCCTGTTTTCTCAGATATGTGTGTTGTCTCATACATGTCCACTCAGTCCCTGTTGTCTCAGACATGTCCACTGTATCAGTCCCTGTTTTCTCAGACACGTCCACTGTCTCAGTCTCTGTTGTCTCAGACATGTCCACGGTCTCATTCCCTGCTGTTTCTGATATATCTACTGTCTCAGTCCCTATTGTTTTAGAAACGTCACCTGTCTCAGTCCCAGTTGTCTCAGACAGGAACATATTCTTAGCCGCAGATGTATCAGACATGTCCACTGTCTCAGTCTCTGTTGTCTCACATTTGTCCACAGTCTCAGTCCCTGTTGTTTAAGACATATCCACTATGTTAGTCCCTGCTATCTCAGACAAATCCACTATCTCAGTCCCTGTTGTTTAAGAAATATCACCAGTCTCACTCCCCATCATCTCAGACATGAACCCGCTCTTAATCGCCGTTGTATCAGACATGTCCACTGTCTCAGTCCCTGTTGTCTCAGACATATCCACAGTCTCAGTTCCTGCTGTTTCTGATATATCTACTGTCTCAGTCCCCATTGTCTCAGACATGAACACGCTCTTAGTCACAGTTCTATCAGACATGTCCATTGTCTCAGTCCCTGTTGTCTAAGACTTATCCTCTGTCTCAGTCGCTGTTTTTTCAGACATATCCACTATGTCTTTCCCTGTTGTCATGAGAAATGTCCAATATCTCAGTCCCTGTTCTCTCAGATATGTCCACTGTCTCAGTCCTCATTATCTCAGACATGAACACACTCTTAGTCACAATTTTTTTCCGATATGTCTGATATCTCAGTCCCAGTTGTCTCAGAATTGTACACTGTCTCAGTCCCTGTTGTCTCATATGTGTTCACTGTGTCAGTCCCTGTCATCTCAGACAGGACTTGTCCACTGGTAAAGATATGTGACATGTCTCAGTCTCTCTTGTCTCAGACAGCTCCACTGCCAAGAACCCTTTTTTCTCAGATATGACAACTGTCACAGTCGCAGTTGTATCACACATATCCACTGTCTCATTCCCTGTTGTCTCTGACCTGTTGATTGTCTCAGACCCTGTTTTCTCAGATATGTGTGTTCTCTCAGATTTATCCAATGTCTCAGTCCCTATTGTCTCAGATAAGTCCACTGTATCTGTCCTCCTTGTCTCAGTAACGTCCACTGTCTCAGTCCCTGTTGTCTCAGATATCTCCACGGTCTCATTCCCTGATGTTTCTGACGTATCCACTGTGTCAGTCCCTGTTGTCTCAGACAGGTCCACTGTGTCAGTCCCTGTTGTCTCAGACATGTCCACTGTATCATTAGTTGTTGTCAAAGACATGTCCACTGTCTCAGTCCCTGTTGTGTGAGACATTTGCACAGTCTCAGTCCCTGCTGTTTCTGATATATCTACTGTCTCAGCCCCTGTTCTTTCAGAAATGTTGCCTGTCTCAGTCCCCATTGTCTCAGACATGAAGATGCTCTTAATCACTCTTGTATCAGACATGTCCAAATGCTCAGTCCCTGTTGTCTCAGAATTTTCCACTTTCTCAGTCTCTGTTGTTTCAGAGATATCCACTTTGTCAGACCCTGCTGTCTCAGACATATCCACTGTCTCAGTCCCTGTTGTCTCAGGTATGTCCACTGTCTCAATCCACATTGTCTCAAACATGAACACGCTTTTTATTGCAGTTGCTTCAGACATGTCCAATCTCTCTGTCCCAGTTGTCTCAGAATTGTCCACTGTCTCAGTCCCTGTTGTTTCATACAGTTGTTTCATACAGTTGATAATGTCTCATACAGATCCATTGTCTGGAACCCTGTTGACTCAGATGAGTCCACTATCTCGGTCCCTGTTGTCACAGACATGTCCACTGTCACATACCCTGTTGTTTCACACATGTCCACTGTCTCAAACATGTCCACTTTCTCTGTCCCTGTTCTCTCAAACATGTCCAAAATCTCAGTCCGGTTTGTCTCTGATATGTCCAGTGTCTGAGTCCCATGCACTGTTGTCTCAGACATGTCCAAGGTATCAGTCCCAGTTATTTCAGATATATCTTCTGTCTCAGTCCCTGTGGTTTCACGTATGTAGCCTGTCTCAATCCCGCTTGTCACAGACTGGAACATGATCTTAGTCGCACTTATATCAGACATGTCCCCTCTCTCATTCCCTGTTGTCTCAGACATGTCCAAAGTATCAGTCCAGTTTTTCTCAGACATATCCAATTTTTCAGTCCCTGTTGTCTAAGACATGTACACTGTCTGAGTCCCTGTTGTCTCAGACATGTCCACTGTGGACATGTCCAATGTCTCAGTCCCTGTTGTTTCAGATATATCTACTGTCTCAGTGCCTGTTGTTTCAGACATGTAACCTGTCTCAGTCCCCGTTGTGGAGACACAGCGTGTGCCCACTAGCACATCATATATGGCCATTTTCCCACAGGGACACACAAGTGACACTAATCAGGACAGAGTAGAATGTTTGTGATCCCCCTGATATACCCAGTTCATCAGTGTGTGTGTTAGAGTGTGTGTGTGTGTGTGTGTGTGTGTGTGTGTGTGTGAGAGAGAGAGAGAGAGAGAGAGAGAGAGAGAGAGAGAGAGAGAGAAAGACTAAGTGTGGGAGAAAGTCAACATGTCCACTCTGTCAGTTCCTGTTGTCTCAGACATGACCAATGTCTCAGTCACAGTTGTTTCACACATGTCCACTCTCTCAGTCCCTGTTGTGTCAGACATTTCAATTGTCTCAGACCCTGTTTTCTCAGATATGTGTGTACCTGATGTCTCAGACATGACCACTGTCTCAGTCCCTGTTGTCTCAGACATATTCACTGTCTCATTCCCTGTCTTCTGAGACATATCCACAGTCTCAGTCCCTTTTGTTTCTGATATATCTACTCTCTCAGTCCCTGTTCTTCCATAAATGTCACCTGTCTCAGTCGCCATTGTCTCAGACATGTACACACTCTTAGTTGCAGTTGTATCAGACATATCCACTGTGTCAGTCCCTGTTGTCTCAGACATGTCCACTGTCTCAGTGCCTGTTGTCTCAGATATGTCCACTGTTTCAGTCCCTGTTGTCTCAGAGATGAACACACTCTTAGTCGCAGTTGTTTCAGACATGTCCGATGTCTCACTCCCTGTTGTCTCAAAATTGTCCATGGTCTCAGGCCCTTTTGTTTCATGCATATCCACTGTGTCAGTCCCTGTTGTCTCAGATATGTCCACTGTATCAGTTGCTGGCATCACAGACAGGACTTGTCCACTGTTGATGACATGTCAAATCTCTCAGTTGATATTGTATCATAAAGTTCCAATGTCTACAAACAGTCTATTGTCTCATATGAGTTCACTGTCTCAGTCCCTGTTGTCTCAGATATGTCCACTGTCTCATTCCCTGTTGTTTCACACATGTCCACTGCTTCAGTGCCTGTTGTCTAAGACATGTCCACTTAGTCCTTGTTTTCTCAGACATATCCAAAGTCTCAGTCACATTTGTCTCAAATATGTCCAGTGTCTGAGTCCCTGCAGTCTTAGACATGTACAATGTCTGATTCCCTGATGTCTAAGAAATGCCCCCTCTCTCAATCCCTGTTGTCTCAGAATTGTCCACTGTCTCAGTCCCTGTTGTTTCACACATATCCACTGTGTCAGTCCCTGTTGTCTCAGACATGTCCACTGTCAAAGTCAATGTTGTCGCAGACATGTCCACTGTCTCAGTCGGTGTCATCACAGACAGGACTTGTCCACTGTGGAAGACATGTCAACAGTCTCAGTTGATATTGTCTAATACAGGTCCATTGTCTCAAACCCTGTTGACTCAGATGAGTACAGTGTCTCGCTCCCTGTTGTCTCAGATATGTCCACTGTCTCAGTCCCTGTTGCCACTGCCTCAGTCACTGTCTTCATCCACAGGACTTGTCCACTGGCGAAGGCATGTCAACTGTCGCAGTTGCTATTGTCTCAGCCAGGTCCACTGTCTCAAAATCTGTTGACTCAGACTAGTACAGAGTCTCAAATCCTGTTGCCACAGACATGTACACAGTCTAATTCCCTGTTGTTTCACACATGTACACAGTCCCAGTGCCTGTTGACTCAGCCATGTCCACTCTCTAAGTCCCTATTCTCTCAGACATGTCCAAAGTCTCTGTCCCTTTTGTCTCATATATGTCCAGTTTCTGAGTCCCTGCAGTCACAGACATGTCCACTGTATCAGTCCCTGTTTTCTCAGACATGTCCATTGTCTGAGTCATTATTGTACCAGACATGTCGACAGACTCAGTCCCTGTTGTATCATATATATGTACTGTCTCAGTCCCTGTTGTTTCAGAAATGTCGCCTGTCTCAGTCACCGTTATCTCAGACATGAACACGCTCTTAATCACATTTGTATCAGACATGTATATTGTCTCAGTCCCAGTTGTCTCAGACATGTCCATTGTCACAGTCCCTGTTGTTTTAGAAAAGTCGCCTGTCTCAGTTCCTATTGTCTCACACATGAACTTGCTCTTAGTTGCAGTTGTATCACACATGTCCACTGTTGTCTCAGACTTGTCCACTCTCTCAGTTGCTGTTGTTTCAGACATATCCACTGTGTCAGTCCCTGTTTTCTCAGACATGTCCACTGTCTCAGTTCATGTTGTCTCAGATATGTCCACTGTCTCAGTCCCCATTGTCTCAGACATGAACACGCTCTTAGTCGCAGTTGTTTCAGATATGTCTGATGTCTCACTCCCTGTTGTCTCAGAATTGTCCACTGTCTAAGTCCCTGATGTTTCATACATATCCACTGTGTCAGTCCCTGTAGTCTCAGACATGTCCACTGTCTCAGTCCCTGTTGTCTCAGATGTGTCCAGTCTCAGTCCCTGTTGTTTCAGATATGTCCACTGTCTCAGTCACTGTCATCACAAACAGGACTTGTCCACTGTTGAAGACATGTCAACAGTCTCAGTTGATATTGTCTCATACAGGACCATTGTCTCAAACCCTGTTGTTTCAGACTAGTACAGTGTCTCATTCACTGTTGTCTCAGATATGTCCACTGTCTCATTCCCTGTTGTTTCACACATGTCTAAATTCTCAGTGCCTGTTGTCTCAGACATGTCCACATTCTCAGCCCCTGTTCTGTCAGACATGTCCAAAGTCTCAGTCCCAGTTGTCTCATATATATCCACTGTCGGATTCCCAGAAGTTTTAGACATGTCCAATGTCTGATGCCCTGTTACCTCAGACATGTCCATGGTCTCCATCACAATGATTTAGATATATCTGATGTCTCAGCTCCTATTGTCTCAGACATCCCCACTGTGTCAATCCCTGTTGTCTCAGACATATAAACTGTCTCAGTACTTGTTGTCTCAGATATGTCCACTGTCTCAGTCCTGGATGTCTCAAATGTGTCCACGTCTCAGTCCCTATTGTCTCATATGTGTCCACTGTCTCAGTCACTGTCATCTCAGACAGTACTTGTCCACTGGTGAAGATATGTCAACTGTCTCAGTCTATATTGTCTCAGACAGCTCCACTGTCTAGAACCCAGTTGCCTCAGACATGACCACTGTCTCAGTCGCAGTTGTTTCTCACATGTCCACTCTCTCATTCCCTGTTGTGTCAGACATGTCTATTGTCTCAGAACCCATTTTCTCAGATATCTGTGTTTTCTCAGTCATGTCCACTGTCTCAGTCCCTGTTGTCTCATCATGTCCACTGTATCAGTCCCTGTTGTTTCAGACATGTCCACTGTCTGACTCCCTGTTTTCTGAGACATATCCACATTCTCAGTCCCTGCTATTTCTGATATATCTACAGACTCAGTCCCTGTTCTTCCTGAAATGTCGCCTGTCTCAGTCGCCCTCATCTCAGACATGAACACGCTCTTAGTCGCAGTTGAATCAGATATGTCCAATGTCTCAGTCCCCGTTGTCTCAGATTTTTCCACTGTCTCAGTCCCTGTTGTTTAAGATATATAAACTCTGGGGCTGGAGAGATGGCCTAGCGGTTAAGAGCGCCGACCGCTCTTACAGAGGACCCGGGTTCGATCCCCAGCACCCACATGGCAGCCGAGAACCGTCTGAAACTCCAATTCCAGGAGAACTCCAGTTCCAGGGGAATCTGAGACCCTCTTCTGACCTCCGCGGCATTGCACGACACGGGTGCACAGACCTGCATGCAGACAGTACATTCATACACATATGGAAATAAATAAAATTAATAAAAAAAAAAAGATATATAAACTCTGTCAGTCCCTGATGTCTGAGACATGTCCATTGTCTCACTCTCCTTTGTCTCAGAGATGAACACGCTCTTAGTCGCAGTTGTATCAGACATGTCTGATGTCTCACTTCCTGTTGTCTCAGAATTGTCCACTGTCAGTCCCTGTTGTTTAATACAAATCCACTGTGTCAGTCCCTGTTGTCTCAGATATGTACACTCCCTCAGTTGCTGGTAGCACAGACAGAACTTGTCCACTGTTGAAGACATGTCAACTGTCTCAGTTGATATTGTCTCTTACAGGTCCATTGTCTAGACACCTGTTGACTCAGACGAGTCCACTGTCTCAGTTCCTGTTGTCTCAGATATGTCCACTGTCTCATTCCTGTTGTTTCTCAATGTCCACTGTCTCAGTGCCTGTTGTCTAAGACATGTGCACTTACTCAGTCCTTGTCCTCTCAGACATGTCCAAAGTCTCAATCTCATTTGTCTCAAATATGTCCAGTGTCTGAGTCCCTGCAGTCTTAGACATGTCCAATGTCTGATTCCCTGTTGTCTAAGACATGTCCAAGGTCTCAGTCCCAGTTGTTTCAGATATATCTAGTGTCTCAGTCCCTGTTGTTTCAGACATTTAGCCTGTCTCAGTCCCCCTTATCTCAGACCTGAACACGCTCTTAGTTGCATTGTATCAGACATGTCCATGTCTCAGTCTCTGTTGTCTCAGACATGTCCACTGTCTCAAAACCAGTTTTCTCAGACGTGTCCACTGTCTCAGTCCCTGTTGTTTCTGACATGTCCACTGTCTCAGACCCTGTAGTTTCACACATATCCACTGTCTCAATCCCTGTTGTCTCACACATATAAATGGTCTCTGACCCTGTTGTCTAAGATATGTGTGTTGTGTCAGACATGTCCAATCTCCCAGTCCCTGTTATTTCAGACAAGTCCACTGTCTCAGTCGCAGTTGTTTCAGAAATATCGCCTGTCTCAGTCCCTATCGTCTCAGACATGTACACGCTCTTAATCGCAGTTGTATCAGATATGTCCACTGTCTCAGTCCCTGTTGTCTCAGACTTGTCCACTGTCTCATTCCCTGTTGTTTAAGACATATCCACTGTGTCAGTCAATGTTGTCTCAGACAAGTCCACTGTCACAGTCCCTGTTGTTTCAGAAATGTAGCCTGTCTCAGTTCCTATCATCTCAGACATGAACAAGCTTTTAGTCGCCGTGGTATCAGACATATCCACTGTGACAGTCCCTGTTTTCTCAGACGTCCACTCTCCCAGTCGCTGTTGTTTCAGACATATCCACTGTGACAGTCCCTGTTGTCTAAGGCATGTCCACTGTCTCAGTCCCTGTTGTCTCAGATATGTCCACTGTCTCAGACATAAACATGCTCTTATTCGCAGTTGTATCAGACATGTACTCTGTCTCAGTCCCTGTTGTCTCAGAATTGTCCACTGTCTCAGTCCCTGTTGTTTCAGACATGTAGCCTGTCTCAGTTCCCGCTGTCTCAGACTTGAACACAATCTTAGTAGCAGTTGTATCAGACTTGTCCACTGTCTCAGTCCCTGTTGTCTCAGACATGTCCAAAGTCTCAGTCCCGTTTGTCTCAGACATACCCAATTTGTCAGTCCCTGTTGTCTAAGACATGTCCACTATCTCAGTCCCTGTTGTCTCAGATATGTGCACTGTCTCAGTCCTGGTTGTCTCAGATGTGTCCACTTTCTCAATCACTGTTGGCTCAGATGTGTCCACTTTCTCCGTTGCTGTCATCTCAGACAGGACTTGTCCGATTGTGAAGACATGTCAACTGTCTCAGTCTCTAATGTCTTAGACAGGTACACTGTCTAGAATCCTGTTGTCTCTGACAGGACCACTGTCTCAGTAGCAGTTGTTACACATGTCCACTGTCTCAATCCCTTTTGTCTCAGACATGTCCATTGTCTCAGTCCCTGTTGTCTCAGATAAGTCAACTGCTTCAGTCTCTCTTTTCTCAGACGTGTATATTGTCTGAGTCATTATTGTATCAGACATGTCGACAGGCTCAGTCCCTGTTGTATCAGATATATGTACGGTCTCAGGCCCTGTTATTTCAGAAATATAGCCAGTCTCAGTCCCCGTTGTCTCAGTACTGAACACGCTCTTAGACGGATTGTATCAGACATGTCCAATGTCTCAGACTCTGTTGTCTCAGACATGACCACTGTCTTGAACCCTGTTTTCTCAGATGTGTCCACTGTCTCAGTCCCTGTTGTTTCAGACATGTCCACTGTCTTAGACCCTGTTGATTCATAGATATAAAATGTCTCAGTCCCTGTTTTCTCACACATATAAATGGTCTCTGACCCGTTGTCTAAGATATGTGTGTTGTGTCATACATGCCCAATCTCCCAGTCCCTGTTATTTCAGACAAGTCCACTGTCTCAGTCCCTGTTGTTTCAGAAATATCACCTGTTTCAGTCCCTATCATCTCAGACATGTACATGCTCTTAATCGCAGTTGTATCAGATATATCCACTGTCTCAGTCCCTGTTGCCTCAGACATGTCCATTTTCTCATTTCCTGCTATTTCTGATATATCTACTTTCTCAGTCCTTGTTGTTTCAGAAATATCACCTGTCTCAGTCCCCGTTTTCTCAGACATGAACACACTCTTAGTCGCAGTTGCATCAGACATGTCCACTGTCTCAGTCCCTGTTGTCTCAGATATGTGCATTGTCTCCGTCCCCATTGTCTCAGACATGAACACACTCTTAGTCGCAGTTGTATCAGACATGTCCACTGTCTCAATCCCTGTTGTCTCACACTTGTCCACAATCTCAATCCCTGTTGATTAAGACATATCCACTGTGTCATTCCCTGTTGTCTCAGAAAAATCCACTCTCTCATTCCCTGTTGTTTCAGAAATGTCGACTGTCTCACTCCCTGCCGTCTCAGACATTAACACACTCATCGTCGCAGTTGTATCAGACATGCCCACTGTCTCAGTCCCTGTTATCTCAGACATGTCCACTGTATCATTCATTGCTGTCTCAGACATGTCCACTGGCTCAGTCCCTGTTGTCTCAGAAATGTCCACAGACTCAGTCCCTAATGTTTCTGATATATCTACTGTCTCATTCCCTGTTCTTTCCGAAATGTCGCCTGTCTCAGTCCCCATTGTCTCAGACATGAACACACTCTTGGTGGCAGTTGTATCAGACATGCCCACTGTCTCAGTCCCTGTTGTCTCAGACTTGTCCACTGTCACAGTCGCTGATTTTTCAGACATATCGACTGTGTCAGTAACTATTGTCTCAGACATGTCCACTGTCTCAGTACCTGTTGTTTCACATATATCTATGGTCTCAGTCCCTGTTGTTTCAGACATGTAGCCTGTCTAAATGCCCATTGTCTCAGACCTGAACACGCTCTTAGTCCCAGTTTATCAGACATGTCCACTGTCTGTCTCTATTGTCTCAGACATGTCTGCTGACTCGAACCCTGTTTCTCAAACGTGTCCAATGTCTCAGTCCCTGTTGTCTCAGACATGTCCACTGTCTGAGACCCTGTTGTTTCACACATATCCACTCTCTCTGTCCCTGTTGTCTCAGACATGTCCATGGTCTCTGACCCTGTTGTCTAAGATATGTTGTTGTGTGAGACATGTCCACTGCCCCAGTCCCTGTTGTTTCAGACATGTCCACAGTCTTAGTCCCTGTTGTCTCAGACATGTCCACTGTCTCAGTTACTATTTTCTCAGTCAGGAAGAGGCTAGGGTCAGAGTACTCCAGGATGTGACCTCACCTTTTTGACATCAGCCCAAAAAGAACTCAGAATCCTGGTTACTAGCAACTACAGGCATGTGGCAAACTGAAACACCTCAATTGTCTTGAAAGACTGGACTAAGTAGGATGTTGCTTTGCTGCTTTCGGCCTTCTGGAGGCTCAGACCCCAGAAGACCCAGTAATCCAGTGTTTGGAAACATCTGGAGAAGCAGGGTGTGCCCATTTTCCCATGGGACATACAAGTGACACTGGACAGTCCAAAGTAGAAAGTTTGTGATTCCCTGATATACCCAGTTCATCAATGTGTGTGTTTGTGTGTGTGTGTGTGTGCTTGTGTGTGAGAAAGTCAACACGTCCACTGACTCAGACATATCAACTGTCTCAGTCTCTGTTGTCTCAGACATGTCCACTGTCTCGAACCATTTTTTCTCAGATATGTCCACTGTCTCAGTCCCTGTTGTCTCAGATATGTACGCTATCTCAGTCCCTGTTGTCTCAGACATGTCCACTGTCTCAGTCCCTGTTGTTTCAGATATATCTACTGTCTCTCTCCCTGTTGTTTCAGACATGTCCCCTCTCTGCCTCCAGATTGTCTTAGATATGTCGACGCTCTAAGAACCTGTTGTCTCAGACATGTCCACATTCTCAGTCACTGTTGTCTCCAACATGTCCATTGTCTCAGTCCCTGTTGTCTGTGACATGACCACTGTCTCAGTCTCAGTTGCTTCACACAGGTCCACTGTCTCAGTCCCTGTTGTCTCGCACATGTCCACAGTCTCATTACCTGCTGTTTCTGATATATGCACTGTCTCAGTCCCCGTTGTCGCAGACATGAACACACTCTTAGTTGCAGTTTTATCTGACATGTCCACTGTGTCAGTCCCTGTTGTCTCATACTTGTCCACTGTCTCAGTCCTGTTGTTTAAGACATATCCACTGTGTTAGTCTCTGTTGTCTCAGAAAAATCCACAGTCTCAGTCCCTGTTGTTTCAGAAATCTCGCCAGTCTCACTCCCCGATATCTTAGACATGAACACGCTCTTATTCACAGTTGTCTCAGACATGTCCACTGTGTCATTACTTTTTGTATCAGACATGTACACTGTCTCAGTCCCTGTTGTCTCAGATATATCCACAGTCTCAGTCCCTGCTGTTTCTGATATATCTACCTTCTCCATCCCTGTTTTTTCAGAAATGTCGCTTGTCTCAGTCCCCATTGTCTCAGACATGAACACGCTCTTAGTCGCAGTTGTATCAGACATGTAAACTGTCTCAGTCCCTGTTGTCTCAGACTTGTCCACTGTCTCAGTTGCTGTTGTTTCAGACATATCCGCTGTGTCAGTCCCTGTTGTGTCAGATGTGTCCACTGTCTCAGTCCCTGTTGTCTCAGATATGTGCATTGTCTCAGTCCCCATTGTCTCAGACATGAACACACTCTTAGTTGCAGTTGTATCAGACATGTCCACTGTCTCATTCCCTGTTGTCTCAGACTTTTCCACTGTCTCAGTCACTGTTTTTTCAGACATATCCACTGTGTCAGTCCCTGTTGTCTCAGACTTGTCCACTGTCTCAGTCCCTGTTGTTTCATACATGTCCACTGTCTCAGTGCCTGTTGTCTCAGACATGTCCACTTTCCCAGTCCCTGTTCTCTCATACATGTCCAAAGTCTCAGTCCCGGTTGTCTCAGATGTGTCCAGGGTCCCCAGTCCCTGCAGTCTTAGACATATCCAATGTCTGATGCCCTGTTCTCTAAGACATGTCCAAGGTCTCAGTCCCAGTTGTTTCAGATATACTTACTGTCTCAGTCCCTGTAGTTTCAAACATCTAGCCTGTCTCAGTCCCCCTTGTCTTATACCTGAACACCATCTTAGTCGCAGTTGTATCAGAAATGTCCAATGTGTCAGTCTCTGTTGTCTCAGACATGTCCACTGTCTCAGTACCTGTTTTCTCAGATATGTCCACTGTATCAGTCCTGGTTGTCTCAGATGTGTCCACTCTCTCAGTCCCTGTTTTCTCATATGTGTCCACTGTCTCATTCGCTGTCCTCTCAGACAGTACTTGTCCATTGGCAAAGATATGTCAACTGTCTAAGTCTCTATTGTCTCAGACAGCTCCACTGTGTAGAAACCTGTGGTTGCAGACATTATTACCACTGTCTCAGTTGAAGTAGTTTCACACATGTCAACTGTCTCATTCCCTGTTGTCGCTTACCTGTTGAGTGTCTCAGACCCTGTTTTCTCAGATATGTGTGTTGTGTCAGACATGTCCACTGTCTCAGTCCCTATTGTGTCAGACATGTCCACTTTAACAGTTACTGTTGTCTCAAACACGTCCACTGTCTCTGTCTCTTTAGTCTCAGACATGACCACGGTCTCATTCCCTGCTGTTTCTGATATATCTACTGTCTCAGTCCCTGTTGTTTCAGAAATGTTGCCTGTCTCAGTCCCCGTTGTCTCAGACATGAACACAGTCTTATTCACAGTTGTATCAGACATGTCCACTGTCCCAGGTCCTGTTGTCTCACACTTGTCCACAGTCTCAGTCCCTGTTGTTTAAGACATATCCACTGTGTAATCCTTGTTGCCTCAGACAAATCGACTGTCTCAGTCCCTGTTGTTTCAGAAATGTCGCCTGTCTGTCGTCTCAGACATGAACATGCTCTTTGTCGCAGTTGTATCAGACATGTCCACTTTCTTAGTCCCTGTTGTCTCAGACATGTCCACTGTATCATTCCTTGTTGTCTCAGACATATCCACAGTCTCAGTCCCTGCTGTTTCTGATACATCTACTCTCTCAGTCCCTGTTCTTTCAGAAATGTCGCCTGTCTCAGTCCCCATTGTCTCAGACATGAACATGCTCTTAGTCACAGATGTATCAGACATGTCAACTGTCTCAGTCCCTGTTGTCTCAGACATATCCACTGTCTCATTACCTGTTGTCTCATATATGTCCACTATCTCAGTCCTCGTTGTCTCAGACATGAACACACTCTTTGTCACAGGTGTTTCAGACATGTCCAAAATCTCAGGCCCTGTTGTCTCAGAATTGTCCACTATCTCACTCCCTGTTGTTTCATACTTATCCACTGTGTCAGTCTCTGTTGTCTCAGATATATCCACGGTCTCAGTCCCTGTTGTTTAAGATGTGTCCACTGTCTCAGTCGCTGTCATCATAGACAGGATTTGTCCATTGTTGAATATATGTCTACTGTATCGGTTGATATTGTCTCACACAGTTCCATTGTCTCAAACCCTGTTGACTCAGACGAGTCCACTGTCTCTGTCGCTGTTATCTCAGACATGTCCACTGTGGCATTCCCTGTTGTTTCACAAAGGTCCACTGTCTCAGTGCCTGTATTCTCAGACATGTCCATTTTCTCAGTCCCTGATCGCTCAGACATATCCAAAGTCTCAGTCCTGGTTGTCTCAGATATGTCCAGTGTCTGAGTCCCTGTAATCTTAGACATGTCCAATGTCTGATGCCCTGTTGTCTCAGGCATGTCCAAGGTCTCAGTCCCAGTTGTTTCAGATATATCTACTGTCTCAGTCCCTGTTGTTTCTCACATGTAGCCTGTCTCAGTCCCCCTTGTATCAGACCTGAAGATGATTTTAGTCCCAGTTTTATCAGATACATCCACTATCTCAGTCCCTGTTGTCTCAGACATGTCCAAAATCTCAGTCCAGTTTGTCTCTGACATATCCAATCTGTCAGTCCCTGTTGTCTAAGAGAGGTCGACTGTCTCAGTCCCTGTCATCTCAGACATGTCCACTGTCTCAGTCGCTGTTGTTTCAGATATATCTACTGTCTCAGTCCTTGTTGTTTCAGGCTTGTAGCCTTTCTCCATCCCCGTTGTCTCAGACCTGAACCTGCTCTTAGTCGCAGTTGTATCAGACATGTCCACTGTATGTCTCTGTTGTCTCAGACATGTCCGCTGTCTTGAACCCTGTTTTCTCAAATGTGTCCTCTGTCTCAGTCCCTGTTGTCTCAGACCACAGTCTCAGGTCTCGTTCACTGCTCTTTCTGATATATCTACTGTCTCAGTCCCTGTGGTTTCAGCAATGTCTCCTGTCTCAGTCCCTGTTGTCTCAGACATGAACACACTCTGAGTCGCAGTTTTATCTGACATGTCCACTGTCTCAGTCCCTGTTTCACACTTATCCACAGTCTCAGTTCTTTAAGACATATCCACTGAGTCAGTCCATGTTGTCTCCAACAAATCCACTGTCTCAGTCACTGTTGTTTCAGAAATGTCTCCTGTCATACTCCCTGTCATCTAAGACATGAACATGCTGTTAGTCGCAGTTGTATCAGACATGCCCACTGTCTCAGTCCCTGTTGTCGCATACATGTCCACTCTATCATTACTTGTTGTCTCAGACATGTCCACTGTCTCAGTCCCTGTTGTCTCAAACATGTCCACTGCATTGGTCCCTGTTGTCTCAGACATGTCCATTGTCTCAGTCCCTGTTGTCTAAGACATGTCCAAGGTCTCATTCCTTGCTGTTTCTGATATATCTACTGTCTCACTCCCTGTCGTTTCAGAAATGTCACCTGTCTCAGTCCCCGTTGTCTCAGACATGAACACACTCTTATTCGCAGTTGTATTAGACATGTCCACTCTCTCAGTCCCTGTTGTCTCACACTTGTCCTGTTGTTTAAGACAGTCCCTGTTGTTTAAGACATATCCACTATGTCAGTCCCTGTTGTCTGAGACAAATCCACTGTCTCAGTCTCTGTTGTTTCAGAAATGTCAGCTGTCTCACTCCCTGTCATCTCAGAACTGAACATGCTCTTCATCGCAGTTGTATCAGACATGTCCACTGTCTCAGTCCCTCTTGTCCAAGACATGTCAAGTGTATGATTTCTTGTTGTGTCGGACATGTCCACCTTCTCAGTCACTGTTGTCTCACACAGTCTCATTCGTGCTGTTTCTAATATATCTACTGTCTCAGTCCCTGTTCTTTCTGAAATGTCGCCTGTCTCAGTTCCCATTGTCTCAGACATGAACACGCTCTTAGTCGCATTTAAATCAGATATGTCCACTCTCTCAGTCCCTGTTGTCTCAGACTTGTCCAATGTCTCAGTCGCTGTTGTCTCACATATGTCCACTGTCTCAGTCCCCATTGTCTCATACATGAACACCCTCTTATTCACAGTTTCATACATGGCCAATGTCTCTGTATCTGTTGTCTCAGAATTTTCCACTGTTTCAGTCCCTGTTGTTACATACATATCCACTGTGTCAGTCCCTGTTGTCTCAGACATGTCCACTGTGTCAGTCCCTGTTGTTTCAGCCATGTCCACTCTCTCAGTCCCTCTTGTTTCTGATATATCTGTCTCAATCCGTGTTGTTTCAGACATGTAGCCTTTCTAAGTCCCCATTGTCTCAGACTTGAACATGCTCTTAGTCGCAGTTGTATCAGACATGTCCACTCTCTGTCTCTGTTGTCTCAGACATGTCTGCTCTCTTGAACCCTTTTTCTCAGATGTGTCCACTGTCTCAGTACCTTTTGTCTCAGACATGTCCACTTTCTCAGTCAGTGTTGTTTCACACATGTCCACTGTCTCAGTGCCTGTTGTCTCAGACATGTCCATGGTCTGTGACCCTGTTGTCTAAGATATGTGTGTTGTGTCAGACATGTCCACTGTCCCAGTCCCTGTTGTTGCAGACATGTCCACTGTCCTAGTCCTTGTTGTCTCATTTTTGTCCACTGTCTAATTTCCTGTTGTTTCACACATGTCCACTCTCTCAGTGCCTGTTGTCTCACACTTGTCCACTTTCTCAGTCCCTGTTCTCTCAGACATGTCCAAAGTCTCAGTCCCGGTTGTCTTAGATATATCCACTGTCTGAGTCCCTGCAGTATTAGATATGTCCAATGCCTGATGCCCTGTTGTCTCAGACATTTCCAAGGTCTCAGTCGCAGTTGTTTCAGATATATCTACTGTCTCAGTCCCTGTTGTTTCAGATATGTAGCCTCTCTCAGTCCCCCTTCTCTCAGACCTCTTAGTAGCAGTTGTATCAGACATGTCCACTGTCTCAGTCCCTGTTGTCTCAGACATGTCCAAAGTCTAAGTCCAGTTTGTCTCAGACATATCCAACTTGTCATTCCCTGTTGTCTAAGACATGTCAACTGTCTCAGTCCCTGTTGTCTCAGAAGTGTCCACTGTCTCAGTCCCTGTTGTTTCAGATATATCTACTGCCTCAGTCCCTATTGTTTCAGACATGTAGCCTGTCTCGGTAACTGTTGTGTCAGACCTGAACATGCTCTTAGTCGCAGTTGTATCAGACATGTCCACTGTCTGTCTCTGTTGTCTCAGACATGTCCACTGTCCCAATCCCTGTTTCTCAGACTTGTCCACTGTCTCAGTCCCTGTTTTCTCAGACATGTCCACTGTCTCAGTCCCTGTTGTCTCTGATATGACCACCGCCACAGTCGCAGTTGCTTCACACAAGTCCACTGTCTCAGTCCATGTTGTCTCAGATATGTGGATGCTCTCAGACCCTGCTTTCTCTAATATGTGTGTTATCTCAGACATGTCAACTGTCTCTTCCCTCTTGTCTCCAAAATGTCCACTGTCTCAGTCTCTGTTGTCTCCGTCTTGACCACTTTCTCAGTTGCAGTTGTTTCCCACTTGTCCACTGTAACAGTCCCTGTTGTCTCAGATATGTCGATGGTCTCAGACCCTGGTTTCTCAAATATCTGTACTGTCTCAAACATGTCCACTGTCTCAGTCCCTGTTGTCTCGGACATGTCCAATGTCTCCGTCCCTGTTGTCTCCGACATGACCACTGTCTCAGTCATAGTTGTTTCACACATGTCCATTGTCTCCATACCTGTTGTCTCAGACATGTCCATTGTCTCGGACCCTGGCTTCACAGATATGTGTGTTGTCTCAGACATGTCTACTGTCCCAGTCCGTAATTTCTCCGACATGACTACTCTCTCAGTTGCAGTTGTTTCACACTTGTCCACTGTCTCAGTCCCTGTTGTCTCCGACATGAGCATGGTCCCAGTCCCAGTTGTTTCAAACATGTCCACTGTCTCCGTACCTGTTGTCTCAGACATGTCCATGGTCTCAGACCCTGTCTTCACAGATACGTGTGTTGTCTCACACATGTCCACTGTCTCAATCCCTGTTGTCTCAGATGTGTCCAATGTCTCCGTACCTCTTGTCTCAGACACGTCCATGGCCTCAGACCCTGTCTTCAATGATATTTGTGTTGTCTCAGACATTTCCACTGTCTCAGTCCCTGTTTTTTCAGATATATCTAGTGTCTCAGTCCCTGTTGTTTCAGACATGTAGCCTGTCTCAATCCCCATTGTTTCAGACTTGAACACGCTCTTAGTCGCAGTTGTATCAGACATGTTGACTGTCACAGTCCCTGTTGTTCCAGACATGTCCACTGTCTCATTCAATGTTGTTTCACACATGTTAAATTTCTCAGTGCCTGTTGTCTCAGACATGTACACTGGCTCAGTCCCTGTTCTCTCAGACATGTCCAAAGTCTCAGTCCCGTTTGTCTCACATATGTCCAGTGTCTGAATCCCTGCAGTCTCAGACATGTCAAATGTCTGATTCCCTGTTGTCATAGACATGTCCAAGGTCTCAGTACCTGTTTTCTCAGATATGTCCACTGTCTCAGTCCTGGTTGTCTAAGATGTGTCCACTGTCTCAGTCCCTGTTTTCTCAGTGAGGAAGAGGCTAGGGTCAGAGGACCCCAGGAAGTGACCTCACCTTTATGACATCAGTCCAAAAAGAACACAGGATCCTGGTTTCCAGCAACTAGAGGCCAGTGGCAACCTGATACATGTCACTTGTCTTGAAAGACTTCACTCAGCAGTATGTTGTTTTGCAGCTTGCAGCCTTCTGGAGGCTCAGGCCCCAGAAGACCCAGGAATCCAGTGTTTGGAAACTTCTGGAGACACAGGATGTGCCCTATAGCCCATCATATCTGGCCATTTTCCACAGAGACACAAAAGTGACACTGGTCAGGAAAAAGTAGTATGTTTGTGGTCACCATGATATACCCTGTACATCTGTGTGTGTGTGTGTGTGTGTGTGTGTGTGTGTTTGTGTGTGTGTGTGTGTATGTGAGTGTGAGTATGGGAGAAAGTCAACATGTCCACTGTCTTAGTGCCTGTTGACTCAGACATGTTCAAAGTGTCAGTCCCTGTTATTTCAGATATATCTACTGACTCATTCCCTGTTGTTTCAGACATGTAGACTCTCTCAGTCCCCGTTGTCTCAGACCTGAACACATTCTTATTTACAGTTTTGTCAGACATGTCCACTCTCTCAGTCCCTGTTGTCTCAGACATGTCCAAAGTCTCAGTCCCGGTTGACTCAGACATATCCACTGTGTCAGTCCCTGACATGTCCACTCTCTCAGTATCTGTTGTCTCAGATATGTCCACTGTCTCAGTCCTGGTTGTCTCAGGTGTGTCCACTGTCTCAGTTCCTGTTGTCTCATATGTGTCCCATGTCTCAGTCTTTGTCATATCCGACAGAACTTGTCCACTGGCGAAGTTATGTCAACTGTCTCAGTCTCTATTGTCTCAGACAGCTCCAGTGTCTAGAACCCTGTTGTCTCAGATATGACTACATTCTCAGTCGCAATTGTTTCACACATGTCCACTGTTTCATTCCCTGTTGTCTCAGACATGTCGATTGTCTCAGACCCTGTTTTCGCAGATATGTGTGTTGTCTCAGACATGTTCACTGTCTCAGTCCCTGTTCTCTCAAACACGTCCACTGTCTCAGTCCCTGTTGTCTCAGACATGTCCACGGTCTCATTCCCTGCTCTTTCTGATATATGTAATGTTTCAATCCCTGTTATTTCAGAAATGTCACCTGTCTCAATCCCCATTGTCTCAGACATGAACACACTCTTAGTCCCAATTGTATCAGACATGTCTACTGTCTCAGTCCCTATTGTATCACAATGGTCCACAGTCTAAGTCCTTGTTGTTTAAGACACATCCACTGTGTCAGTCCCTGTTTTCTCAGACAAATCCACTGTCTCAATCCCTGTTATTTCAGAAATGTCACCTGTCTCACTCCACAAAATCTTAGACATGAACATGCTCTTAGTCGCAGTTGTATCAGACATGTCCATTGTCTCAGTCCCTGTTGTCTCAGACATGTCCACTGTATCATTCCTTGTTGTCTCAGATATGTCCACTGTCTCAGTCCCTTTTGACGCAGACATATCCACAGTCTCAGTCCCTGCTGTTTCTAATATATCTACTGTCTCAGTCCCTGTTCTCTCAGAAATGTCACTTGTCTCAGTCCCCATATCTCAGACATGAACATGCTCTTAGTCGCATTTGTATCGGACATGTAAATTGTCTCAGACTTGTCCACGGTCTCATTTGCTGTTGTTTCAGACATATCCACTGTGTCAATCCCTTTTGTCTCAGACATATCCACTGTCTCAGTCCCTGTTGTCTCAGATATGTGCACTGTCTCAGTCCGCATTGTCTCAGACATGAACATGCTCTTAGTCGAAGGTGTTTTAGACATGTCCGATGTCTCAGTCCCTGTTGTCTCAGAACTGTTCACTGTCTCAGTCCCTGTTATTTCATACATATCCACTGTGTCAGTCCCTGTAGTTTCAGACATGTCCACATTCTCAGTCCCTGTTGTCTCATATGTGTCCACTTTCTCAGTCGCTGTCATCTCAGACAGGACTTGTCCACTGGCAAATATATGTTAACTGTCTCAGTCTCTATTGTCTCAGACAGCTGCACTGTCTTGAACCCTGTTGTCTCAGACATGACTACTGTCTCATTCTCAGTTGTTTCACACATGTAAACTGTCTCATTCCCTGTTGTCCCAGACATGTCGATTGTCTCACACCCTGTTTTCTCAGATATGTCTCTTGTCTCAGACATGTCCCTCGGTCTCAGTCCCTGTTGTCTCAGACATGTCCACCGTCTCATTCCTTGCTGTTTCTGATATATCTACTGTCTCAGTCCCTGTTGTTTCAGAAATGTCACCTGTCTCAGTCCCCATTGTCTCAGACATGAACACACACGTATTCGCAGTTGTATCAGACATGTCCACTGTCTCAGTCCCTGTTGTTTCACACATGTCCAGAGTCTCAGTCCCTGTTTTATTTTTTGTGGTCTTTTCAAGACAGGGTCTCCCTTAGCCCCAGCTGTCCTGGAACTCTCTCTGTAGACCAGGATGGTCAATCCCTGTTTTTTTAAGACATATCCAATGTGTCCGATGTCTCAGTCCCTGTTGTCTCAGAATTGTCCACTATCTCAGTCCCTGTTGTTTCATACATATCCACTGTGTCTGTCCCTGTAGTCTCAGACATGTCCACTGTCTCAGTCCCTGTTGTCTCACATGTGTCCACTGTCTCAGTCCTTGTTGTTTCAGAAATGTCGCCTTTCTCACTCCCCGTCATCTCAGACATGAACACGATCTTAGTCGCAGTTGTATCAGACATGTCCACTGTCTCGGTCACTTTTGTCCAAGACATTTCCACTGTATCATTCCTTTTTGTCTCAGACATGTCCACTGTCCCAGTCCCTGTTGTCTCAGACAACATATCCATGGCCTCAGTCCCTGTTGTTTCTGATATATCTACTGTGTCAGTCTCTGTTTTTTCAGAAATGTCACCTGTCTCAGTACCCATTGTCTCAGACATGAACATGCTCTTAGTCGCAATTATATCAGACATGTCAATTGTCTCAGTCCCTGTTGTCTCAGAACTGTCTACTGTCTCAGTCGCTGTTGTCTCAGACATGTCCACTGTCAGTCTCTGTTGTCTCAGATATTTCCACTCTCTCAGTCCCCGTAGTCTCAGACACAATCATGCTCTTAGTCGCAGTTGTCTCAGACATGTCTGATGTCTCAGTCGCAGTTGTTTCACACATGTCCACTGTCTCATTCCCCGTTGTCTCAGACATGTCAATTGTCTCAGACCCTGTTTTGTCAGATATGTGTATTGTGTCAGACATGTCCACTGTAACATTGGACTTTTGTCTCAGACATGTCCACTGTAACAGTGGCTCTTGTCTCAGACACGTCCACTCTCAGTCCCTGTTGTCTCAGACATGTCTAAAGTCTCATTTCCTGCTGTTTCTGATATATCTACTGTCTCAGTCTCTGTTGTTTCAGAAATGTTGCCTATCTCAGTTCCCGTTGTCTCAGACATGAACACAGTCTTAGTCGCATTTTTATCAGACATGTCCACTGTCTCAGGCCCTGTCGTCTCACACTTGTTCACAGTCTAAGTCCATGTTGTTTAAGACATATCCACTGTGTCAATCCCTGTTGTCTCAGACAAATCGACAGTGTCGGTCCCTGTTGTTTCAGAAATGTCGCGTGTCTCACTCCCCATAGTCTCAGGCATAAACACGCTGTTAGTCGCAGTTGTATCAGACATGTCCACTGTCTCAGTCGCTGTTGTCTCAGACATGTCCACTGTATCAGTCTCTGTTGTCTCAGACACATCCACTGTATCAGTCCCTGATTTTTCAGATATATCTACTGTCTCTGTCACTGTTGTTTCAGACATGTCCCATGTCTGCCTCCAGATTGTCTTAGATTTGTCCATGCTCTAAGTCCCTGTTGTCTCATACATGTCCCCAGGCTCATTTCTTGCTATTTCTGGTATATCTACTGCCTCAGTCCTTGTTGTTTCAGAAATGTCACCTGTCTCAGTCCCCATTGTCTCAGACATGAACACAACGTTTTTCGCAGTTGTATCAGACACGTCCACTGTCTCAGTCCCTCTTGTCTCACACTTGTCCACAGTCTCAGTCCCTGTTGTTTCACACATATCCACTGTGTCAGTCCCTGTTGTGTCAGACATGTCCACTGTCTCAGTCCCTGTGGTCTCAGATATGTCCACTGTCTCTGTCCCCATTTTCTCAGACATGAACATTCTCTTTGTCACAGTTGTTTCAGACATGTCTGATGTTTCAGTCACTGTTGTCTCAGAATTGTACAGTCTCAGTCCCTGTTGTTTCATTTATATCCACTCTGTCTGTCCCTGTTGTCTCAGACTTGTCCACTGTCTCATTTCCTGTTGTTTCAGATGTGTCCACTATCTCAATCCATGTTTTCTCAGATATGTCCACTGTCTCAGTTGCTGTTATCACAGACAGGATTTGTCCACTGTTGAAGGCATGTCAACTGTCTCAGTTGAGATTGTCTCATACAGATCCATTGTATCGAACCCTGTGGACTCAGACGAGTCCACTGTCTCAGTCCCTATTGTCTCAGACATGTCCCCTGTCTCATTCCCTGTTGTTTCACACATGTCCACTGTCTCAGTGCCTGTTGCATCAGACATGTCCATGGTCCTGGACCCTGTTGTCTAAGATATGTGTGTTGTGTCAGACATGTCCATTGTCCCAGACCCTGTCATTTCAGTCATGTCCACTGTCTTAATTCGTGTTGTCTAAGACTTGTCCACTGTCTCAGTCCTTGTTTTCTCAGTCAGGAAGAGGCTAGGGTCAGAGGACCCCAGGATGTGACCTCACCTTTATGACCTCAGTCCAAAAATATCTCAGATTCCTGGTTACCAACAACTACAGGACTGTGGCATACTGAAACACCTCACTTGTCTTGAAAAACTGGACTAAGTAGGCTGTTGCTTTGCTGCTTTTGGCCTTCTGGAGGCTCAAGTCCGCGATGCCCCAGGAATGCAGTGTTTGGAAACATCTGCAGATGTGGGATGCACCCTCTATCCCATCATATCTGGCCATTTTACCACGGGACACACAAGTGACACTGGAGAGTCCAAAGTAGAAAGTTTGTGATCCCCTGATATACCCAGTTCATCAGTGTGTGTGTGTGTATTTGTGTGTGTGTGTGTGAATGTTTGTGTGAGAAAGTCAACATGTCCACTGTCTCAGACATGTCAATTGTCTCAGTCTCTGTTGTCTCAGACATGTCCAGTGTCTCGAGCCTTTTTGCTCAAACATGTACCTTGTCTCAGTCCCTGTTGTTTCAGATATGTCCAATGTCTCAGTCCCTATTGTCTCAGACATGTACCCTGTCTCAGTATCAGTTGTTTCACACATGTCCATTGTCTCCGTACCTGTTGTCTCAGACATGTCCATGGTCTCGGACCCTGTCTTCACAGATATATGTGTTGTCTCCAACATGTCCACTGTCTCAGTCCCTGTTGTCTCCTACATGACCACTGTCTCCGTACCTGTTGTCTCAGATATGTCCATGGTGTCAGACCCTATCTTCACAGATATGTGTGTTGTCTCCGACATGTCCAATGTCTCAATCCCTGTTGTCTCTTACAAGACTACTGTCTCAGTCCCAGTTGTTTAACACATGTCCACTGTCTCCATACCTGTTGTCTCAGACATGTCCATGGTCTCAGACCCTGTCTTCACAAATATGTGTGTTTTCTCCGACATGTCCACTGTCTCAGTCCCTGTTGTCTCAGACATGTCTACTGTCTCCGTACCTGTTGTTTCAGACATGTCCATGGTCTCAGACCCTGTCTTCAAAGATATTTGTGTTGTTTCAGACATACCCACTGTGTCAGTCCCTGTTGTTTCAGATATATCTACTGTCTCAGTCCCTGTCATTTCAGACACGTAGCCTGTCCCAATCCCTGTTGTCTCAGACCTGAATACGATCTTATTCACATTTTTATCAGATATATCCACTGTAACAATCCCCGTTGTTTCAGACATGTCCACTGTCTCATTCCCTGTTGTTTCACACATGTTCAATTTCTCAGTGACTGTTGTCTCAGACATGTACACTGGCTCAGTCCCTGTTCTATGAGACATGTCCAAAGTCTCAGTCCTGGTTGTCTCAGATATGTCCACTGTCTGAGTTCCTGCAGTCTCAGACATGTCAAATGTCTGATTCCCTGTTGTCCCAGTCATGTCCACTGTCTCAGTCCCTGTTGTCTCTGACATGACCACTGTCTCAGTTTCAGTTGTTTCACACTTGTCCTCTCTATCAGTCCCTGTTGTCTCAGATATGTTGATGGTCTCAGACTCTGCTTTCTCAAATATGTGTGTTGTCTGAGACATGTCCACTCTCTCAGGCCCTGTTGTCTCCGACATGTCCAATGTCTCAGTCCCTGTTGTCTCTGACATGATCCCTGTCTCAGTATCAGTTGTTTCACACATGTCCATTGTCTCCGTACCTGTTGTCTCAGATATGTCCATGGTCTCGGACCCTGTCTTCACAGATATGTGTGTTGTCTCCGACATGTCCACTGTCTCAGTCCCTGTTGTCTCCTACATGACCACTGTCTCCGTACCTGTTGTCTCAGATATGTCCATGGTGTCAGACCCTATCTTCACAGATATGTGTGTTGTCTCCGACATGTCCAATGTCTCAATCCCTGTTGTCTCTTACAAGACTACTGTCTCAGTCCCAGTTGTTTAACACATGTCCACTGTCTCCATACCTGTTGTCTCAGACATGTCCATGGTCTCAGACCCTGTCTTCACAAATATGTGTGTTTTCTCCGACATGTCCACTGTCTCAGTCCCTGTTGTCTCAGACATGTCCACTGTCTCCGTACCTGTTGTTTCAGACATGTCCATGGTCTCAGACCCTGTCTTCAAACATATGTGTGTTGTCTCAGACATATCCACTGTCTCAGTCCCTGTTGTTTCAGATATATCTACTGTCTCAGTCCCTGTTGTTTCAGACATGTAGCCTGTCCCAATCCCCGTTGTCTCAGACCTGAATATGATCTTAGTCGCAGTTGTATCAGACATGTCCACTGTCACAATCCCCGTTGATTCAGACATGTCTACTGTCTCATTCCCTGTTGTTTCACACATGTTCAATTTCTCAGTGCCTGTTGTCTCAGACATGTACACTGGCTCAGTCCCTGTTCTATCAGACATGTCCAAAGTCTCAGTCCTGGTTGTCTCATATATGTCCAGAGTCTGAGTTCCTGCAGTCTCAGACATGTCAAATGTCTGATTCCCTATTGTCCCAGATATGTCCAAGGTCTCAGTACACGTTTTCTCAGATATTTGCACTGTCTCAGTCCTGGATGTCTCAGATGAGTACACTGTCTCAGTCCCTGTTTCTCAGTGAGGAAGAGGCTAGGGTCAGAAGACACCAGGAAAAGACCTCACCTTTATGATATCAGTCCAAACAGGAATCAGAATCCTTGTTACCAGCAACTACAGGCCAGTGGCAACCTGAAACACCTCACTTATCTTGAAAGACTGGACTGAGCAGGATGTTGCTTTGCTGCTTTCAGCCTTCTGGAGGCCCTTGCCCCAGAAGATGCATGAATCCAGTGTTTGTAAACATTTTTAGATGCAGGGTGTGCCCTCGAGCCCATCATGTCTGGCCATTTTCCCATAGGGACACACAATTGACAGTGGTCAGGATAAAGTAGAATGTTTGTAAAACCCTGATATACCCAGGTCATCAGTGTGTGTGTGCGTGTGTGTGTGTGTGTGTGTGTGTGTGTGTGTAACTCAACATGTCCACTGTCTCAGTCCCTGTTCTCTCAGACATTTCCAAAGTCTCAGTACCGGTTGTCTCAGATATGTCCACTGTCTAAGTCCCTGCAGTCTCAGACAAGTCCAATGTCTGATTCCGTGTTGTCTCAGACATGACCAAAGTCTCAGTTGCTGTTGTTTCAAATATATTACTGTCTCATTCCCTGTTGTTTCAAACATGGAACCTCTCTCAGTCCCTGTTGTCTCAGACCTGAACATGTTCTTATTTGTAGTTTTAACAGACATGTCCACTCTCTCAGTCCCTGTTGTCCCATACATGTCCAAAGTTTCAGTCCCATTTGACTAAGACATATCTACTGTTTCAGTCCCTGTTGTCTCAGACATGTAAACTGCGTCAGTACCTGTTTTCTCAGATATGTCCACTGTCTCAGTCCTGGTTGTCTCACATGTGTCCACTGTCCCAGTCCCTGTTGTCTCATATGTGTCCACTGTCTCACGCATTGTCATCTCAGACAGGACTAGTGCACTGGCGAAGAAATGTCAACTGTCTCAGTCTCTATTGTGTCAGACAGCTATACTGTCTAGAACCCTATTTTCTCAGACATGACCACTATCTCAGTCGCAGTTGTTTCTCTCATAACAACTGTCTCATTCCCTGTTGTCCCAGACATGTCGATTGTCTCAGACCCTGTTTTCTCAGATATGTGTGTTCTCTCAGACATGTCCACTGTCTCAGTCCCTGTTGTCTCAGACACGTCCACTGTATCAGTCCCTGTTTTATCAATCACGTCCACTGTCTCAGTCCCTGTTATCTCAGACATGTCCAGGGTCTCATTCCCTGCTGTTTCTGATATATCTACTATCTCACTCCCTGTTGTTTCAGAAATGTCGCCTGTCTCAGTCCACATTGTCTCAGACATGAACACACTATTGTTGTCTCAGACGAGTCGACTGTCTCAGTCCCTGTTCTTTCAGACATGTCCAGTGTCTCATTCCCTGTTTTATTCACACATTTTCCCTTTCTCAGTGCCTGTTGTCTCACATGTACTATGTCTCAATCCCTGTTCTCTCAGACATGTCCGAAGTCTCAGTCCCGGTTGTCTCAGATATGTCCAGTGTCTGAGTCCCTGCAGTCTCAGAAATGTCATATGTCTGATTCCCTTTTGTCACAGACATGTCCAATGTTTCAGTACTTGTGTTCTCAAATATGTCCACTGTCTCAGTTCTGGTAGTATCAGATGTGTCCACTGTCTCAGTCCCTGTATTCTCAGTGACGAAGAGGCAAGGGTCAGAGGACATCAGGAAGTGACCTCACAATTATGACATCAGTCCAAAAGGAAAAAAGGATCCTGGTTATCAGCAACTATAGGCCTCATTCCCTGTTGTTTCAGACATGTTGCCTGTCTCAGTCCCCGTAGTGTCAGACTGGAACACGCAGTTAGTTGCAGTTGTATGAGACATGTCCACTGTCTGTCTCTGTTGTGTCACACATATACTCTTAGTCCCTGTTCTCTCAGACATGCCCGAAGTCTCAGTCACGGTTGTCTCAGATATGTCCAGTGTCTGAGTCCCTGCAGTCTTAGACATGTCCAATGTCTAATGCCCTGTTCTCTCAAACACGTCCAAGGTCTCAGTCCAAGTCGTTTCAGATATATCTACTGTCTCAGTCCCTGTTGTTTCACACATGTAGCCTGTCTCAGTCCCCCTTGTCTCAGAACTGAATAGGATCTTAGTCGCAGTAGTATCAGAGATGTCCACTGTCTCAGTCCCTGTTGTCTCAGACATGTCCAAAGTCTCAGTCCCGGTTGACACAGACATATCCAATTTGTCAGTCCCTGTTGTCTAAGAGTTGTCCACTGTCTCAGTCCCTGTTGTCTCAGAAATGTCCACTGTCTCAGTCCCTGTTGTTTCAGATATATCTACTGTCACATTCCATGTTGTTTCAGACATGTAACCTGTCTCATTCTCTGTTGTCTCAGACATGAACGCACGCTTAGTCGCAGTTGTATCAGACATGTCCTCCCTCTGTCTGTCTCTGTTGTCTCACACATACCCACTGTTTCGAACAATGTTTTGTCAGATGTGTCCTCTGTCTCAGTCCCTGTTGTCTCAGACATGTCCACTGTCTCAGACCCTGTTGTTTCACACATATCCAGTGTCTCAGTCCCTGTTGTCTCAGACCTGTCCATGGTCTCTGATGCTGTTGTCTAATATATGTGTGTGTTGTGTCAGACATTTCCACTGTCCCAGTCCCTGTTGTTTCATATATGTCCACTGTCTTATGTCCTGCTGTTTCAGATATATCTATTGTCTCAGTCCCTGTTGTTACAGACATGTAGCCTCTCTCAGTCCCCATTGTCTCAGACCTGAACACGTTCTTATTCGCAGTTTTATCAGACATGTCAACTGTTTCAGGAGCTGTTGTCTCAGACATGTACAAAGTCTCAGTCCTGGTTGACTCACACATATCCACTCTGTCAGTCCCTGTTTTCTCAGACATGTCCAATGTCCCATTACCTGTTGTCTCAGATATTTCCACTGTCTCATTCCCTGTTGTCTCATATGTGTCCACTGTCTCAGTCGCTGTCATCTCAGACAGGAATTGTCCACTGGCGAAGATATGTCAACTGTCTCAGTCTCTATTGTCTCAGCCAGCTCCACTGTCTAGAACCCTGGTGTCTCAGACATGAGACTGTCTCAGTCACAGTTGTTTCACACATGTCTACTGTCTCATTCCCTATTGTCTCAGACACATCAATTGTCTCAGAGCCTGTTTTCTCAGATATGTATTTTGTGTCAGACATGTTCACTGTCTCAGTCCCTGTTGTCTCAAACATGTCCACTGTATCAGTCCCTCTTGTCTCAGACACGTCCACTGTCTCAGTCCCTGTTGTCTCAGACATGTCCATGGTCTCATTAACTGCTGTTTCTGTTATATCTACTGTCTCAGTCCATGATGTTTCAGAAATGTCTCAGTCCTCCTTGTCTCAGACATGAACACACTGTTAGTCGCAGTTGTATCAGACATGTCTACTGTCTCAGTCCCTGTTGTATCACAATGGTCCACAGTCTCAGTCCTTGTTGTTTAAGACACATCCACTGTGTCAGTCCCTGTTGCCTCAGAAAAATCCACAGTGTCTGTCCCTATTTTTCAGAAATGTCACCTATCTCACTCCGTGTCATTTCAGACATGAACATGATCTTAGTCATAGTTATATCAGATATGTCCACTGTCTCAGTCCCTATTGTCGCAGACATGTCCACTGTCTCAGTCCCTATTGTCGCAGACATGTCAACTGTATCATTCCTTGTTGTCTCAGACATGTCCACTGTCCTAGTCCCTGTTGTCTCAGACATATCCACTGTCTCAATCCCTGCTGTTTCTGGTACATCTACTGTCTTAGTCCCTGTTCTTTCAGAAATGTCGCCTGTCTCAGTACCCATTGTCTCTGACATGAACACGCTCTTAGTCGCAATTGTATCAGGCATGTCGACTGTCACACTCGCAGTTGTTTCACACAAGTCCATTGTCACATTCCCTATCGTCTCAGACACATCGATTGTCTCAGCCCCTGTTTTCTCAGATATGTGTGCTGTGTCAGACATATCCACGGTCTCAGTCCCTGTTGTCTCAGACATGTCCACTGTATCAGTCCCTCTTATCTCAAACACGTCCACTGTCTCAGTCCCTGTTGTCTCAGACATGTCCATGGTCTCATTCCCTGCTGTTTCTTATATATCTACTGTCTCAGTCCATGATGTTTCAGAAATGTCTCAGTCCTCGTCTCAGACATGAACACACTGTTAGTCGCAGTTGTATCAGACATGTCCACTGTTTCAGTCCCTGTTGCATCACAATTGTCCACAGTCTCAGTCCTTGTTGTTTAAGACATATCCACTGCATCATTCGCTGTTGTCTCAGAAAAATCCACTGTGTCTGTCCCTGTTATTTCAGAAATGTCGCCTGTCTCACTCCACGTCCTCTCAGACATGAACACGATCTTAGTCACAGTTGTATCAGACATGTCCACTGTCTCAGTCCCTATTGTCGCAGACATATCCACAGTCTCAGTCCCTGCTGTTTCTGCTACATCTACTGTCTCAATCCCTGTTCTTTCAGAAATGTCGCCTGTCTCAGTAACCATTGTCTCAGACATGAACACGCTCTTAGTCACAGTTGTATCAGACATGTCAACTGTCTCAATCCCTGTTGTCACAGATTTGTCCACTGTCTCAGTCCCTGTTGTCTCAGACATGTTCACAGTCTCAGTCCCTGCTATTTCATATATATCTATTGTCTCATTCCCTGTTGTTTCAGACATCTAACTTGTCTCAGTCCCTATTGTCTCAGACATGAATACGCACTTAGTAGCAGTTGTATCAGACATGTCCTCTGTCTGTCTCTGTTGTCTCACACATATCTGCTGTCTTGGACCCTGTTTTGTCAGACATGTCCTCTGTCTCAGTCTCTGTTGTTTCAGACATGTCCACTGTCTCAGACCCTGTTGTTTCACACATATCCAGTGTCTCAATCCCTGTTGTCTCAGACCTGTCCATGATCTCTGATCCTGTTGTCTAAATATGTGTGTGTTGTATCAGACATTTCCACTGTCCCAGTCACTGTTGTTTCAAATATATCCACTCTCCTATGCCCTGCTGTTTCAGATATATCTACTGTCTCATTCCCTGTTGTTACAGACATGTAGCCTCTCTCAGTCCCCATTGTCTCAGACCTGAATGCGTTATTTTTCAAAGTTTTATCAGACATGTCCACTGTTTCAGTCCCTGTTGTCTCAGACATGTTCAAAGTCTCAGTCGCAGGTGACTCACACATATCCACTGTGTCAGTCCCTGTTTTCACAGACATGTCCAATGTCTCATTACCTGTCATCTCAGATATTACCACTGTCTCAGTCCCTGTTGTCTCATATTTGTCCACTGTCTCAGTTGCTGTCATCTCAGACAGGACTTGTCCACTGGCGAAGATGTCAACTGTCTCAGTCTCTATTGTCTCAGACAGCTCCACTGTCTAGAACCCTGTTGTCTCTGACATGACCAGTGTCTCAGTCGCAGTTGTTTCACACATGTCCACTGTCTCATTCCCTATTGTCTCAGACATATCGATTGTCTCAGACCATGTTTTCTCAGATATGTGTGTTGTGTCAGACATGTCCACTATCTCAGTACCTGTTGTCTCAGATATTTCCACTGTTTCAGTCACCCTTGTCTCAGGCATGTCCATTGTCTAAGTCCCTGTTGTCTCAGACATGTCCATGGTCTCCTTCCCTGTTGTTTCTGATATATCTACTATCTCAGTACCTGATGTTTCAGAAATTTCACCTGTCTCAGTCCTTGTTGTCTCGGACATGAACACACTGTTAGTTGCAGTTGTATCAGACATGTCCACTGTCTCATCCCTGTTGTCTCACACTTGTGCACAGTCTCAGTACTTGTTGTTTAAGACATATCCACTGTGTCAGTCCCTGTTGTCTCAGAAAAATCCACTGTGTCAGTCCCTGTTGTTTCAGAAATAGCGCCTGTCTCACTCCCCGTCATCTCAGACATGAACACGATCTTAGTTGCAGCTATATCAGACATGTCCACTGTCTCAGTCCCTGTTTTCGCAAACATATCCACAGTCTCAGTCCCTGTTGTCTCAGACATATTCACAGTCTCAGTCCCTGCTGTATCTGGTACATCTAATGTCTCAGTCCCTGTTCTTTCAGAAATGTCGCCTGTCTCAGTACCCTTTGTCTCAAACATGAACATGCTCTTAGTCGCAATTGTATCACACATGTCCACAGTCTCAATCCCTGTTCTCTCAGACTTGTCCACTATATCAGTCGCTGTTGTTTCAGACATATCCACTGTGTCCATCCCTGTTGTCTCAGACATGTCCACTGTCTCAGTCACTGTTGTCTCACACATATACTCTGTCTTAGTCCCTGTTCTCTCAGACATGCCCGAAGTCTCAGTCACGGTTGTCTCAGATATGTCCAGTGTCTGAGTCCCTGCAGTCTTAGACATGTCCAATGTCTAATGCCCTGTTGTCTCAAACATGTCCGAGGTCTCAGTCCAAGTTGTTTCAGATATATCTACTGTCTCAGTCCCTGTTGTTTCACACATGTAGCCTGTCTCAGTCCCCCTTGTCTCAGAACTGAATAGGATCTTAGTCTCAGTAGTATCAGAGATGTCCACTGTCTCAGTCCCTGTTGTCTCAGACATGTCCAAATTCTCAGTCCTGGTTGTCTCATACATATCCAATTTGTCAGTCCCTGTTGTCTAAGAGTTGTCCACTGTCTCAGTCCCTGTTGTCTCAGAAATGTCCACTGTCTCAGTCCCTGCTGTTTCAGATATCTCTACTGTCACATTCCATGTTGTTTCAGACATGTAACCTGTCTCATTCTCTGTTGTCTCAGACATGAACACACACTTAGTCGCAGTTGTATCAGACATGTCCTCCCTCTGTCTGTCTCTGTTGTCTCACACATACCCGCTGTTTTGAACAATGTTTTGTCAGATGTGTCCTCTGTCTCAGTCCCTGTTGTCTCAGACATGTCCACTGTCTCAGACCCTGTTGTTTCACACATATCCAGTATCTCAGTCCCTGTTGTCTCAGACCTGTCCATGGTCTCTGACCCTGTTGTCTAATATATGTGTGTGTTGTGTCAGACATGTCCACTGTCTCAGTCCCTGTTCTCTCAGACCTGTCCAAAGTCTCAATCCCAGTTGTCTCAGATATGTCCAGTGTCTGAGTCCCTGCAGTCTTAGACATGTCCAATATCTAATGCCCTGTTGTCTCAAACATATCCAAGGTCTCAATCCCAGTTGTTTCAGATATATCTACTGTCTCAGACCCTGTTTTTTCACACATGTAGCCTGTCTCAGTCCCCCTTGTCTCAGACGTGAATAGGATCTAAGTTGCAGTGCTGTCAGAGATGTCCACTGTCTCAGTCCCTGTTGTCTTAGATATATCCACAGTCTCAGTCCCTGCTGTTTCTGATATATCTACTGTCTCAGTCCCTGTTCTTTCAGAAATGTAGCCTGTCTCAGTAACCATTGTCTCAGACATGAACACGCTCTTAGTTGCAGTTGTATCAGACATGTCGACTGTCTCAATTCCTGTTGTCTCAGAATTGTCCACTGTCTCGGTGGCTGTTGTTTCAGACATTTCAACTTTGTCCATCCCTGTTTTCTCAGACATGTCCACTGTCTCAGTCCCTGTTGTCTCAGATATGTCCACTGTCTCAGACCCCGTTGTCTCAGACACGATCACGCTCTTAGTCACAGTTGTTTCAGACATGTCCAATGTCTCTGTCCCTGATGTCAAAAAATTGTACACTGTCTCAGTTCATGCTATTTCAGACATATTCCCTCTGTCAGTCCCTGTTGTCTCATACATGTCCACTATCACAGTTACCTGTTGTTTCAGACAGTGTGTCCACTGTCTCAGTCCCTGTTGTCTCAGATATGTCCACTGTCTCAATCGCTGTCATCACAGACAGGATTTGTCCACTGTTGAAGACATGTCAACTGCCTCAGTTGATATTGTCTCCTACAGGTCCATTGGCTCAAACCTTGTTAACTCAGACGAGGGCACTGTCTCAGTCCCTTTTGTCTCAGACATGTTCACTGTCTCATTCCCTGTTGTTTCATACATGTCCATATTATCATTGCCTGTTGCCTCAGACATGTCCAATTACTCAGTCCCTGTTCTCTCAGACATGTCCAAAGTCTCAGTCCCGGTTGGCTCAGATATGTCCAGTGTCTGAGTCTCTGCAGTCTTAGACATGTCCAATGTCTAATGCCGTGTTGTCTCAAACATGTCCAAGGTCTCAGTCCCAGTTGTTTCAGATATGTCCACTGTCTTATTCCCTGTTATTTCACACATGTCCACGTTTTCAGTGCCTGTTGTCTCAGGCATGTCCAATGTCACAGTTGCTGTTCTCTCAGACATGTCCAAATTCTCAGTCCCAGTTGTCTCTGATATGTCCAGTGTCTGAGTTCCTGCAGTCTTAGTCATGTCCAATGTCTAATGCCCTGTTGTCTCAAACATGTCCAAGTTCTCAGTCCCAATTTTTTCAGATATATCTACTGTCTCAGTCCCTTTTGTTTCACACATGTAGAATGTCTCAAACCCCCTTGTCTCAGACCTGAATATCATCTTAGTCACAGTAATATCAGAGATGTCCACTGTCTCAGTCCCTGTTGTCTCAGACATGTCCAAAGTCTCAGTCCCGGTTGTCTCAGACATATCCAATTTGTCAGTCCCTGTAGTGTAAGACTTGTCCACTGTCTCAGTCCTTGTTCTCTCAGTCATGTCCACTGTCTCATTGCCTGCTATTACAGGTATATCTATTGTCTCATTCCCTGTCATTTCAGACATGTAACCTGTCTCAGTCTCTGTTGTCTCAGACATGATCACGCACTTAGTTGCAGTTGTATCAGACATGTCCTCTGTCTGTCTCTGTTTTCTCACACATATCTGCTCTCTCAAACCCTGTTTTGTCAGACGTGTCCTCTGTCTCAGTCCCTGTTGTCTCAGACCTGTCCATGGTCTCTGACCCTGTTGTCTAAATATGTGCGTGTTGTGTCAGACATTACCACTGTCCCAGTCCCTGTTGTTTCAAACCTGTCCACTGTCTTATGCCCTGTTTTTTCATATATATATATANATATATATATATATATACTGTTTCAGTCCCTGTTGTTACAGACATGTAGCCTCTCACAGCCCCATTGTCTCAGACCTGAACACGTTATTTTTCGCAGTTTTATCAGACATGTCCAATGTCTCATTACCTGTTGTCTCGGATATTTCCACTGTCTCAGTCCCTGTTGTCTCATATGTGTCCACTGTCTCAGTCACTGTCATCTCAGACAGGACTTGTCCACTGGAGAAGATATGTCAACGGTCTCATTCTTTATGGTCTCAGACAGCTCCACTGTCTAGAACCCTGTTGTCTCTGACATGACCAATGTCTCAGTCGCAGTTGTTTCACACATGTCCACTGTCTCATTCCCTATTGTCTCAGACATATCGATTGTCTCAGACCCTGTTTTCTCAGATACGTGTGTTGTGTCAGACATCTCCACTGTCTCAATCCCTGTTGTCTCAGACATGTCCACTGTGTCAGTCCCTCTTGTCTCAGACTCTTCCATTGTCTTGGTCGCTGTTGTCTCAGACATGTCCATGGTCTCCTTCCCTGCTGTTTCTGCTATATCTACTGGCTCAGTCCCTGATGTTTCAGAAATATCACCTTTCTCAGTCCTCATTGTCTCATACATGAAAACACTGTTATTCCCAGTTGTATCAGACATGTCCACTGTCTCAGTCCCTGTGGTCTCACACTTGTCCACAGTCTCAGTCCTTGTTCTTTAAGACATATCCACTGTGTCAGTCCCTGTTGTCTCAGACAAATCCACTGTGTCACTCCCTGTTGTTCAGAAATGTCGCCTATGTCACTCCCTCTCGTCTCAGACATGAACACTCTCTTAGTCGCAGTTGTATCAGACAAGTCCAATGTCTCAGTCCCTGTTGTCTCACACACATCCACTGTATCATTCCTTGTTGTCTCAGACATGTCCACTGTCTCAGTCCCTGTTGTCTCAGACATATCCACAGTCTCAGTCCCTGCTGTTTCTGATATCTGTTGACTCAATCCCTCTTCTTTCAGAATTGTCTCCTGTCTCAGTCCCCATTTTCTCAGACATGAACACGCTGTTAGTTGCAGTTGTATCAGACATGTCCACTTACTCAGTCCCTGTTGTCTCAAACTTGTCTACTGTCTCACTTGCTGCTGTTTCAGACATATCCACTGTGGCAGTATGTGTTGTCTCAGATATGTCCACTTTCTCAGTGCCTTTTGTCTCAGACATGTCCACTTTCTCTGTCTCTGTTCTTTCAGACATGTCAACAGTCTAAGTACTGGTTCTCCCAGATATGTCCAGTGTCTGATTCCCTGCAATCTTAGACATGTCCGACGTCTAATGTCGTGTTGTCTCAAACATGTCCAAGGTCTCAGTCCAAGTTGTTTCAGATATATGTTGTTCCACACATGTAGCCTGTCTCAGTCCCCCTTTTCTCAGAACTGAACAGGATCTTAGTCATAGTAGTATCAGACATGTCCCCTCTCTCAGTCCCTATTGTCTCAGACATGTCCAAAATTTTAGTCCCTGTTGTGTCAGACATATACAATTTGTCAGTCCCTGTTGTCTAAGACTTGTCCACTGTCTCAGTCCCTGTTGTCTCATTCATGTCTACCGTCTCAGTCCCTGTTGTTTCAGATATATCTACTGCCTCATTCCCTGTTGTTTCAGATATGTAGCCTGTCTCAGTCCTCGTAGGCTCAGACATGAACACGCACTTAGCCGCAGTTGTATCAGACATGTCCACTCTCTGTCTCTGTTGTCTCACACATATCTGCTGTCTCGAACCTTGTTTTGTTAGACGAGTACTCTGTCTCAGTCCCTGTTGTCTCAGACATGTACAAAGTCTCAGTCCCTGTTGACTCAGACATATCCACTATGTCAATCCCTGTTGTCTCAGACATGTCCAATGTCTCAGTACCTGTTGTCTCAGATATTTCCACTGTCTCAGTCCATGTTGTCTCATATGTGCCCACTGTCTCAGTCGCTGTCATCTCAGACAGGACTTGTCCACTGGCGAAGATATGTCAACTGTCTCAGTCTCTCTTGTCTCAGACAGCTCCACTGTCTAGAACCCTGTTGTCTCAGACAAGACAAATGTCTCAGTTGCAGTTGTTTCACACATGTCCACTGTCTCATTCCCTGTAGTCTCAGACATATCAATTGTCTCAGTCCCTGTTTTCTCAGATATGAGGGTTGTTTCAGACATGTCCAATGTCTCAGTCCCTGTTGTTTCAGAAATGTCACCTTTCTCACTCCCCTTCATGTCAGACATGAACACTATCTTCATAGCAGTTGTATCAGACATGTCCACTGTCTCAGTCAATATTGTCACAAACATATCCACTGTATCATTTCTTGTTGTCTCAGACATGTCCATTGTCCCAGTCCCTGTTGTCTTAGACATATCTACAGTCTCAGTCCCTGCTGTTTCACATATATCTACTGTCTCAGTCCCTGTTCTTTCAGAAATGTAGCCTGTCTTATTAACCATTGTCTCAGACATGAACACACTCTTAGTCACAGTTGTATCAGAAATGTCGACTGTCTCAATCCCTGTTGTCTCAGACTTGTCCACTGTCTCAGTCGCTGTTGTTTCAGACATTTCCACTGTGTCCATTCCTGTTGTCTCAGACATCTCCACTGTCTCAGTCTCTGTTGTCTCAGATATGTCCACTGTCTCAGACCCCGTTGTCTCAGACATGATCACGCTGTTTGTCGCAGTTGTTTCAGACATGTCCGATGTCTCAGTCCCTGATGTCAAAAAATTGTACACTGTCTCAGTCCGTGCTGTTTCAGACGTATCCACTCTGTCAGTCCCTGTTGTCTCATACATGTCCACTATCGCAGTACCTGTTGTTTCAGATGTGTCCACTGTCTCAGTCCCTGTTGTCTCAGATATGTCCACTGTCTCAGTCGCTGTCATCACGGATAGGACTTGACCACTGTTGAAGACATGTCAACTGTCTCAGTTGATATTGTCTCCTACAGGTCCATTGTCTCGAACCTTGTTGACTCAGATGAGTGCACTGTCTCAGTCCCTTTTGTCTCAGACATGCTCACTGTTCATTCCCTGTTGTTTCACACATGTCCACTTTATCATTGCCTGTTGTCTCAGACATGTCCAATTACTCAGTCCCTGTTCTCTCAGACATGTCCAAAGTCTCAGTCCCGGTTGGCTCAGATATGTCCAGTGTCTGAGTCTCTGCAGTCTTAGACATGTCCAATGTCTAATGCCGTGTTGTCTCAAACATGTCCAAGGTCTCATTCCCAGTTGTTTCAGATATATCCACTGTCTCATTCCCTGTTATTTCACACATGTCCACGTTTTCAGTGCCTGTTGTCTCAGGCATGTCCAATGTCACAGTTGCTGTTCTCTCAGACATGTCCAAATTCTCAGTCCCAGTTGTCTCTGATATGTCCAGTGTCTGAGTTCCTGCAGTCTTAGTCATGTCCAATGTCTAATGCCCTGTTGTCTCAAACATGTCCAAGTTCTCAGTCCCAATTTTTTCAGATATATCTACTGTCTCAGTCCCTTTTGTTTCACACATGTAGAATGTCTCAAACCCCCTTGTCTCAGACCTGAATATCATCTTAGTCACAGTAATATCAGAGATGTCCACTGTCTCAGTCCCTGTTGTCTCAGACATGTCCAAAGTCTCAGTCCCGGTTGTCTCAGACATATCCAATTTGTCAGTCCCTGTAGTGTAAGACTTGTCCACTGTCTCAGTCCTTGTTCTCTCAGTCATGTCCACTGTCTCATTGCCTGCTATTACAGGTATATCTATTGTCTCATTCCCTGTCATTTCAGACATGTAACCTGTCTCAGTCTCTGTTGTCTCAGACATGATCACGCACTTAGTTGCAGTTGTATCAGACATGTCCTCTGTCTGTCTCTGTTTTCTCACACATATCTGCTCTCTCAAACCCTGTTTTGTCAGACGTGTCCTCTGTCTCAGTCCCTGTTGTCTCAGACCTGTCCATGGTCTCTGACCCTGTTGTCTAAATATGTGCGTGTTGTGTCAGACATTACCACTGTCCCAGTCCCTGTTGTTTCAAACCTGTCCACTGTCTTANGGTTGTCTCAGATATGTCCAGTGTCTGAGTCCCTGCAGTCTTAGACATGTCCAATATCTAATGCCGTGTTGTCTCAAACATGTCCAAGGTCTCAGTCCCAGTTGTTTCAGATATATCTACTATCTCAGTCCCTGTTGTTTCACACATGTAGCCTGTCTCAGTCCCCCTTGTCTCAGACCTGAACACGATCTTAATCGCAGTTGTATCAGACAAGTCCACTGTCTCAGTCTCTGTTGTCTCAGACATGTCCACTGTCTCATTCCCTGTTGCTTCACACATGTCCACTTTCTCAGTCCCTGTTGTCTCAGACATGTCCAAAATCTCAGTCCCGGTTGTCTCAGACATATCCAATTTGTCAGTCCCTGTTGCCTAAGACTTGTCCACTGTCTCAGTCCCTGTTGACTCAGACATGTCCACTGTCAGTCCCTCTTGTTTCAGATATATCTACTTTCTCATTCCCTTTTGTTTCAGACATGTAGCCTGTCTGAGACCCTGTTGTCTCAGACATGAACATGCACTTAGTCACAGTTGTATCAGACATGTCCACACTCTGTACCTGTTGTCTAACACATATCTGGTGTCTCAAACCCAGTTTTGTCAGACGTGTCCTCTGTCTCAGTCCCTGTTGTTTCAGACATGCACACTGTCTCATACCCTGTTGTTTCACACATATCCAGTGTCTCAGGCATTGTTGTCTCAGACCTGTCCATGGTCTCCGACCCTATTTCTAAGATATGTGTGTTATGTCAGACATGTCCACTGTCCCAGTCCCTGTTGTTTTAAACATGTCCACTGTCTTATGCCCTGTTGTTTCAGATATATCTACTGTCTCAATCCCTGTTGTTACACACACGTAGCCTCTCTCAGTGTCCATTGTCTCAGACATGAACACATTCTTTTTCACAGTTTTATCAGACATGTCCACTGTTTCATTCCCTATTGTCTCAGACACGTACAAAGTCTCAGTCCCTTTTGACTCAGACATATCCACTGTGTCAGTCTCTGTTGTCTCAGACATGTCCAATGTCTCAGTACCTGTTGTCTCAGATATTTCCACTGTCTCAGTCCCTGTTGTCTCATCAGTGTCCACTCACTCAGTTGCTGTCATCTCAGACAGGACTTGTCCACTGGCGAAGATATGTCAACTGTCTCAGTCTCTATTGTCTCAAACAGGTCAACTGTCGAGAACCCTGTTGTCTCAGAAATGACCAATGTCTCAGCTGCAGTTGTTTCACACATGTCCACTCTCTCATTCCCTGTTGTCTCAGACATATCGATTGTCTCAGACCCTGTTTTCTCATATATGTGTGTTGTGTCAGACATGTCCACTGTCTCAGTCTCTGTTGTTTCAGAAATGTCACCTGTCTCACGCCCGTTGTCTCAGACATGAACACCATCTTCGTCGCAGTTGTTACAGACATGTCCACTGTCTCAGTCAATATTGTCACAGACATGTCCACTGTATCATTCCTTGTTGTCTCAGACATGTCCATTTTCCCAGTCCCTGTTGTCTCAGCATATCCACAGTCTCAGTCCCTGCTGTTTCTGATATATCTACTGTCTCAGTCCCTGTTCTTTCAGAAATGTAGCCTGTCTCAGTAACCATTTTCTCAGACATGAACACACTCTTAGTCGCAGTTGTATCAGACATCTCGACTATCTCAGTCCCTGTTGTCTCAGAATTGTCCACTGTCTCACTCGCTGTTGTTTCAGACATTTCCAATGTGCCCATCCCTGTTGTCTCAGACATGTCCATTGTCTCAGTCCCTGTTGTTTGAGATATGTCCACTGTGTCAGACCCCATTGTCTCAGACACGAAACCACCCTCTTAGTCACAGTTGTTTCAGACATTCTGATGTCTCAGTCCCTGATGTCTCAAAATTGTACACTGTCTCAGTCCTGGCTGTTTCAGACGTATCCACAGTGTCAGTCCCTGTTGTCTCAGACATGTCCACTGTCTCAGTCCCTATTGTTTCAGATGTATCCACTGTCTTACTCCCTGTTGTCTCAGATATGTCCACTGTCTCAGTCGGTGTCATCACAGACAGGATTTGTCCACTGTTGAAGACATGTCAACTGCTCAGTTGATATTGTCTCATTCAGGACCATTTTCTCAAGCCTTGTTGACTCAGATGAGTGCACTGTCTCTGTCCCTTTTGTCTCAGACATATTCACTGTCTCATTCCGTTGTTTCACACATGTCCACTGTATCATTGAATGTTTTCTCAGACATGTACAATTACTCAGTCCTTGTTCTCTCAGACATGTCCAAGTTCTCAGTCCTGGTTGTCTCAGATATGTCCAGTGTCTGAGTCTCTGCAGTCTTAGACATGTCCAATGTCTAATGCCCTGTTGTCTCAAACATGTCCAAGGTCTCAGTCCCAGTTGTTTCAGTTATATCTACTATCTCAGTCCCTGTTGCTTCACACATGTAGCCTGTCTCAGTCCCCCTTGTCTCAGACCTGAACATGATCTTATTCGCAGTTGTATCAGGCGAGTCCATTGTCTCAGTCCCTGTTGTCTCAGACATGACCAATGTCTCATACCCTGTTGCTTCACACATGTCCACTTTCTCAGTCCCTGTTGTCTCAGACATGTCCAAAATCTCAGTCCCGGTTGTCTCAGACATATCCAATTCGTCAGTCCCTGTTGTCTAAGATTTGTCCACTGTCTCAGTCCCTGTTGTCTCAGACATGTCCACTGTCAGTCCCTCTTGTTTCAGATATATCTACTGACTCATTCCATGTTGTTTCAGACATGTAGCCTGTCTGAGTCCCCGTTGTCTCAGACATGAACACACTTAGTCGCAGTTGTATCAGACATGTCCACAGTCTGTATCTTTTGTCTCACACATATCCACTGTATCGAAGCCAGTTTTGTCAGACGTGTCCTCTGTCTCAGTCCCTGTTGTCTCATATATGTCCACTCTCTCAGACCCTGTTGTTTCACACTTATACAGTGTCTCTGTCCCTCTTGTCTCAGACTTGTACATGGTCTCCAACGCTGTTGTCTAAGATATGTGTGTTGTGTCAGACATGTCCACTGTCCCAGTCCCTGTTGTTTCAAACATGTCCACTGTCTTATGCCCTGTAGTTTCAGATATATCTACTGTCTCAGTCCCTGTTGTTACAGACATGTAGCCTCTCTCAATCCCCATTTTCTCAGACCTGAACACGTTCTTATTTGCAGTTTTATCAGACATGTCCACTGATTCGGTCCCTGTTGTCTCAGATATGTACAAAATCTCAGTACCGGTTGACCCAGATATATCCACTGTGTCAGTCCCTGTTGTCTCAGACATGTCCAATGTCTCAGTACCTGTTGTCTCAGATATTTCCACTGTCTCAGTCCCTGTTGTCTCATATGTTTCCACTGTCTCAGTCGCTGTCATCTCAGACAGGAATTGTGCACTTATGTCAACTGTCTCAGTCTCTATTGCCTCAGCCAGCTCTAAAGTCTAGAACCCTGTTGTCTCAGACATGACCACTGTCTCAGTCGCAGTTGTTTCACACATGTCCACTGTCTGATTCCCTATTGTCTCAGACATATCAATTGTCTCAGACCCTGTTTTCTCAATTATGTGTGTTGTGTCAAACATGTCCACTCTCTCAGTCCCTCTTGTCTCAAACACGTCCATGGTCTCATTCCCTCCAGTTTCTGATATATCTACTGTATCAGTCCCTGATGTTCAGAAATGTAGCCTGTCTCAGTTCCCATTGTCTCAGATATGAACACACTGTTATTCGCAGTTGTATCAGACATGTCCACTGTCTTATTCCCTGTTGTCTCACACATGTCCACAGTCTCAGTCCTTGTGGTTTAATACATATCCACTGTGTAAGTCCATGTTGTCTCAGACAAATCCACTGTCTCAGTCCCTGTTGTTTCAGAAATGTTGCCTGTCTCACTCCCTGTCATCTCAGACATGAACACACAGTCGCAGTTTTATCAGACATGTCCACTGTCTCAGTCCCTGTTGACTCAGACATATCCACAGTCTCAGTCCCTGCTGTTTCTGATATGTCTACTGTCTCAGTCCCTGTTCTTTTAGAAATCTCACCTGTCTCAGTCACCATCGTCTCAGACATGAGCATGCTCTTAGTCACAGTTGTATCAGATATGTCCACTGACTCAGTCCCTGTTGTCTCAGAGTTGTCCAGTATCTCAGTAGCTGTTGTTTCAGACATATCCACTGTGTCAGTCCCTGTTGTCTCAGACATGTCCACTGTCTCAGTCACTGTTGTTTCAGAAATGTCCCCTGTCTTACTCACCGTCATCTCAGACATGAACACACTCTTCGTCGCAGTTGTATCTGACATGTCCACTCTCTCAGTCCCTATTGTCGCAGACATGTCCACTGTATCATTCCTTGTTGTCTCAGACATGCCCACAGTCCCCCATGTTGTCTCAGACATATCCACAGTCTCAGTCCCTGCTGTTTCTGGTACTTCTACTGTGTCTGTCCCTTTTCTTTCAGAAATGTGGCCTGTCTCACTATCCATTTGTACACACTCTTAGTCACAGTTGTATCAGACATGTCGACTGTCTCAGTCCCTGTTGTCTTAGACTTGTCCACTACCTCAGTCGCTGTTTTTTCAGACATATCCATGTGTCCATCTTTTTGTCTCAGACATGTCCACTGTCTTAGTCCCTGTTGTCTCAGATATGTCCACTGTCTCAATCCCCGTTGTCTCAGACATGATCACGCTCCTAGTCACAGTAGTTTCAGACATGTCCGATGTGTCAGATCCTGTTCCTCTCAAAATTCTCCACTGTCTCATTCCGTGCTGTCTCAGATGTATCCACAGTGTGATTCCCTGTTGTCTCAGACATGTTCACTGTCTCAGTCCCTGTTGTTTCAGATGTGTCCAATGTCTCAGTACCTGTTCTCTCAGATATGTCCCCTCTCTCATTTGCTGTCATCACAGACAGGATTTGTCCACTGTTGAAGAAATATCAAATGTCTCAGTTGATATTGCCTCATACAGGTCCATTGTCTCAAACCTTGTTGACTCAGACGAGTGCACTTTCTCAGTCCCTTTTGTCTCAGACATGTCCACTGTCTCATTCCCTGTTGTTTCACACATGTCCACTTCCTCAGCCGCTGTTCTCTCAGATATTTCCAAAGTCTCACTCCCAGTTGTCTCAGATATGTCCAGTGTCTGAGTCCCTGAAGTCTTAGACATGTCCAATGTCTAATGCCCTGTTGTCTCAAACATGTCCAAGGTCTCAGTCCCAGTTGTTTCAGATAATTCTACTCTCTCAGTCCCTGTTGTTTCACACATGTAGCTGTCTCAGTCCCCCTTGTCTCAGACATGAATAAGATCTAAGTCGCAGTAGTATCAGACATGTCCACTGTCTCAGTCCCTGTTGTCTCAGACCTGAATAAGATCTAAGTCGCAGTAGTATCAGACATGTCCACTGTCTCAGTCCCTGTTGTCTCAGACATGTCCAAAGTCTCAGTCCAGGTTGTGTAGGACATATCTAATTTGTCAATCCCTGTTGTCTAAGACTTGTCCACTCCCTATTGTTTCAGATATATCTACTGTCTCATTCCCTGTTGTTTCAGACATGTAGCCTGTCTCATACCCTGTTGTCTCTGACATGTCTACTGTCTCAGTCCCTGTTGTCTCAGACATGAGCACTGTCTCAGTTCCAGTTGTTTAACACATGTCCACTGTCTAGTTCCTGTTGCCTCAGACATGTCCATAGTCTCAGACCCTGTTTTCACAGATACGTGTGTTGTCTCAATTATGTCCACTGTCTCAGTACCTGTTGTCTCAGACATGTTCATGGTCTCAGACACTGTTGTCACTGATATGTGTGTTGTCTCAGACATGTCTACTGTCTCAGTCCTTGTTGTTTCAGACATGTCCACTGTCTCAGTCCCTGTTGTCTGAGATATGTCCACTGTCTCATTCCTTGTTGGCTTAGACATATCCACTGTCTCAGTCCCTGTCGTATCAGATATATCTACTTTCTCATTCCCTGTTGTTTCAGACATGTAGCCTGTCTCATTCCCCGAGCCTCAGACCTGAACACAATCTTAGTCGCAGTTGTAGCAGACATGTCCACTGTCTCAGTCTCTGTTATCTCAGACATGTCCAAAGTCTCAATCCCGGTTGTCTCAGACATATCCACTGTGTCACTCCCTGTTTTCTCTGTTAGGAAGAGGCTAGGGTCAGAGGACCCCAGGAAGTGACCTCACGTTTATGACATCAGAATCCTGGTTACCAGCAACTACAGGCCAGTGGCAACCTGAAAAATGTCACTTGTCTTGAATGACTGGACTGAGCAGGATGTTGCTTAGCTGATTGTGGCCTACTGGAGGCTCAGGCCCCAGAAGACCAAGGAATCCCATGTTTGGAAACATCTGAAGATGCAGCGTGCACCCTCTAGCCCATCATATCTGGCCATTCTCCAACGGGGACACACAAGTGACACTGGTCACTCAATAGTAGAAATTTTGTGATCCCCTGATATACCCAGTACATCAGTGTTTTTTTTTTTTGTGTGTGTGTGTGTGTGTGTCTGTGTGTGTGTGTGTAAGTCAACATGTCCACTGTCTCAGATGTGTCCACTGTCTCAGTCCTGGTTATCTCAGATGTGTTGACTGTCTCAGTCGCTGTCATCTCAGACAGGCCTTGTGACTGGAGAAGACATGTCAATTGTCTCAGTCTCTTTTGTCTCAGACAGGTCCACTGTATAGAACCCTGTTGACTCAGACATGTCCACTGTCTCAGTTCCTCTTGTCTCAGACACATCCACTGTCTCAGTCAGTGTTGTCTCAGACATGCCCACTATCTCAGTCCCTGTTATCTCAGACATCTACAAGGCCTAGTTCGCGTTGTCTCAGACATACCCACTGTGTCAGTGCCTGTTGTCTCAGATGTGTCCAGTGTCTGATTCTCTGCAGTCTCAGACAGGTCCAATGTCTGATTCCATGTTGTCTTAGACATGTCTAAGTTCTCAGTACCTGTTGTCGCAGACATGTACCCTGTCTCAGTCCCTGTTGTCTCAGATATGTAAACTCTCTCATTCCTGGTTGTGTCAGATTTGTCCACTGTCTCAGTCACTGTCCACTGGCGAAGACATATCAACTGTCTCAGCATCTATTGTCTCAGACAGGTCCACTGTCTAGAATCCTGTTGACTCAGACCTGTCCACTGTCTCATTCCTTGTTTTCTCAGACATGTCCAAAGTCTCAGTTTCCTCATACATATCCACTTTGTCAGTCCCTGTTGTCTCAGTGAGAAAGAGGCTGGGGTCAGAAGACCCCAGGAAATGATCTCACCTTTATGACATCAGTCCAAAAAGAAATGAGAATCCTGGTTACCAGCAACTACAGGCCAGTGGCAAGCTGAAAGACCTCACTTATCTTGAAAGACTGGACTGAGCAGGATGTTGCTTAGCTGATTGCGCCCTTCTGGAGGCTCAGGCCCCGGAAGACCCAGGAATCCAGTGTTTGGAAACTACTGAAGATGCAGTATGCACCCTCTACCCTATCATATCTGGCCATTCTCCAACTCCGACACGCAAGTGACACTGGTCAGTCGAAATTAGATTTTGTGATCCCCTGATATACCCAGTTCATCAGTGTGTGTGTGTGTGTGTGTGTGTGTGTGTGTGTGTCAGTGTGTGTGTGAGAAAGTCAACATGTCAACAGTCAAAGACACATCAACAGTCTCAGTCTCTGTTTTCTCAGACATGTCCATTGTCTCGAACTCTGTTTACTCAGAAGTGTTCACTCTCTCAGGCCCTGTTGTCTCAGACATGTCCACTTTCTCAGTTCCAGTTGTTTCACACATGCCTACTCTCTCTGTCCTTGTTGTCTCAGAAATGTCCATGGTCTCAGACCCTGTTGTCTCAGATATGTGTGTTGTCTCAGACATGTCCACTGTCTCAGTCCCTGTTGTCTCAGACGTGTCCAGTGTCTCAGTCCCTGTTGTCTCAGACATGTGCACAGTCTCATTCCCTGTGGTTTCACACATGTCCTCTGTCTAAGTGCCTATTGTCTCAGACATGTCCACTGTCTCAGGCCCTGTTCTCTCAGACTTATCCAAAGTCTCAGTGCGGGTTGTCTCAGATATGTCCAGTGTCTGATTTCCTACAGTCTCAGACAGGTCCAATGTCTGATTCCCTTTTGTCTCAGACATAACCATGGTCTCAGTACCTGTTGTCTCGGACATGTCCACTGTCTCAGTCTCTGTTTCAGATATATCTACAGTCTCAGTCCCTGTTATTCCAGACATGTCACCTGTCTAAGTCCCCATTGTCTTAGATGTCTCCACGCTCTAAGTCCCTGTTGTCTCAGACATGTCCACTGTCTCAGTCCCTGTTGTCTCCGAAGTGTCCATTGTCTCAGTCCCTGTTGTCTCAGACATGTCCACTGTCTCAGTCGCAGTTGTTTCACACATATCCACTATCTCAGTCCTGGTTTTATCAGAGGTGTCCTCTGCCTCAGTCCCTGTTGTCTCAGATGTGTCTACTGTCTCAGTCATTGTCATCTCAGACAAGACTTGTCCACTGGCGAAGACATGTCAACTGTGTCAGTCTCTGATGTCTCAGACTGGTCCACTGTCTCAAACCGTGTTAACAGAGACGTGTCCAATGTCTCAATCCCCATTGTCTCACACATGAAAATGCTCGTGGCCACAGTTTTATCAGACATGTCCACTGTCTCGGTCCCTGTTCACTCAGACTTATCCAAAGTCTCATTCTGGGTTGTTTCAGATATGTCCAGTGTCTGATTCCCTGCAGTCTCAGATATGTCCAATGTCTGATTCCCTGTTATCTCAGACATGTCCAAGGTCTCAGTCCCTGTTGTCTCATAAATGTCCACTGTCTCAGTCCCTGTTGTCTCAGACATGTCCACTATCTCAGTCCCTGTTGTCTCAGACCTGACCACTGTCTCAGTCCCAGTTGTTTCAGACATGTCCACTTTCTAAGTCCCTGTTTTATAAGACATGTCCATGTTCTCAGACCATGTTGTCTCAGATATGTGTGATGTCTCAAACATGTCCACTGCCTCAGTCCTTGTTGTTTCAGACATTTGCACTGTCTCTGTCCCTTTTGTGTTGGACATGTCCACAGTCTCAGTCCCTGTTGTGTCAGACATGTCCATTGCCTCAGTCCTTGTCATTTCAGATATATCTACTACCTCAGTCCCTGTTGTTTCAGACAGGTCACCAGTCTCTGTCCCTATTGTCACAGAAATGAACACACTCTTAGTCACAGTTGTATCATACATGTCCACTGTCTCAGTCCCTGTTGTCTTAGATAAGTCCACTCGGTTGGATACAGTGGACAGGTCTGCGACAATAGAGACTGAGACAGTTGACATGCCTTCGCCAGTGGAAAAGTCCTGAGATGACAGGAACTGAGACAGTGGACACACCTGAGACAACAGGGGCTGAAACAGTGGAAACATATGAGATAACCAGGACTGAGATAGTTGACATACCTGAGACAACAGGGACTGTGACAGTGGAAATAACAGAAACAGGGACTGAGACTGTGGACATGTTTGAGACAACAGGGAGTGAGACAGTGGACATGTCTGAGACAACAGGGACTGAGAGAGTGGACATGTCTGAGACAACACACATATCTGAGAAAACAGTGTCTGAGACAATCGACATGTCTGAGACAACAGGGAATGAGACAGTGGACATGTGTGAAAAAACTGCGACTGAGAGAGTGGTGATGTCTGAGACAACAGGGTTCTATACAATGGACTTGTCTGAGACAATAGAGAATTAAACAGTTGACATGTCTTCACCAGTGGACAAGTCCTGTCTGTGATTTCGGCAACTGAGAGGGTGGACACATCTGAGAAAACAGGGACTGAGACAGTGGACACATCTGAGACAAAGGTCTGAGAGAGTGCACATGTATGAGACAACAGGGACTGACACAGTGGATATGTCTGAGAAAACCGGGAATGAGACTTGGACATGTCTGAGACAACAGGGACTGAGACACTGGGCATGTCTGAGATAACAGGGATTTAGATAGTGGACACTTCTGAGACAACAGGAATTGAAACAGTGGACACATATAAGATAACCAGGATTGAGACAGTTGACATATCTAAGACAAAAGGGACTGAGTCAGTGGACATATCTGACACAACTGTGACTAAGAAAATGTTAATGTCTGAGACAACAGGGACTGAGACAGGTGACATTTCTGAAACAACAGGGACAGAGACAGTGGATATATCTGAAACAACAGCGAATGAGATTTTGGATATGTCTTAGACAACAGGGACTGAGAGAGTGTACATGTCTTAGACAACAGGGACTGAAACAATGGTCATATCGGAGACAAAAGGGATTTAGTGCGTGGACACATCTAAGACAATGGGAACTCTGACAGGTCACATGCCTGAAACAACAGGGATTAAGACAGTACATATAACAGAAACAACTGAGACAGTGAACTTGTCTGAGACAACAGGTACTGAGACCTTGGACATGTCTGAGACAACAGGTAATCAGACATTGGACATGTCTGAGACTGCAGGGACTCAGACACTGGACATATCTGAGACAACCGGGACTGAGACTTTGGACATGTCTGAGAGAACAGGGACTCAGGCATTGGACATGTCTGAGACAACAGGCACTGACACAGTGGATATATCTGAAAAAAAGGGACTGAGACAGTGCACTGAGACACTGAGACAACAGGGACTGAGACATTGGACATGTCTGATACAACTGAAACTAAGAGCGTTTTTATGTCTGAGACAAAGGAGAATGAGACATGTGACATGTCTGAAACAACAGGGACTGAGACAGTAGATATATCTGAAACAACAGGAACTTGGACAATGGACATGTCTGACACCAAGGGACTGAAACAGTGGACATGTCTGACACAACAGTGACTCAGAGAGTGGACATGTCTGAAACAACAGGGACTGAGACAATGGACATGTCTGATACAACAGGGTCTGAGACAATGGATATATCTGTGACAACACACATATCTGAGACAACATGGTCTGAGACCATGGACATGTCTGAGAAAAAAGGGACTGAGAAAGTGGACATGTGTGAAACAACTGGGACTGAGACAGTGGTCATATCTGATAAAACAGGGACTGAGACATTGGACACGTTGTAGATAACAGGTTCTTAGACAGTGGACATGCCTGAGACAACACACACATCTGAGAAAACAAGGTCTGAAACCATCAACTTGTCTGAGAGAACAAGTACTGAGACACTGGACATCTGGACATGTGAAACAACTGTGACTGAGACAATGGACATATCTGAGACAACAGGGACTGAGACAGTGTGCAAGTGTGAGTCAACCAGGTTCAAGAAAGTGGACCTGTCTGAGAAAATAGTTGCTGACACAGTTGACATGTCTTACCCAGTAGACAAGTCCTGTCTGAGATAATGGCGACTTAGTGGACACAACTGAGACAACAAACACTGAGACAGTGGACACATCTGAGACAACCAGGACTGAGACAGGGGACATATCTGAGACAACAGGGACTGAGACAGTGGACATGTCCTGGACCACAGAGACTGACACAGTGGATATGTCTGAACACACAGGGATTGAGACAGTGGACAACACAAGTGTGAAAAAAACAGGGAATGAGACAATGGATATATCTGAGACAACAGGGACTGAGACAGTGTACAAGTCTGAGTCAACCGGGTTCAAGAAAGTGGACCTGTCTGAGAAAATAGTTGCTGACACTGTTGACATGTCTTAGCCAGTAGACAAGTCCTGTCTGAGATAATGGTGACTGAGTTAGTGGACACAACTGAGATAACCAACACTGAGACAGTGGACACATCTGAGACAACCAGGACTGAGACAGGGGACATATCTGAGAAAACAGGGACTGAGACAGTGGACCTGTCTTAGACCACAGGGACTGACACAGTGGATATGTCTGAGACCACAGTGATTGAGACAGTGGACATGTGTGGAACAACAGGGACTGAGACATTGTACATGTCTGAGACAACACATATACAAGAAAACATGGTCTGAGACCATCGATATGTCTGAGACAACAGGGAATGAGAAAGTGGACATGTGTGAAAGAAGCGAGAGTGAGACACTGGTCGTGTCTGAGACAACAGGGTTCTAGACAGTTGAGAACTATGAGACAATAGATATTTTGACTTTTGACATATCTTTGCAAGTGGACCTGTCTTGTCTCAGATGACAGGGACTGAGTTAGTGGACACATCTGAGACAACAGGGACTGAGCGTGTGGACAAATCTGAGACGGCCAGGACTGAGACAGTGGATATATCTGAGACAACAGGGACTGACACAGTAGACATATCTGAGACAACAGGTATTGACACATGGATATGTCTGAGACAACCAGGACTCAGACTCTGGATATGTCTGAAAACACACATATCTGAGACAACAGGGTCTGAGAGCATGGGCATGTCTGAGACAATAGGTACTGAGACATTGGACATGTGTGAAACAACTGGGACTGGTAATGTCTGAGACAACAGGGACTGAGACAGTGGATATGTCTGAGACCACAGGGACTGACACAGTGCATATATTTGAAACAACAGGGACTGAGACAGTGTTCATGTCTGAGACAACAGGTAATGAGAGTGGACCTGTCTGATACAACTGCAACAAGATCGTGTTAAGGTTTGGACAATGGGGACTGAGACTGGTGACTTGTCTGAGACAGCAGAGACTGAGACATTGGACAAGTCTGAGATAACAGGTACTGAGACATAGGACATGTGTGAATCAACTGGGACTGATCATGTCTGAGACAACAGGGGCTGAGACAGTGGGCATGTTTGAGACCACAGGGACAGACACAGTGGATATATTGGAAACAACAGGGACTGAGACAGTGTTCATGTCTGAGACAACAGGTACTGGGACAGTGGACATGTCTGATAATACTGCGACTAAGTGTGTGTTCATGTCTTGGACAATGGAAACTGAGACAGGAGACTTGTCTGAAACAACAGGGACTAAGACAGTACATATATCTGAAACAAGAGGGACTGAGGCAATGTACATATCTTACACAGGGAGTTAGAAAGTGGACATGTCTGACACAACAGGGACTGAGACAGTGGACACGTCTGATACAATATGTACTGAGACAATGGACACATCTGAGACAACCAGGACTGAGATAGTGAACATATCTGAGACAGCAGGGACTGAGACAGTGGACATGGCTGAGACCACAGGGACTGACACATTGGATATATCTGAAACAACAGTGACCGAGAGAGTGGACATGTCTAAAACAACAGGGACTGAGACAGTGGACATGTCTGATACAACTGCAACTAAGAGCGTGTTTATGTCTGAGACAAAGGAGACTGAGACAGGTGACATGTCTGAAACAACAGGGACTGAGACAGTAGGTATATCTGAAACAACAGGGACTTGGACAATGGACATGTCTGACACCAAGTGACTGAAACAGTGGACAAGTCTGACACAACAGTGACTCAGAGAGTGGACATGTCTGGAACAACAGGGACTGAGACAGTGGACATGTCTGATACAATAGGCTCTGAGACAGTGGATATATCTGTGACAACACACATATCTGAGACAAAATGGACTGACACCATGGACATGTATGAGAAAAAATGGACTGAGAAAGTGGACATGAGCGAAAAAACTGGGACTGAGACAGTCGTCATATCTGATAAAACAGGGACTGAGACATTCTACACGACGGAGATAACAGGTTCTGAGACAGGGGACATATCTAAGACAACACACATATCTGAGAAAACAGGGTCTGAGACCATCAACATGTCCGACACAACAAGGACTGAGACAGTGGACATGTGAACCAACTGTGACTGAGACAAAGGACATATCTGAGTCAGCAGGGACTGAGACAGTGTCCAAGTCTGAGTCATCTGGGTTAAAAAAGTGGACCTGTCTGAGATAAAAATGCTGACACAGTTGGCATGTCTCAGCCAGTGGACAAGTCCTATCTGAGTTGACAAGGACTGAGACAGTGGACACATCTGGGACAACCAGGACTGAGACAGTGGAAATATCTGAGACAACAAGTACTGAGACAGTGGACATGTCAGTGACCACAGGGACTGACAAAGTGGATATCTGTGAAACAACAGGGACTGAGACAGTGGACATGTCTGCGACAACAGGGACTGAGAGAGTGGACATGTCTGAGACAACACACATATCAGAAAAAAAACAGGGTCTGAGACCATCAACATGTCCGAGACAACAAGGACTGAGAAAGTGGAAATGTGTGAAACAACTGTGACTGAGAAAGTGGACATGTCGGAGACAACAGGGAATGAGAGAGTGGGCATATCTGAGACAACAGGTACTGAGGCCGTGGGAATGTCTGAGACAACAGGGATTGATACCTTGGACATGTCTGAGACAGCAGGGCCTGAGCCATTGAAAATGCCTGAGACAACAGGGACTGAGAGTGGACATGTCTGAGACAAGAGGTACGGACACCGTAGATATGTCTGAGACATCTGGGACTGACACAGTGGATAGGTCTGAGACATCCGGAACTGAGACCTTGTAGCTGTCTTAGATAACAGGGACTGAGACTGTGGACATGTCTGAGACAACAGGGACTGAGATAATGGATATGTCTGTGGCAACACTAATTGATAAAGTTGACATGTCTGAGATAACAGGGAATAAGACATTGGACATATCCGAGACAACTGGGCCTGAGAAATGGGACATGGTTGAGACAGCAGAGACTGAGACAGTGGACAAGTGTGAAATAACAGGGAATGAGACAGGGGACATGTCTGAGACAAAAGGGCCTGAGACAGTGGACATATCTGTGTCAACAAGGTTTGAGACCACAGACTTATCTGAGATAACAGCGATGGAGAAATTGGTCATGGCTTGGACAACAAGCACTTAGACAGAAGACAAGTGTGAAAAAACAGGGAATGAGACAATGGACATATCTAAGACAACAGGGACTGAGACAGTGTACAAGTCTGAGTCAACTGGGTTCAAGAAAGTGGACCTGTCTGAGACAATAGATGCTGACACAGTTGACATGTCTTAGCCAGTAGACAAGTCCTGTCTGAGATAACAGTGACAGAGACAGTTTACACATCTGAGACAACTAGGACTGTGACAGTAGACACACATGAGACAACCAAGACTGAGACTGTGGACCTGAGACAACAGGGACTGAGACAGTGGACATGTCGGAGACCACAGGGACTTACAGAGTGGATATGACTGAGACCACAGGGACTGAGACAGTGAACATGTCTGAAACAACAGGGACTGAGACACTAGACATGTCTGAGAAAATAGGGACTGAGAGAGTGGACATGTCTGAGAAAACATGTATCCAAGAAAACAGGGTCTGAGACCATCGACGTGTCTGAGACATCAGGGAATGACACAGTGAACATGTGTGAAACAACTGAGGAGACACTGGTCATGTCTGAGACAAAAGGGTTCTAGACAGATGAGACTCTGAGACATGTCTTTGACAGTGGACAAGTCCTGTCTGAGATGACAGTGACTGAGTCAGTGGACACATCTGAGACAACAGGGACTAAGAGAGTGAACAAATCTGAGACGACCAGGACTGAGACAGTGGATATATCTGAGAAAACAGTGACTGACACAGTGGACAGACATATCTGAGAAAACAGGGACTGACACATGGATATGTCTGACACAACCAGGAATCAGACTTTGGACATGTCTGACACAACAGGGACTGAGACAGTGGACATGTCTGATATAACAGGGACTGAGACATTGCACATATCTGAAACAACAGGGAGTGAGACAATGAACATTTCTGAGACAAAACACATATCTTTGACAAAAGGGTCTGAGACCATGGACATGTCTGAGACTATGGAGACTGAAACAGTGGACATGTGTGAAAAAACTGAGATTGAGATATTGGTCATGTCTGAGACAAAAATGACTTGGACACTGGACAGGTCAGAGACAACAGGGACTGAGACAGTGGACATATCTGAGACAAGAGGGACTCAGACAGTGAACATGTCTGAGACCACAGGGACTGACACAGTGGACATGTCTGAGACCACAGGGACAGAGACAGTGGACATGTCTGAAACAACAGGGACTGATACAATGGACATGTCTGATACAACTGTGACTAAGAGTGTGTTAAGGTCTGAGACAACGGGGAAAGGGACATTCTATATGTCTGCAACAACAGAGACTGAGACAGTAGATATATCTGAAACAACAGGGACTGAGACAGTGGGCATGTCTGAAACAACAGAGACTGAGACAGTGGACATGTCTGAGACAACAGGAACTGAGAGTGTGGGCATGTCTGAGACAACACATATCCAAGAAAACAGGGTCTGAGACCATCGAGATGTCTGAGACAACAGGGAAAGAGATAGTAGACATGTGCGAAACAAATGACAATGAGACACTGGTCATGTCTGAGACAACAGGGTTCTAGACAGTTGAGAACTCTGAGACAATAGATACTTAGACAATTGAGATGTCTTAGACAGTGGACAAGTCCTGTCTGAGATGACAGAGAATATGTCAGTGGAAACATCTGAGACAACAGGGACTGAGACAAAGGACATGTCTGAGACAAAACACATATCTGTGACAAAAGGGTCTGAGACTATGGACATGTTCTGAGACAACAGGGACTGAGACAGTGGACATGTGTAAAAAACTGAGATTGAGACATTGGTCATGTCTGAGACAACAATGACTGAGACATTGGACACGTCGGAGACAACAGGGACTGAGACAGTGGACATGTCTGACACAACACACATGTCTGAGACAACAGGTACTGAGACATTGGTCATATGTGAAACAACTGGGACTGCTCATGTCTGAGACAACAGGGACTGAGACGGTCTACATGTCTGAGACCACAGAGGCTGACACAGTGGATATAGTTGAAACAACAGGGACTGAGACACTGTTCATGTCTGAGACAACAGGTACTGAGACAGTGGACTTGTCCGATACATCTGCGACTAAGTGCGTGTTCATGTCTTGGACAACGGGGACTGTGACAGGTGACTTGTCTGAGACAACAGGGACTGAGACAGTGGACATGTCTGAAACAACTGGGACTGAGACAGTACATATGTCTGAAACAACAGGGACTGAGACAATGTACATATCTGACACAGGGACTCAGAAAGTGGACATGTCTGACACAAAAGGGACTGAGACAGTGGACAACTCTGAGACAGTAGGCACTAAGACAGAGGACACATTTGAGACAACCAGGACTCAGACAGTGGACATCATCTGAGACCACAGGGACTGAGACAGTGGACATGTCTGAGACCAGAGGGACTGAGACAGTGGGCATGTCTGAGACCACAGGGACTGACATAGTGGATATATGTGAAACTACATGGACTGAGACAGCGGACATGTCTGAGACAAAATTGAGTGAGAATATGGACATTTCTGAGTCAACATGGTTTGAGACCACGGACATATCTGAGATAACAGGGACTGAGACAGGAGACATGGCTTGGACAACAGGCACTGAGACAGACGACAAGTGAAAAAACAGGGAATGAGACAATGGACATATCTGAGACAACAGGGACTGACAGAGTGTACAAGTCTGAGTCAACCAGGTACAAGAAAGTGGACCTGTCTGAGACAATAGATACTGACACAGTTGATATGTCTTAGCCAGTAGACAAGTCCTGTCTGAGATAACAGCGACAGAGACAGTGGACACATCTGAGACAACCAGGACTGAGACAGTGGACACATCTGAGACAACCAGGACTGAGACAGTGGACATATCTGAGACAACAGGGACTGAGACAGTGGACATGTCTGATACCACAGAGACTGACAGAGTGGACATGTCTGAGACCACAGGGACTGAGACAGTGGACATGTCTGAAACAACAGGAACTGAGACAGTGGACATATCTGAGACAACAGGGACTGAGACAGTGGACATGTTTGCGATAATGCATATCCAAGAAAACAGGGTCTCAGACCATCGACATGTCTGAGACAAAAGGGAATGAGACAGTGGACATGTGTGAATCAACTGAGAATGAGACACTGGTCATGTCTGAGACAACAGGGTTCTAAACAGCTGAGAACTTTGAGACAATTGATACTTAGACAGTTGACATGTCTTCACCAGTGGACAAGTCCTGTCTACCATGACAGCTACTGAGTCAGTGGACACATCTGAGAAAACAGGGACTGAGACAGTGGACATATCTGAGACGAACAGGACTGAGATAGTGGATATATCTGAGACAACAGGGACTAACACATGGATATGTCTGAGACAATCAGGACTCTGAATTTGGACATGTCTGTGACAACAGGGACTGAGACAGTGGACATGTCTGATATAACAGGGACTGAGACTTTGGACATATCTGAAACAACAGGGACTGAGTCAATGGACATGTTTGAGACAACAGGGACTGAGACAGCGGACATTTGTGAAAAAACTGAGATTGAGACAGTGGTCTTGTCTGAGACAACAATGACTGAGACATTGGACACGTCAGAATCATCATGGAAAGAGACAACAAACATATCTGAGTCAACAAACATATCTGAGACAACGGGGTCTGAGAGCATGGACACGTCTGAGACAACAGGTACTGACACATTGGACATGTGTGAAACCATTGTGACTGGTCATGTCTGAGACAACATGGACTGAGACAGTGGACATGTCTGAGACCACAGGGACTGACACAGTGGATATATTTGAAACAACAGGGATGGAGACAGTGTTCATGTATGAGACAACACATAGTGAGAAAGCGGACATGTCTGATACAACTGCGACTAAGAGAATGTTCCTGTCTTGGCCAACAGGGACTGAGACAGGTGACTTGTCTGAGACAACAGGGACTGAGACATAGGAAATGTCTGAAACAACAGGGACTGAGACAGTACATATATCTGAAACAACAGTGACTGAGACCATGTACATATCTGACACAGGGAATTAGAAATTGGAAATGTCTGACACAACAGAGACTGAGACAGTGGACATGTCTGAAACAATAGGGACTGAGACAGAGGACACATTGGAAACAACCAGGACTGAGACAGTGGACACATCTGAGACAACAGAGATTGAGACAGTGGACATGTCTGAGACGACAGAGACTGACACAGTGGATATATCTGAAACAACAGGGACTTAGAGAATGGACATATCTGAGACAAAAGGGACTGAGACTGTGGACATGTCTGAGTCAACAGGGATTGAGACCACAGACATATCTGAGATAACAGGGAATGAGAGAGGGGACATGGCTTGGACAACAGGCACTGAGACAGACGACAAGAGTGAAAAAACAGGGAATGAATCAATGGACATATCTGAGACAACAGGGACTGAGAGAGTGGACAAATATGAGAGGACCAGGACTGAGACAGTGGATATATCTGAGACAACAGTGACTGACACAGTGGACATATCTGAGACAACAGGGAATGACACATGGATATGTCTGAGACAACCGGGACTCAGACTTTGGACATGTCTGAGACAACAGGGACTGAGACATTGGACATAACTGAAACAATAGGGACTGAGACAATGGACATGTCTGAGACAAAACACTTATGTGTGACAAAACGGTCTGAGACCATGGACATGTCTGAGAGAACATGGACTGAGATAGTGGACATGAGTGAAAAAACTGAGATTGAGACAGTGGTCCTGTCTGAGACAACAGTGATTGAGACATTGGACACGTCGTAGACAACAGGGTCTGAGACAGTGTACATGTCTGAGACAATAGGGACTGAGACATTGGCCATGTGTGAAAAACTGGGACTTGTCATGTCTGAGACAACAGGGACTGAGACTGTTGACATGTCTGAGATCAGAGGTACGGACACCGTGGATATGTCTGAGACAACAGGGACTGACACAGTGGGCAGGTCTGAGACATTGGGAACTGCGACCTTGTAGATGTCTGAGATAATAGGGATTGAGACAGTGGACATGTCTCAGACAACAGGGACTGAGATCAAGGGTATGTCTGAGAATACACTGATTGAAAAGGTTGACATGACTGAGATAAGAGGGAATAAGAAATTGGACATGACTGAGACAACCGGGACTGAGACAGGGGACCTGGCTGAGACAACAGGGACTGAGACAGTTGCCAAGTGTGAAATAACAGGGAATGAGATAGTGGATATGTCTGAGACAAAAGGGACTGAGACAGTGGACATGTCTGAGTCAACAGTGTATAAGAAGACGGACATACCGGAGATAACAGGGACTGAGACAGGGGACATGGCTTGGACAAGAGGCACTGAGACAGGTGACAAATGTGAAAAAATAGGGAATGAGACAATGGACATATCTGAGACAACAGGGACTGAGACAGTGTACAAGTATGAGGCAACCGGTTTCAAGAAAGTGGACCTGTCTGATAGGATAGATGCTGACACAGTTGACATGTCTTAGCCATTAGAGAAGTCATGTCTGATATAAGAGCGAATGACACAGTGGACACATCTCAGGAAACCAGGAATGAGACAGTGGGCACATCTGAGACAACCAGGACTGGGACAGTGGACATATCTGAGACAACAGGGACTGAGACATTGGTCATGTGTGAAACAACTGGGACTGGTCATGTCTGAGACAACAGGGACTGAGACAGTGGACATGTCTGAGACCACAGGAAATGACACAGTTTATATATTTGAAACAACAGGGACTGAGACAGTGTTCATGTATGAGACAACAGAAAGGGAGAAAGTGGACATGTCTGATATAACTGTGACTATGAGTGTGTTCATGTCTTGGAAAACGGGGACTGAGACAGGTGACTTGTCTGAGACAACAGGGACAGAGACATTGGATATATCTGAAACAACAGGGACTGACAGTACATATATCTGAAACAACAGGGATTGAGACAATGTACATATATGACACAGAGACTTAGAAAGTGGACATGTCTGACTCAACAGGGACTGAGAGTGTGGACATGTGTGAAACAGTAGGGACTGAGACAGAGGACACATTTGAGACAACCAGGAGTGAGACAGTGGACACATCTGAGACAACAGGGCCTGAGACAGTGGAGATGTCTGAGACCACAGGGACTGACACAGTGTATATATCTGAAACAACAGGGACTGAGAGAGTGGACATGTCTGAGACAAAAGGGACTTATACTGTGGACATGTCTGAGTCAACCGGGTTTGAGACCATGGACATATCTGAGATAATGGACTTAGACAGGGGCCATGGCTTGGACAACAGGCACTGACACAGACGACAAGTGTGAAAAAACAGGGAATGAGAAAATTTACATTTCTGAGACAACAGGGACTGAGACAGTGTACAAGTCTGTGGGAACCGGGTACAAGAAAGTGGACCTGTCTGAGACAATAGATGCTGACGCAATTGACATGTCTTAGACAGTAGACAAGTACTGTCTGAGATAACAGCGTCTGAGACAGTGGACACATCTGTGACAACCAGGACTGAGACAGTGGACTTATCTGAGACAACAGGGTCTGAGACAGTGGACATTTCTGAGACAACAGGGACTGAGACAGGGGACATATCTGAGACCACAGGGACAGACACAATGGGTATGTCTGAGACCACAGGTACTGAGACAATGGACATGTCTGAAACAACAGGGACTGAGACAGTGGACATGTCTGAGACAACAGGGACTGAGACAGTGGACATGTCTGAGACAACACATATCCAAGAAAACAGGGTCTGTGACCATTGCCATGTCTGAGACAACAGGGAATGAGTCAGAGGACATGTGTGAAAGAATGGAGAATGAGACACTGTTCATGTCTGAGACAAAAGGGTTATAGACAGTTGAGAACTCTGAGACAAAAGATTCTTAGACAGTTGAAATGTCTTCACCAGTAGACAAGTCCTGTCTGAGATGAAAGCGACTCTGTCTGTGGACACATCTGTGACAACAGGGACTGAGACAGTGGACAATTCTGAGATGACTAGGACTGAGACAGTGGTTATAACTGAGAACAACAGGGACTGACATAGTGGACATATCTGAGACAACAGGGACTGACACATGGATATGTCTGAGACAAACAGGACTCAGACTTTGGACATGTCTTAGATAACAGGGACTGAGACAGTGGACATGTCTGATATAACAGGCACTGAAACATTATACATATCCTAAAATACAGGGACTGAGACACTGGACATGTCTGAGACCACAGGGACTAACATAGTGGATATATTTGAAACAACAGGGACTGAGACATTGTTCATGTCTGAGACAACATTTCCTGAGACCAAGGGCATGTCTGAGACAATAGAAATTGAGACCTTGGACATGTCTGAGACAACAGGGACTGAGCCAATGGACTTGTCTGAGACAAGAGGTATGGACACTGTGGATATGTGTGAGACAACAAGGACTGACACAGTGGGCAGGTCTGAGATATCGGGAACTGAGACCTTGTAGATGTATGAGATAACAGGGACAAAGACAGTGGACATGTCTGAGACAACAGGGACTGAGATAAAGGATGTCTGAGAAAACACTGATTGATAAGGTTGAAATGTCTGAGATAACAGGGAATAAGACACTGGAAATGTCTGAGACAACCGGGACTGAGACAGGGGACCTGGGTGAGACAACAGGGACAGAGACCGTGGACAAGTGTGAAATAACAGGGAATGAGACAGTGGCCATGTCTGAGACAAAAGGGACTGAAACAGTGGACATGTCTGAGTCAACAGGGTTTGAGACTATGGACATACCTAAGATAACAGGGTCTGAGACAGGGGACATGGCTTGGACAACAGGCACTGAGACAGACGACAAGTGCGAAAAAATAGGGAATGAGACAATGGACATATCTGATACAACAGGGACTGAGACAATATAGAAGTCTGAGTCAACCGGTTTCAAGAAATTGGACCGGTCTGAGAGGATAGATGCTGACACAGTTGACATGTCTTAGCCAGTAGACAAATCCTGTCTGAGATAACAGCAACTGACATAGTGTACACATCTCAGGCAACCAGGACTGAGACAGTGGACACATTTGAGACAACCAGGACTGAGACAGTGGACATATCTGAGACAATAGGGATGCAGACAGTGGACATGTCTGAAACCACAGGGACTGATGCAGTGGATATGTCTGAGACCACAGGAAATGAGACTGTGGAAATGTCTGACATAACAGGGACTGAGACAGTGGACATAATTGTGACAACACATATCAGAGAAAACAGGGTCTGAGACCATCGACATGTCTGAGACAACAGGAAATGAGACAGTGGACATGTGTGAAACAACTGAGAATGAGACACTGGTAATGTCTGAGACAACAAGGATCTAGACATTTGACAAATCTGAGACAATAGATACTTAGACAGTTGACATGTCTTCGCCAGTGGACAAGTTCTGTCTGAGATGACAGCGACTGAGTCTGTGGACACATCTGAGACAACAGGGACTGAAACAGTGGACAAATTTGAGACAAACAGGAATGAGACAGTGGATATATCTGAGACAACAGGGACTGAGACAGTGCACATATCTGAGACAATAGGGACTGACACATGGATATGTCTGAGAAAACCGGAAATCAGATTTTGGATATGTCTGGGACAATAGGGACTGAGACAGTGGACATGTCTGATATAACAGGGACTGAGACATTGCACATATCTCAAACAACAGGGACTGAGACAATGGACATGTCTGAGCCATAACACATATCTGTGTCAAAAGGGTCCGAGACCATGGACATGTTTGAGACAACAGGGACTGAGACAGTGGACATGAGTCAAAAACTGAGATTGAGACAGTGGTCATGTCTGAGACAACAAAGACTAAGACAGTGGACACATCGGAGACAACAGGGAGTGAGACAGTGGACATGTTTGAGACAACCGGGACTGAGACAGGGGACCTGGCTGAGAAAACAGGGACTGAGACAGTGGACAAGTGTGAAATAACAGGGAATGAGACAGTGGCCATGTCTGAGACAAAAGGGACTGAGACAGTGGACATGTCTGAGTCAACAGGGTTTGAGACTACGGACATACCTAAGATAACAGGGACTGAGACAGGGGACATGGCTTGGACAACAGGCACTGAGACAGAAAACAAGTGAGAAAAAATAGGGAATGAAGCAATGGACATATCTGATACAACAGGGACTGAGACAGTGTAGAAGTCTGAGTCAACCAGTTTCAAGAAATTGGACCGGTCTGAGAGGATAGATGCTGACACAGTTGACATGTCTTAGCCAGTAGACAAATCCTGTCTGAGATAACAGCGACTGACACAGTGTACACATCTCAGGCAACCAGGACTGAGACAGTGGACACATTTGAGACAACCAGGGCTGAGACAGTGGACATATCTGAGACAATAGGGATGCAGACAGTGAACATGTCTGAAACCACAGGGACTGACGCAGTGGATATGTCTGAGACCACAGGAAATGAGAACGTGGAAATGTCTGACACAACAGGGACTGAGACAATGGACATAACTGAGACAACACATATCGGAGAAAACAGGGTCTGAGACCATCAACATGTCTGAGACAACAGGGACATGTGTGAAACAACTGAGAATGAGATACTGGTAATGTCTGAGACAACGGGGATCTAGACATTTGACAAATCTGAGACAATAGATACTTAGATAGTTGACATGTCTTCGCCAGTGGACAAGTCCTGTCTGAGATGACAGCGACTGAGTCTGTGGACACATCTGAGACAACAGGGACTGAAACAGTGGACAAATTTGAGGCAAACAGGAATGAGACAGTGGTTATATCTGAGACAACAGGGACTGAGACAGTGCACATATCTGAGACAACAGGGATTGACACATGGATATGTCTGAGAAAACCGGGACTCAGACTTTGGATATGTCTGGGACAATAGGGACTGAGACAGTGGACATGTCTGATATAACAGGGACTGAGACATTGCACATATCTCAAACAACAGGGACTGAGACAATGGACCTGTCTGAGCCAAAACACATATCTGTGTCAAAAGGGTCAGAGACCATGGACATGTTTGAGACAACAGGGACTGAGACAGTGGACATGAGTGAAAAACTGAGATTGAAACAGTGGTCATGTCTGAGACAACAATGACTGAGACAGTGGACACATCGGAGACAACAGGGAGTGAGACAGTGGACATGTCTGAGACAACAGGGACTGAGGCACAGGACATGTCTGATATAGCAGGGATTGAGACATTGGACGTATCTGAAACAACAGGGACTGAGACAATGGACATTCCTGAGACAACAGGGACTGAGAGAGTGGACATGTCTGAAAAAACTTAGATTGAGACAGTGGTCATGTCTGAGACAACAATGACAGAGACATTGGACACAACAGAATCATCATTGACTGAGACAGTGGACATATCTGAGACAACACACATATCTGAGACAACAGGGTCTGAGAGCATGGACATGTCTGAGACAACAGGTACTGACACATTGGACATGTGTGAAAACACTGGGACTGGTCAAGTCTGAGACAACTTGGACTGAGACAGTGGACATGTCTGAGACCACAGGGACTGACACAGTGGATATATTTGAAACAAAAGGGACTGAGACAGCGTTCATATCTGAGACAAAAGGTAGTGAGAAAGTGGACATTTCTGATACAACTGCGACTAAGAGCATGTTCATGTGTTGGACAATGGGGAATGAGACAGGTGACTTGTCTGAGGAAACAGGGAATGAAGCATTGGACATATCTCAAACAACAGGGACTGAGACGGTACATATATCTGAAACAAAAGGGACTGGGAAATGTACATATCTGACACAGGGACTTAGGAAGTGGACATGTCTGACACAACAGGGACTGAGACAGTGGACATGTGGGAAAAAAGTGAGATTTAGACAGTGGTCATGTCTGAGACAAAAATGACTGTGACTTTGGACATGTAGGAGACAACAAGGACTGAGACAGTGGACATATCTGAGACAACACACATATCTGAGACAACAGGGCCTGAGAGCATGGAAATGTCTGATACAAGTGGTACTGAGATATTGGACATGTGTGAAACAACTGGGACTGGTCATTCTGAGACAACAGGGACTGAGACAGTGGACATGTCTGAGACCACAGGGACTGACACAGTGGATATATTTGAAATAACAGGGACTGAGAATGTGTTCATGTCTGAGACAACAGGAACTGAGACAGTGGACATGTCTGATACAACTGCTACTAAGAGCATGTTCATGTTGTGGACAATGGGGAGTGACTTGTCTCAGACAAAAGGGACTGAGACATTGGACAAGTCTGATACAACAGGGACTGAGACAGTACATATATCTGAAACAACAGCGACTGAGACAATGTACATATCTGACACAGGGACTTAAAAAGTGGACATGTCTGAGACAACAGGGACTGAGACAGTGGACATGTCTGAGACAGTAGGGAATGAGACAGAGGACACATGTGAGACAACCGGGACTGAGACAGTGGACATATCTGAGACAACAGGGACTGAGACAGTGGACATGTCTGAGAACACAGGGACTTACACAGTGGATATATCTGAAACCAGAGGGACTGAGACAGTGGACACATCTGAGAAAACAGGGACTGAGACAGTGTACAAGTCTGAGTCAACAAGGTACAAGAAAGTGGACCTGTCTGAGACAATAGATGCTGACACAGTTGACATGTCTTAGCCAGTAGACAAGTCCTGTCTGAGATAAAAGCGACTGAGACAGTGGACACATCTGAGACAACCAGGAATGAGACAGTGGACACATCTGAGACAACCAGGACTGAGACAGAGGACATATGGGAGACAATAGGGACTGAGATAGTGGACATGTCTGATACCACAGGGACTGTCACAGTGGATATGTCTGAGATGACAGGGACTGAGACAGTGGACATGTCTGAAACAACAGGGACTGAGACAGTGGACATGCCTGAGACAACAAGGACTGAGACAATGGACATGTGTGAGACAACACATAATCAAGAAAACAGGGTCTGAGACCATCGACATGTCTGAGACAACAGGGAATGAGACAGTGGACATGTGTGAAAGAACTGAGAATGAGACACTGGTCATGTCTGAGACAACAGGCTTCTAGAAGGTTGAGAACTCTTGAGAACTCTTAGACAACAGATACTTAGACAGTTGAGAAGTCTTCGCCAGTGAAGAAGTCCTGTCTGAGATGACAGCGACTGAGTCAGTGGACACATCTGAGAAAACAGGGACTGAGACAGTGGACAAATCTGAGATGACCATTACTGAGACAGTGGATATATCTGAGACAAAAGGGACTGACACATGGATATGTCTGAGACAAACGGGACTCAGACTTTGGACATGTCTGAGACAACAGGGACTGAGACAGTGGACATGTCTGATATAACAGAGACTGAAACATTGGACATATCTGAAACAACAGGGACTGAGACAATGGGCATGTCTGATACAAAACACATATCTGTGACAAAAGGGTCTGAGACCATGGACATGTCTTAGACAACAGGGACTGAGACAGTGGACATGTGTGAAACAACTAAGATTGAGACAGTGGTGATGTGTGAGATGACAAAGACTGAGAAATTGGACACGTCACAGACAACAGGGTCTGAGACAGTGGACATGTCTGAGACAACACACATATCTGAGACAACAGGGTGTGAGAGCATGGACACGTCTGAATCAACAGGGACTGAGACAGTGGACATGTGTGAAACAACTGCAATTGAGACAGTGGGCATGTCTGAGACAACAAAGACAGACATTGGACACGTCGCAGACAACAGGGACATGTCTGAGACAACACACATATCTGAGACTACAGGGTGTGAGAGCATGGACATGTCTGAAACAAGGACTTAGACATTAGACACGTCAGAGACAACAGGGTCTGAGACAGTGGACATGTCTGAGACAACACACATATCTGAGACAACAGGGTCTGAGAGCATGGAAATGTCTGAGACAACAGAGACTGAGACAGTGGACATGTCGGAGACCACAGGGACTGACACAGTGGATATATCTGAAACAACAGGGACTGAGACAGTGGACATGTCTGATACAACTGCAACTAAGAGTGAGTTTATGTCTGACACAATGGAGACTAAGACAGGTGACATGTCTGAAACAACAGGGCCTGAGAAAGTAGATATAACTGAAACAACATGGACTTGGACAATGGACATGTCTGACACCAAGGGCCTGAAACAGTGGACAAGTATGACACAACAGTGACTCCAACAGTGGACATGTCTGAAACAACAGGGACTGAGACAGTGGATATATTTGTGAGAAAACACATATCTGAGACAACATGGTCTGAAACCATAGACATGTCTGAGTAAAAAGGGACTGAGAAAGTGCACATGTGTGAAATAACTGGGACTGAGACAGTGGTCATGTGTAATACAACAGGGACTGAGACACTGGATACGTTGGAGATAACAGGTTCTGAGACAGTGGACATGTCTGAGACATCACACATATCTGACAAAGCAGGGTCTGAGACCATCAACATGTCAGAGACAACAAGGACTGAGACAGTGGACATGTGGGAAACAACAGTGAATGAGACAATGGACATATCTGAGACAACAGGGAATAAGACAGTGTACAAGTCTGAGTCAACCAGGTACGAGAAAGTTGACCAGTCTGAGACAACAGATGCTGACATAGTTGGCATGTCCTAGCCAGTGGACCTTTCCTGTCTGAGATGACAGCAACTGAGACATTGGACACATCTGAGACAGCCAGGACTGAGACAGTGGACACATGTGAGACAACCAGGACTGAGACAGTGGACATATCTGAGACAAAAGGGACTGAGTCAGTGGAAATGTCTGAGACCACAGGGACTGACACAGTGGATATCTTTGAAACAACAGGGACTGAGACAGTGGACATGTCTGAGACAACACATATATCTGAAAAAACAGGGACTGGAAGATCAACATGTCCGAGACAACAATGACTGAGACAGTGGACATGTGTGAAACAACTGTGACTGAGACAGTGGACATGTCAGAGACAACAGGGACTGAAACAGGGGACATGTCTGAGACAATAGGGACGTAGAGCGTCAACATATCTAAGACAATCTGGACTCAGACAGGTGACATGTTTGAAACAACAGGGATTGAGACAGTGTACATGTCTGAGACGACAGGTCCTGGGACCGTGGGCATGTCTGAGACAACAGGGCCTGAGACATTGGAAAGGCCTGAGATGAGACGGAATCAGACAGTGGACATGTCTGACACAAGAGGTATGGACACCTTGGATATGTCTGAGACAAGAGGGCCTGAAACAGGGGACAGGTCTGAGACATGGGAACTGAGACCTTGTAGATGTCTGAGATAACAGGGACTGAGAGAGTGAACATGTCTGAGAAAACAGGGACTGAGATAATGGATATGTCTGAGACAACACTGATTGATGTCTGAGACAGTTGACATGTCTGAGATAACAGGGACTAAGGCATTGGACATGTTGAAACAACCGGGACTGAGAAAGGGAACATGGCTGAGACAACAGGGATTGAGACAGTGGACAAGTTTGAAACAACAGGGAATGAGACAGTGGAAATGTCTGAGACAAAAGTGACTGAGACAGTGGACATGTCTGAGTCAACAGGGTTTGAGGCCATAGACATATCCGAGATAACTGGGTCTGAGACAGGGGAGATGGTTTGGACAACATGCAGTGAGACAGACGACAAGTGTGAACAAAACAGGGAATGAGGCAATGGACATATCTGAGACAACAAGGACTGAGAGAGTGTACAAGTCTGAGTCAACCGGGTTTCAGAAAGTGGACCTGTCTGAGACAATAGATGCTGACACAGTTGACATGTCTTAGCCAGTGGACAAGTCCTGTCTGAGATAACAGCGACTGAGACAGTGGACATATCTGAGACAACCAGCACTGAGACAGTGGACACATCTGAGACAACCAGGACTGAGACAGAGGACATATCTGAGATAACAGGGACTGAGAAAGTGGACATGTCTGAGACCACAGGGACTGACACAGTGGATATGTCTGAAACAGCAGGGAATGAGACAGTGGACTTGTCGGAAACAACAGGGACTGAGACAGTGGACATGTCTGAGACAACAGGGCCTGAGACAGTGGACATATCTGAGAACACATATCCGAGAAATCAGGGTCTGAGACCATCGACATGTCTGAGACAATGGGGAATGAGACAGTGGACATGTGTGAAACAAGGGAGAATGAGACACTGGTCATGTCTGAGACAACAGGTTTATAGACAGTTGACAACTCTGACACAATAGATACTTAGACAGTTGAGATGTCTTCGTCAGTGGACAAGTCATGTCTGAGATGACAGTGACTGAGACAGTTGACATGTCTGAGACCACAGGGACTGAGACAGTGGACATGTCTGAGACAACATCTATCCAAGAAAACAGGGTCTGAGACCATCGACATGTCTGAGACAATAGGGAAAGAGACAGTGGACATACGTGAAAGAACTGTGAATGAGACGTTGGACATGTCGGAGACAACAGGGACTGAGACAGTGAACGTGTCTGAGACAAAAGGGACTTAGAGCATCTACCGATCTAAGAAAATCTGGACTCAGATAGGTGACATGTCTGAAACATCAGGTACCGAGACAGTGTACATGTCTGGGACAACAGGTACTGAGATCGTGGGCATGTCTGAGACATCAGGGATTGAGACCTTGGACATGTCTGAGACAACAAGGCCTCAGACATCGTAAATGCCTGAGACAATAGGGATTGAGACAGTGGACATGTCTGAGAAAAGTGGTACGGACACCGTGGATATGTCTGATACAACAGGGACTGACACAGTGGGCAGGTCTGAGACATCGGGAACTGAGACCTTGTAGATGTCTGAGAAAACAGGGACTGAGACAGTGGACATGTCTGAGACAAAAGGGACTGAGATATTGGATATGTCTGAGAAAACACTGATTGATAAAGATGACATGTCTGAGGTAACAGGGACTAAGACATTGGACATGTCTGAGACAACCGGGACTGAGACAGGGGACCTGGCTGAGACAACAGAGACTGAGACAGTGGATAACTGTGAAATAACAGGGAATGGGACATTGGACATGTCTGAGACAAAAGGGACTGAGACAGTGGACATGTCCGAGTCAACAGGGTTTGAGACCACGGACATATCTGAGATAACAGGTACTGAGACACGAGACATGGCTTGGACAACAGGCACTGAGACAGATGACAAGTGTGAAAAAACAGGGAATGAGACAACGGACATATCTGAGACAACAGGGATTGAGACAGTGTACATGTCTGAGTCAACCACGTTCAAGAAAATGGACCTGTCTGAGACAATAGATGCTGAAAGAGTTGACATGTCTTAGCAGGTAGACAAGTCCTGTCTGAGATAACAGCTGAGACAGTGGACACATCTGAGACAACCAGGACTGAGATAGTGGACACATCTGAGATGACCAGAACTGAGACAGTGGATATATCTGAGACAACAGGCACTGACACAGTGGACATATCTGAGACAACAGTGACTGACACATGGATATGTCTGAGATCACAGGGACTGAGACAGAGGACATGTCTGAAACAACAGGGACTGAGACAGTGGACATGTCTGAGACAACAGGGACTGAGACAGTGGACATGTCTGAGACAACATCTATCCAAGAAAACAGGGTCTGAGACCATTGACATGTCTGAGACAATAGGGAAAGAGACAGTGGACATGTGTGAAACAACTGAGAGACACTGGTCATGTCTGAGACAACAGGGTTCTAGACAGTTGAGAACTCTGAGACAATAGATACTTAGACAGTTGAGATGTCTTCGCCAGTGGACAAGTCATGTCTGAGATGACAGTGACTGAGTCAGTGGACACATCTGAGACAACACGGACTGAGATAGTGGACAAATCTGAGATGACCAGGACTGAGACAGTCGATATAGCTGAGACAAAAGTTACTGATACAGTGGACATACCTGACACAACAGGGACTGACACATGGATATTTCTGAGACAACCGGGACTCCAACTTTGGACATGTCTGAGACAGCAGGGACTGAGACAGTGGACATGTCTGATATAACAGGGACTGAGACATTGGACATATCTGAAACAACAGGGACTGAGATATTGGTCATGTCAGAGACAGCACACATATCTGAGAAAACAGGGTCTGAGAGCATGGACATGTCTGAGACAACAGGTACTGACACATTGGACATGTGTGAAACAACTGCAACTGCTCATATCTGAGACAATAGGGATTGAGACAGTGGACATTTCTGAGACCACAGGGACTGACACAGTGAATATATTTGAAACAAATGGGACTGAGACACTGTTCATGTCTGAAACAGCACGTACTGAGACAGTGGACATGTCTCATAGAACTGTGACTAAGAGTGTGTTCATGTCTTGGACAACATGGACTGAGACAGGTGACTTGTCTCAGACAAAAGGGACTGAGACATTGGACATGTCTGAAACAACAGGGACTGAGAGACTACATACATCTGAAACAACAGTGACTGAGACAATGTACATATCTGACACAGGGACTTAGAAAGTGGCCAAGTCTGTCAGAACAGGGACAGAGACAGTGGACACGTCTGAGACAGTAGGGAATGAGACAGAGGACACATTTGAGACAACCAGGACTGAGACAGTGGACATATCTGAGACAACAGGGACTGAGACAGTGGACATGTCTGAGCCCACAAGGACTGACACAGTGGATATATCTGAAACCACAGGATCTGAGACAGTGGATATGTCTGAGACAAAAAGGACTGAGACAGTGGAAATGTCTGAGACAACAGGGTCTGCGACAGTGGACATGTCTGATATAACAGGGTCTGAGACATTGGACATATCTGAAACAACAGGGACTGAGATAATTGACATGTCTGAGACAACAGGGACTGAGACAGTGGACATATATGAAAAAACTGAGATTGAGACAGTGGTCATGTCTGAGACAACAATGAGTGAGACATTGGGCATGGCAGAATCATCATGGACTGAGACATTGGTCATGTCTGAAACACCACACATATCTGAGACAACAGGGTCTGAGAACATGGACATGTCTGAGACAACAGGTACTGACACATTGGACATGTGTGAAACAACTGGGACTGGTCATGTCTGAGACAATAGGGACTGAGACTGTGGACATGTCTGAGACCACAGGGACTGACACAGTGGATATATTTGAAACAACAGGGACTGAGACACTGTTCATATCTGAAACAGCACGTACTTAGACAGTGGACATGTCTCATACTACTGCGACTAAGAGCATATTCATGTCTTGGACAACATGGACTGAGACAGGTGACTTGTGTGAGACAAAAGGGACTGAGACATTGGACATGTCTGAAACAATAGGGACTGAGAGATTACATACATCTGATACAACAGGGACTGAGACAATGTACATATCTGACACAGGGACTTAGAAAGTGGCCATGTCTGTCAGAACAGGGACAGAGACTGTGGACATGTCTGAGACAGTAGGGAATGAGACAGAGGACACATTTGAGACAACCAGTACTGAGACAGTAGACACATCTGAGACAACAGGGTCTGAGACAGTGGACATGTCTGAGCCCACAGGGACTGACTCAGTGGATATATCTGAAACCACAGGATCTGAGACAGTGGATATGTCGGAGACAAAAGGGACTGAGACAGTGGAAATGTCTGAGACAACAGGGTCTGAGACAGTGGACATGTCTGATATAACAGGGTCTGAGACATTGGACATATCTGAAACAACAGGGACTGAGACAATGGACATGTCTGAGACAACAGGGACTGAGACAGTGGACATATGTGAAAACACTGAGATTGAGACAGTGGTCATGTCTGAGACAACAATGATTGCGACATTGGACATGGCGGAATCATCATGGACTGAGACATTGGTCATGTCTGAAACAACACACATATTTGAGACAACAAGGTATGAGAGCATGGACATGTCTGAGACAACATGTACTGACACATTGGACATGTGTGAAACAACTTGGACTGGTCATGTTTGAGACAATAGGGACTGAGACAGTGGACATGTCTGAGACCTCAGGGACTGACGCAGTGGATATATTTGAAACAACAGGGACTGAGACACTGTTCATGTCTGAGACAGCACGTACTGAGACAGTGGATATGTCTGATACAACTATGACTAAGAGCGTCTTCATGTCTTGGACAACAGGGACTGAGACAGGTGTCTTGTGTGAGACAACAGGTACTGAGACATTGGACATGTCTGAAACAACAGGGAATGAGACAGTACATATATCTGAAACAACAGTGACTGAGACAATGTACATATCTGACACAGGGACTTAGAAAGTGGACATGTCTGTCAGAACAGGGACAGAGACAGTGGACACCTCTGAGACAGTAGGGAATGAGACAGAGGACACATTTGAGACAACCAGGACTGAGACAGTGGACATATCTGAGACAACAGGGACTGAGACATTGGACATGTCTGAGCCCACAGGGTCTGACACAGTGGATATATCTGAAACCACAGGATCTGAGACAGTGGATATGTCTGAGACAAAAGTGACTGAGACAGTGGACATGTCTGAGTTAACAGGGTTTGAGACCATGGACATATCTGAGATAACAGGGACTGAGACAGGGGACATGGCTTGGACTACAGGCACTGAGACAGATGACAAGTGTGAAAAAACAGGGAATGAGACAATGGACATATCTGAGACAACATTGACTGAAACTGTGTACAAGTCTGAGTCAACCGGGTTCAAGAAAGTGGATCTGTCTGAGACAATAGATGCTGACACACTTGACATGGCTTAGCCAGTAGACAAGTCCTGTCTGAGATAACAGTGACTGAGAGAGTGGACACAGCTGAGAAAACCTGGAATGAGAGAGTAGACATATCTGAGACAACCATGACTGAGACAGTGGACATTTCTGAGACCACAGGGACTGACACAGTGGATATGTCTGAGACGAAAGGGACTGAGACAGTGGATATGTCTGAAACAACAGGGACTGAGACAATGGACATGTCTCAGAAAACAGGGACTGAGGCAGTGGACCTGTCTGAGACAACACGTAATCAAAAACAGGGACTGAGGCCATCGGCAGGTCTGAGACAACAGGGAATGAGACAGTGGACATGTGTGAAACAACTGAGAATGAGACACTGGTCATGTCTGAGACAACAGGGTTCTAGACAGTTGTGAACTCTGAGACAATCTATACTTAGACAGTTGTGATGTCTTCGCCAGTGAACAAGACCTGTCTGAAATGACAGTGACTGAGTCAGTGGACACATCTGAGACAACAGGGACTGAGACAGGAGACAAATCTGAGATGACCAGGACTGAGACAGTGGATATATCTGAGACAACAGGGACTGACACATGGATATGTCTGAGACAACCTTGACTCAGTCTTTGGACATGTCTGAGACAACCGGGACTGAGACAGTGGACATGTCTAATATAACAGGGACTGAGATATTGGACATATCTGAAACAACAGGGACTGAGACAATGGGCATGTCTGAGACAAGACACATATCTGTGACAAAAGGGTCTGAGACCATGGACATGTCTGAGACAACAGGGACTGAGACAGTGGACATGTGTGAAACAACTGAGATTGAGACAGTGGTCATGTCCGAGACAACAAAGACTGAGACATTGGATAGGTCAGAGGCAACAGGGTCTGAGAGCATGGACATGTCTGAGACAACAGGGACTGACACATTGGACATGTCTGAGACCACATGGACTGACACAGTGGATATACCTGAAACAACAGGGACTGAGACAGTGGACGTGTCTGATACAACTGCAACTAAGTGCATGTTTATGTCTGAGACAAAGGAGACTGAGACAGGTGATATGTCTGAAACAACAGGGACTGAGAAAGTAGATATATCTGAAACAACAGGGCCTTGGACAAGGACATGTCTGACACCAAGGGAAAAACTGTGGAGAAGTTGACACAACAGTGTCTCAGAGAGTGGGCTTGTCTGAAACAATAGGGACTGAGACAGTGGACATGTCTGATACTACAGTGTCTGAGACAGTGCATTAATATGTGACAACACACATATCTGAGACAACATGGTCTGAGACTATGGACATATCTGAGAAAAAAGGGAATGAGAACGTGCCCATGTGTGAAATAATTGGGACTGAGACAGTGGTCATGTGTGATACAACAGGGACTGAGACATTGGATATGTTGGAGATAACAGTTTCTGAGACAGTGGACATGTCTGAGACAACACACATATCTGAGAAAACAGGGTCTGAGACCATCAACATGTCCGAGACAACAAGGACTGAGACAGTGGTCATGTGTCACAAAACTGTGATTGAGACAATGGATATAACTGAGACAACAGGGACTGAGACAGTGTTCAAGTCTGAATAAACCGGATATCGAGAAAGTGGACTTATCTGAGACAACAGATGCTGACATAGTTGAAATGTCTTAGCCAGTGGAGAAGTCTTGTCTGAGATGACAGCGACTGAGACAGTTGGCACATCAGAGACAACCAGGACTGAGACAGTGGCCACTTCTGAGACAACCAGAACTGAGACAGCAGACATATCTGAGACAACAGGGACTGAGACAGTGGACATGTCTGAGACCACAGGGAATGACACAGTGGATATCTCTGAAACAACAGGAACTGAGGCAGTGACTTATGTGAGACAACACACATATCTGAAATAACAGGGTCTGAGACCATCAACATGTCTGAGATAACAAGGACTGAGACAGTGGACATGTCAGATATAACAGGGACTGAGACATTGCACATATCTGAAACAACAGGGACTGAGACAATGGACATGTCTGACACAAAATACATATGTGTGACAAAAGGGTCTGAGACCATGGACATGTCTGAGACAACAGGGACTGAGATAGTGGACATGTGTGAATAAACTGAGATTGAGACTGGTCATGTCTGAGACAACAATGACTGAGACATTGGACACATCAAAGACAACATGGACTGAGACAGTGGACATGTATGAGACATCACACATATCTGAGACAACAGGGTCTGAGAGCATGGACATGTCTGAGACAACAGGTACTGAGACAGTGGACATGTGAGAAACAACTGGTACTGGTCATGTCTGAGACAACAGGGACTGAGACAGTGTTCATGTCTGAGACAACAGGTACTGAGAGAGTGGATATGTCTGATACAACTGTGACTAAGAGCGTGTTCATGTTTTGGACAACGGGGACTGAGACAGGTGACTTGTCTGAGAAAACAGGGACTGAGCCAGTACATTTATCTTAAACAACAGGGACTGAGACATTGTACATATCTGACACAGGGACTTAGAAAGTGGACATGTCTGACACAAGAGCGACTGAGACAGTGGACACGTCTGAGACAATAGGGACTGAGACAGTGGACACATTTGAGACAACCAGGACTGAGACAGTGGACATGTCTGAGACAACAGGGACTGAGACAGTGGACATGTCTGAGACCAAAGGGACTGACACAGTGGATATATCTGAAACAGCAGAGACTGAGACAGTGGACATGTCTGAGACAAAAGGGACTGAAACAGTGGACATGTCTGAGTCAACAGGGTTTGAGAACATGGACATATCTGAGATAACAGGGACTGAGACAGGGGACATGGCTTGAACAACAGGCACTGAGACAGACGACAAGTGTGAAAAAACAGGGAATGAGACAATGGACATATCTGAGAAAACAGGGACTGAGACAGTGTACAAGTCTGAGTCAAACGGGTTCACAAAAGTGGACCTGTCTGAGAGGATAGATGCTGACACAGTTGACATATCTTACCCAGTAGACAAGTCCTGTCTGAAGTAACAGCGACTGAGACAGTGGACACATCTGAGACAACCAGCACTGATACAGTGGACATATCTGAGACAACAGGGACTGAGACAGTGGACATGTCTGAGACCACAGTGACTTACCCAGTGGATATATCTGAAACAAGAGGGACTGAGACAGTGGACGTGTCTGAGGAAACAGGGACTGAGACAGTGGACATGTCTGATACAACTTCAACTAAGAGCGTGTTCATGTCTGAGACGAAGGAGTCTGAAAGTTTACATGTCTGAAAAAACAGGGTCTGAGAGACAGTAGATATATCTGAAACAACAGGGTCTTGGAAAATGGGCATGTCTGTCACCAAGGGACTGAAACAGTGGACCAGTCCAACACAACAGTGACTCAGACAGTGGACATGTCTGAAACAACAGGGATTGAGAAAGTGGACATGTCTGATAAAACAGGGTCTGAGACAGTGGATTTATTTGTGACAAAACACATATCTGATACAACATGGTCTGAGACCATGGACATGTCGGAGAAAAAAGGGACTGAGAAAGTGCACATGTGTGAAATAACTGGGACTGAGACAGTGGTCATGTGTAATACAACAGGGACTGAGACATTGGGCACGTTGGAGATAACAGGTTCTGAGACAGTGGACATGTCTGAGACAACACACATATCTGAGAAAACAGGGTCTGAGACCATCAACATGTCTGAGACTACAAGGACTGAGACAGGGGACATGTGTGAAAAAACTGTGACTGAGACAATGGACATATCTGAGACAACAGGGAATGAGAGAGTGTACAAGTCTGAGTCAACCGGGTTTGAGAAAGTGGACCTGTCTGAGACAACAGATGCTGACACAGTTGACATGTCTTAGCCAGTAGACAAGTCCTGTCTGAGATGACAGTGACTGAGACATTGGACACATCTGAGACAACCAGGACTGAGACAGTTGGAACATCTCAGACACCAGGGACTGATACAGAGGACATGTCTGAGACCACAGGGTCTGACACAGTGGATATGTCTGAGACCACAGGGACTGAGACAGTGGACATGTCAGAGACAACAGGGACTGAGACAGTGGACATGTCAGAGAGAACAGGGACATAGAGCGTCTTCACATCTAAGACAATCTGGACTCAGACATGTGACATGTCTGAAACAACAGGGACTGAGACAGTGTACATGTCTGAGTCAACATTTACTTAGTCTGTGGGCATGTCTGAGACAACAGGTATTGGGACCTTGGATATGTCTGAGACTATAGGGCCTGAGACATTGTAATCACTTGAGACAACAGGGACTGAGACAGTGGACATGTCTGAGACATGAGGTACGGACACCGTGTATATGTCTGAGACAACAGGGACGGACTCAGTGGGCAGGTCTGAGACATTGCAAACTGAGACCTTGTATATGTCTGAGATAACAGGGATTCAGACAGTGGACATGGCTGACGCAACAGGGATTGAGACAGTGGACATGTCTCACACAACAGGGACTGAGACAGAGGACATGTCTGAAACAACTGGGGCTGAGACAGTAGACACGTCTGAGACAACTGGAACTGAGACAGTGGAATGTCTGAAACCACAGGGACTGAGACATTGGACATTTCTGAGACAACACACCTACCTGTGACAAAAGGGTCTGAGAACCTGGACATGTCTGAGGCAACAGGGACTGAGACAGTGTACATGTCTGAGACAACACACATATCTGAGAAAACAAGGTCTGAGACCATCGACATGTCCCAGGCAACAGTGAATGAGACAGTGGACCTGTGTGAAACAACTGGGACTGAGACAGTAGTCATGTCTGAGAGAACAGGGACTGTTACAGTAGACGTGTATGAGACAACAGGGACTGAGACTGCGGACATGTCTGACACAACAGGAAGTTAGAGCGTGGACACATCTATGACAATCTGGACTCAGACATGTGACATGTCTGAAACAACAGGGACAGAGTAGATATATCTGAACCAACAGGGTGTGAGAGAGTGGACATGTCTAAGACAACAGGTACTGAGATCCTGGACATGTCTGAGACAACAGGGAATCAGACATTGGACCTGTCTGGGGCTGCAGGGATTCAGACACTGGACATATCAGAGACAACAGGGACTGAGACATTGGACATGTCCGAGACATCAGGGACTGAGACAGTGGACATGTCCGATACAACAGGAACTGAGACAGTGGACATGTGTGAAACAACAGGGAATGAGAGAGTGGACATATCTGAGACAACAGGGACTGAGACAGTGGACTCGTCTGAGTCAACATTTTTGAGACAGTGGACCTGTCTGAGACAATAGCGACTGAGACTGTTGACCTGTCTTCATCAGTGGACAAGTTCTGTCTGTGATGACAGCAACTGAGACATTGGACAAATCAGAGACAACAGGGATTGAAACAGTGGACACATCTGAGACAACCAGGACTGAGACAGTGGACATATCTGAGAAAACAGGGACTGAGACAGTGGAAATGTCTGAGACCACAAGGTCTGACACAGTGGATATATTTGAAATAACAGGGACTGAGAGAGTGTTCGTGTGTGAGACAACAGGGACCGAGATGGTGGACATGTCTGATAAAACTGCGACTAAGAGCCTGTTCATGTCTGTGACAATGGGGACTGAGACAGGTGACATGTCTGAGACAAAGGGGACTGAGACATTGGACATGTCTGAAACAACAGGAACTTAGTACATATATCTGAAACAACAAGGACTGAGAAAATGTACATATCTGACACAGGTTCTTAGACAGTGGACATGTGTGACACAACAGGGAATGAGATAGTCGACATGTCTGACTCAACAGGGACTGAGACAGTGGACATGTCTGAGACATCAGGGACTGAGACTGTGGAATGTCTGAAACAACAGGGACTGAGAAAGTGGACATTTCTGAGACAACATACATATCTGTGACAAAAGGGTCTGAGACCATGGACATGTCTTAGACAACAGGGTCTGAAACAGTGGACATGTTTGAAACAACTTGGACTGAGACATTGGTCATGTATGAGACAACAGCGACTGATACCGTGGACATGTCTGTGACCACAGGGACTGAGATGGTGTACATGTCTGAGACAACAAGAAAACAGGGTCTGAGACCATTGAAATGTTCCAGACAACTGAGACTGTGACAGTGGTCATGTCTGAGAACACTGGGACTGAGACAGTGGACATGTCGTAGAGAACAGGGATTGAGACTGTGGACATGTCTGAGACAACAGGGATTTGGAGCGTGGACACATCTAAGAAAATATGGACCCAGACTGGTAACAGGTCTGAAACAACAGGGTCTGAGACAGTATATTCATCTGACACAACAGAGACTGTGACAATGGACATGCCTGAGACAATTCCTGAGACCTTGAACATGTCTGAAACACCAGGGACTGAAACAGTACATATATCTGAAATAACAGGGACTGAGACAATGGACATGTCTGACACAGGGACATAGACAGTAGACATATCTGACACAACAGAGACTGAGACAGTGGACATATCTGACACAACAGGGACTGAGACAGTGTAAATATCTGAAACAACAGGGAATGAGAGAATGGACATGTCTGAGACAACAGGGAATGAGACAGTGGACATGTCTGATCAAACTGCGACTAAAAGCGACTTCAGGTCTGAGAAAACAGGGACTGAGACAGGCTACATATATGAAACAACAGGGACTGAGACAGTATATTTATCAGAACAACAGGGGCTGAGATTGTGGACATATCTGGTACAACAGGGACTGAGACTGTGGACATGTCTGAGACAACAGTCACTGTTACAGTAGACATGTTTGAGACAACAGGGACTGAGAGAGTAGACATGTCTGAGACAACACACATATCTGAGAAAACAGGGTCTGAGACCATCGACATGTCCCAGACAACTGGGACTGAGACAGTGGACATGTGTGAAACAACTGTGACTGAGACAGTTTTCATGTCTGAGACAACAGGGGCTGAGAGAGTCGAAATGTCGGAGACAACAGGGACTGAGACTGCAGACATGTCTGACACAACAGGACTTAAAGCGTGGACACATCTATGACAATGAGGACTCAGACAGGTGACATGTCTGAAAAACAGGGACAGAGACAGTAGACATATCTGAAACAACAGGGAGTGAGACAGTGGACATGTCTAAGAGGCTTGGGTCAGAGGACCCAAGGAAGTGACCTCACCTTTATGACATCAGTCGAAAAAGAACTCAGAATCCTGGTCACCAGAAAATACAGGCCAGTAGCAACCTGAAACACCTCACTTGTCTTGAAAGACTGGACTGAGCAGGATGTTGCTTTGCTGCTTCCAGCCTTCTGGAGTCTCAGTCCCCAGAAGACCCAAGAATTCAGTGTTTGGAAACAAATGGAGATGCAGGGTGTGCCCTCTAGCCCATCACATCTGGCCATATTCACACGGAGACACACAAATGACACTGGTCAGTACAAAGTAGAATGTTTGAGATCCCCCTGATATACCCAGTACATCACTGTGTGTGTGTATGTGTGTGTGTGTGTTTGTGTGTGAGAAAGTCAACCTGTCCACTATCTCAGACATGTCAACTGTCTCAGTCCCCGTTGTCTCAGACATGTCTAATGTCTCGAAACCTGTTATCTCAGACATGTCCACTGTCTCAGTCCCTGTTGTCTCAGGCATGTCAACTCTCTCAGTCATTGTTGTCTCAGACATGACAACTGTCTTAATCTCAGTTGTTTTGCACATATCCACTGTCGCAGTCCCTGTTGTCTAAGATATTTCCATGTTCTCAGACCCTGTTGTCTCAGATATGTAGCCTGTCTCATTCCCCATTTTCTCTGAGCTGAAAATGCTCTAGTTGCAGTTGTATCAGACATGTCCACTGTCTCCCTGTTGTATAAGACATGTCCAATATCTCAGTCCCGGCTATCTCAGGCATATTCACTGTGTCAGTCACGGTTGTCTCAGATATGTCCACTGTCTCAGTCCCTGTTGTCTCATATATGTCCACTGTCTTACTCTTGGTTGATTCTGATGTGTCCACTGTCTCAGAAGCTGTCATCTCAGACAGGACTTGTCCACTGGCAAAGACATGTCAACTGTCTAAGTCTCTATTGTCTCAGACAAGTCCACTATCTAGAAAAATGTTGTCTCAGACATGACCACTGTTTCAGTCACACTTGTTTCACACATGTCCACTGTCTCATTCCCTGTCGTCTCAAACATGTCTATTATCTCAGGCCCTGTTCTCTCAGAATGTTTGTTGTACGAGACATGTGCACAGTCTCAGTACCTGTTGTCTCAGACATGTCCAATATCTCATTCCCTGTTGTCTCACACATGTCCACTGTATCAGTCTCTGTTGTCTCAGAAATGTCCACAGTCTCAGTCCGTATTGTTGCTGATATATCTACTCTCTCTGTCCCTGTTGATTCAGAAATGTCGCCAGTCTCAGTCCCTGTTGTCTCAGACATGAACACTCTCTTAGTTGCAGGTGTATCATGCCCTTATGTTTATCACATGTCCACTGTCTCAGTCCCTGTTGTCTCAGACTTGTCCACTGTCTCACTGCCTGTTGTTTCAGACATATCCACTGTGTCAGTCCCTGTTGTCTCAGACAAGTGCACTGTCTCAGTCCCTGTTCTCTCAGATATGACCACTGTCTCAATCCCCGTTGTCTCAGACATGAAGACACTCTTTGTTGCAGTTGTATCAGACTTGTCAACTGTCTCAGTCCCTGTTTTCTCAGACTTTTCTACTGTCTCTATCCGTGTTGTTTCAGACATATACACTGTGACAGTCCCTGTTGTCCCAGACAAGTGCACTCTCTCAGTCCTTTGTCTCAGATATGTCCACTGTCTCAGTCCCTGTTGTCTCAGATGTGTCTACTGTGTCCGTCGCTGTCATCACAGACAGGACTTGTAAACTGGCGAAGACATATCAACTGTCTCAGTCACTATTGTCTAAGACAGGTCAACTTTCTTGAACCCTGTTGACTCAGACGAGTCCAATGTTTCAGTCCCTGTTGTCTCAGATATGACCAATGTCTCATGTCCTGTTGTTTCACACATGTCCACTGTCTCAGTGCCTGTTGTCTCAGACATGCCCACTGTCTCAGTCCCTGTTCTCTCAGATATGTCCAAAGTCTCAGTCCTGGTTGTCTCAGATATGTCCATTGTCTGCTGAGTCCCTGCAGTCGCAGACAGGTACAATTACTGATTCCCTCTTGTCTCATACATGTCCAAGGTCTCACTACCTGTTGTCTCAGACAGGTCCAAAGTCTCAGACCCTGTTGTTTCAGATATATCTACTGTCCCAGTACCTGTTGTCTCAGATATGTCCACTGTCTCAGTCCTGGTTGTCTCAGATGTATCCACTGTCTCATTCACTGTCATCTCAGACAGGACTTGTCCACTGGCTAAGACATGTCAACTGTCTCAGCCTCTATTATCTCAGAAAGGTGCACTGTCTAGAACCTTGTTGTCTCAGACATGAATACTGTCTCAGTCACAGTTGATTCACACATGTCCACTGTCTCATTCCCTGTCGTTTCAGACATGTCGACTGTCTCAGGCCCTGTTTTCTCAGATATGAGTGTTGTCTAAGATATGTCCACTGTCTCAGTCCTGGTTGTCTCAGACAGGTCCACTTTCTCAGACCCTGTTGTCACAGACATGTCCACTGTATTATTCCCTGTTGTCTCAGACATATCCACAGTCTCAATCCCTGTGGTTTCTGATATATCTACTGTCTCAGTCACTGTTGTTTCAGAAATGTCGCCTGTTTCAGTCCCCATTGTCTCCAACATTAACACGCTCTTAGTTGCAGTTGTATCAGACATGTCCACTGTCTCAGTCCTTGTTGTTTCAGACTTGTCCACTGTCTCTGTCCCTTTTGTTTCAGACATATCCACTGTGTCAGTCCCTGTTGTCTCAGACAAGTGCACTGTCTCAGTCCCTGATCTCTCAGACATGACGACTGTTTCAGTCCCCATTGTCTCAGACAGGAACACACACTTAGTCGCAGTTGTATCAGACATGTCCAATGTCTCAGTCCCCGTTGTCTCAGATTTGTCCACTCTCTCAGTCCCTGTTGTTTCAGAAATATCCACTGTGGCAGTCCCTGTTGTCTCAGATATGTCCACTGTCTCATTCAATGTTGTCTCAGATATGTCCACTGTCTCAGTACCAGTTGTCTCAGACATGAACACTAAGTCGCAGTTGTATCAGACGTGTCCACTGTCTCAGTCTCTGTTTTCTCAGACTTCTCTACTCTCAGTCCCTGTTGTTTCAGACATACTCACTGTTACCGTCACTGTTGTCTCATACATGTTCACTCTCTCAGTCCTTTGTCTAAGATGTGTCCACCATCACATTCTCTGTTGTCTCAGTTGTGTCCACTGTCTCAGTCGCTGTCATCACAGACAGGACTTGTCCAGTGGTGATGATATGTCAACTGTCTCAGTCGCTATTGTCTGAGACAGGTAAACTGTCTCAATCCCTGTTGACTCAGACGACTCCACTGTTTCAGTCCCTCTTGTCTCAGATATGTCCAAAGTCTCATTCCCTGTAGTTTCACACATGTCCGCTGTCTCAGTGCCTGTTGTCTCAGACATGTCCACTGTCTCAGTGCCTGTTCTCTTATACATGTACAAAGTCTCAGTCCCGGTTGTATCAGATATATCCACTGTCTGAATCTAAGCAGTCTCGTACAGGTCCAATGTCTGATACCCTCTTGTATCAGACATGTCCAAGGTCTCAGTATCTTTTGTCCCAGATATGTCCACTGTCTCAGTCCCTGTTGTTTCAATTATATCTACTGTCCCATTCCCTGTTGTTTCAGACAGTCACCTGTTTGAATCACCATTGTGTTAGATGTGTCCACGCTCCACGTCCCTGTTGTCTCAAACATGCCCACTGTCTGTTTCAGAAATATCCACTGCGTCAGTCCCTGTTGTCTCTGACATGTCCACTGGCTCAGTTGTGGTTGTCTCAGACAAGATCTCTGTCTCAGTCGCAGTTATTTCACACATGGCCACTGTCTTAGTCAATGTTGTCTCAGATATGTCGATGGTCTCAGACACTGTTTTCTCAGATATGTGTGCTGTCTCAGACATGTCCACTGTATCAGTCACTGTTGTCTTAGACATGTTCACTGTCTCAGTCCCTGTTGTTTAAGATATGTCCCAGTCCCTGTTGTTTCAGATATATCTACTGCCTCAGTCCCTGTTGTTTCAGAACTGACAGCTGTCTCAGTCCCTTTTGTCTCAGATCTGAACACGCACTTAGTCACAGGAGTCTCAGACATGTCCACTGTCACAGTGCCTATTGTCTCAGATATGTCTACTGTCTCAGTCCTGGTTGTCTCAGATGTGTCCAAAGTCTATGTCCCTGTTGTCTCAGATGTGTACACTGTCTCATTCCCTGTTGAATGAGCAGGATGTTGCTTTGCTGCTTCCAGATTTCAGAAGGCTCAATCCCCAGAATACCCAGGAATCCAGTGTTTGTAAACTTCTGGAGATGCAGGGTGTGCCTTCTAGCCCATCATATCTGGCCATTTTCCCACGTGGACACACAAGTGACACTGGTCAGTACAAAGTAGAATGTTTGTGATCCCCCTGATATACCCAGTTCATCAGTGTGTGTGTCTGTGTGTGTGTGTGAAATTCAACATTTCCACTGTCTCAGACATGTCAACTGTCTGTCTCTGTTGACTCAGACATGTCTATTGTCTCGAAAAGTTTTGTCTCAGACGTGTCCTCTGTCTCAGTCCCTGTTGTCTCAGACATGTCCACTGTCTCAGCCCCTGTTGTCTCAGACATGACCACTGTCTCAGTCCCAGTAGTTTCGCACATGTCCGCTGTCTCAGTCTCAGTTTTCTCAGACATATCCATGGTCTTAGAGCCTGATGGCTCAGATAGGTGTGTTGTCCCAGACATCTCCACTGTCTCATTTCCTGTTGTCTCCGACGTGTCCACTGTCTCAGACATGAGCACTGTCTCAATCCCTATTGTTTCACACATGTCCACTGTCTCAGTCCCTGTTGTGTCACACATGTCCATGGTCTCAGACCCTGTTGTCACAGATTTGCCTGTTTTCTCAGACATGTCCACTGTCTCAGTCACTGTTGTTTCAGATATGTCCATTGTCTCAGTAACTGTTGTCTCAGACATGTCCACTGTCTCAGTCCCTGTTGTCTCAGACATGTCCACTGTCTCAGTCCCTGTTGTTTGAGATATAGGTACTGACTCAGTCCCTGTTGTTTCAGACATGTAGCCTGTCTCAGTCCCCGTTGTCTCAGGCTTGAACAAGCTCTTAGTCACAGTTGTTTCACTCATGTCCACAGTCTCAGTCCCTGTTGTCTCAGACATGTCCAAAATCTCAGTCCCAGTTGTCTCAGACATACCCAGTGTGTCAGTCCCTGTTGTCTCAGACAGGTCCACTGTCTCAGTCCCTGTTGTCACAGACATGTAAGCTGTATTATTCCCTGTTGTCTCAGACATGTCCACAGTCTCAGTCCCTGTTGTTTCTGATATATCTACTATCTCCGTCCCTGTTGTTTCAGAAATGTCGCCTGTCTCACTCCCCGTTGTCTCTGACATGAACACGCTCTTAGTGGCAGTTATATCAGACAAGTCCACTGTCTCATTCCCTGTTGTATAAGACATGTCCAATGTCTCAGTCCCGGTTGTCTCAGACATATCCACTGTGTCAATCACTGTTGTCTCAGACATTTCCACTGTCTCTGTCCCTGTTGTCTCATATATGTCAACTGTCACACTCCTGTTTGTTTCAGATGTGTTCATTGTCTCAGTCGCTGACTAGTTCAATGGTCAAGACATGACAACTGACTAAGTCTCTATTGTCTCAGACAAGTCCACTGTCTAGAACACTGTTGTCTCAGACATGACCACTGTCTTAGTCGCAGTTGTTTCACACATGTCTATTGTCTCATTCCCTATCGTCTCAAACATGTCGATTGTCTCAGGCCCTGTTTTCTCAGATATGTTTGTTGTCTCAGACATGTCCACTGTCTCAGTACCTGTTGTCTCAGACATGTCCACTGTCTCAATCCCTGTTGTCACAGACATGTCCTCTGTATCAGTCCCTGTTGTCTCAGAAATGTCCACAGTCTCAGTCCGTGTTGTTTCTGATATATCTCCTGTCTCTGTCCCTGTTGTTTCAGAAATGTCGCCACTCTCAGTCCCCATTGTCTCAGACATGAACACGCTCTTATTTGCAGTTGTATCATCCATGTCCACTGTCTCAGTCCCTGTTGTCTCAGACATGTCCACTGTCTCAGTCCCTGTTGTCTCACACTTGTCCACTGTCTCAGTCATTGTTGTTTCAGACATATCCACCGTGTCAGTACCTGTTGTCTCAGACTTGTCCACTGTCTCACACTCTGTTGTCTCAGACTTGTCCACTGTGTCAGTCAATGTTGTTTCAGATATATCCACTGTGTCTGTCCCTGATGTCTGAGACAAGTGCACTGTCTCATTCCCTGTTCTCTCAGATATGACCACTGCTCAGTCCCCGTTGTCTCAGATATGAACATGCTATTTGTTGCAGTTGTATCAGACGTGTCAACTGTCTCAGCCCCTGTTTTCTCAGACTTTTCCACTGTCTTTGTCCATGTTGTTTCAGACATATCCACTGTGTCAGTCCCTGTTGTCTCAGATATTTCTACTGTCTCAGTCCCTGTTGTCTCAGTGAGGAAGAAGATAGGGTCACCGGACCACAGGAAGTGACATCTCCTTTATGACATCAGTCCAAATGTAACTAAGAATCCTGGTTACCAGCAACTAGAGGCCTGTGGCAACCTGAAACACCTCACTTGTCTTGAAAGACTGGACTGAGCAGGATGTTGCTTTGCTGCTTCAGCCTTCTGGAGGCTCAGTCCCCAGAAGACCCTGGAATCCAGTAATTGAAAACTTCTGGAGTTGCAAGGTGTGCCTTTTAGCCCATCATATTGGCCATTTTCCCACGGGGACACACAAGTGACTTTGGTCTATAGAAAGTAGAATGTTTGTCATCCCCCTGATATACCCAGTTCATCAGTTTGTGTGTTTGTGTGTGTGTGTGTGTGAAAGCCAACATGTGTACTGTCTCAGACATGTCAAGTGTCTATCTCTGTTGTCTCAGATATGTCTGTTGTCTCAAAACCTGTTGTCTCAGACGTGTCTACACTCTCAGTACTTGTTGTCTGAGACATGACCACTGTCTCAGTCCCTGTTGTCTCAGTCATGACCACTGTCTCAAGCCAGTTGTTTTGCACATGTCCACAGTCTCAGTCCCAGTTGTCTCAAACATGTCCATGGATTAAGACCCTGTTGTCTCAGATATTTGTGTTGTCTCAGACATGTCCACTGTCTCAGTCCCTGTTGTCTCCAACGTCTCCACTATCTCAGTTGTTGTTGTCTCAGACATGACCACTGTCTCCATCCCTGTTATTTCACACATGTCCACTGTCTCAGTCCCTGTTGTTTCAGATATATCCACTCCCTCAGTAACTGTTGCGTCAGACATGTCCACTGTCTCAATCCCTGTTCTCTCAGACATGCCCACTGTCTCAGTCCCTGTTGTTTCAGATACATATACTGTCTCACGCCCTGTTGTTTCAGACATATAGCCTGTCTCAAGCCCCATAGTCTCAGACCTGAATATGCTCTTTGTCACAGTTGTATCAGATATTTCCACAGTCTCATTCTCTGTTGTCTCAGATATGTCTAAATTCTCACTGCCCGTTGTCTCAGATATACCCAGTGTGTCAATCCCTGTTGTCTCAGACATGTACACTGTCTCAGTCCCTGTTGTCTCAGATATGTCCACAGTCTCAGCCCTGGTTGCCTCAGATGTGTCCACTCTTTCAGTCCATGTTGTCTCAGATGTGTCCACTGTCACAGTCACTGTAATCTCAGACATGACTTGTCCACTTGTGAAGACAGGTCAACTGTCTCAGTCTGTATTGTCTCAGACAGGTCCACTGTCTAGAACACTCTTGTCTCACACATGACCAATGTCTTAGTCGCAGTTGTTTCACACATGTCCACTGTATCATTCTCTGTTGTCTCAGACATGTCGATTGTCTCAGACCCTGTTTTCTCAGATATGTGTGTTGTCTCAGACATGTCCGCTGTCTAAGTCCCTGTTGTCATAGCCATGTCCAATGTATTAGTCCCTATTGTCTCAGACATGTCCACAGTCTCAGTTCCTGTTTTTTCTGACATATCTACTGTCTCAGTCCCTGTTGTTTCATAAATGTCGCCTGTCTCAATCCCCGTAGTCTCAGACACGAACATGTTCTTATTCACAGTTGTATCAGACATGTCCACTGTGTCACTACATGTTGTCTCAGACAAGTGCAGTGTCTCACTCCCTGTTGTCTCATATATGTCCAATGTCTAACTCCCCATTGTCTCAGACATGAACATGCTTTTAGTCACAGTTGTAACACACATGTCCAGTGTCTCAGTCCCTGTTGTCTCAGATTTGTCCACTCTCTTAGTCCCTGTTGTTTCAGACATATCCGCTTTGTCAGTCCCTGTTGTCTCAGACATGTCCAGTGTCTCAGTAACTTTTGTTTCAGATATGTGCACTGTCTCAGTCCCTGTTGTCTCAGACATTTACTCGCTCTAATTCACACTTGTATCAGAGATGTCCACTGTCTCAGTCCCTGTTGTCTCAGAATTGTCCACTGTCTCATTCCCTATTGTTTCTGACATATACCCTGTGCCATTCCCTGTTGTCTCCGATATGTGCACTCTCTCAGTGCACATATCTCATTCCATGTTGTCTCCGATGTGTCCACTGTCTCAGTCCCTGTTATCTCAGATGTGTCCACTGTATCAGTCGGTGTCATAACAGACAGGACTTGTCCACTGGCGAAGATATATCAACTGTCTCAGTTATTATTTTCTCAGACAGGTCCACTGTTTCTAACAGTGTTGACTCAGACGAGTCCCCTGTCTCAGTCCCTGTTGTCTCAGACATGTCCACTCTCACATTCCCTGTTGTTTCACATATGTCCACTGTCTCAGTGACTGTTGTATCAGACATGTCCACTGTCTCAGTCCCTGTTCTCTCAGACATGTCCAAAGTCTCAGTCCCAGTTGTCTCAGATATATATAGAGTCTGAGTCCCTGCATTCTAAGACATGTCCAATGTCTGATTCACTGTTCTCTCAGATTTGTCCAAGGTCTCAGTCCCTGTTGTTTCAGATAGACCTACTGTCTCAGTCTCTGTTGTTTCAGACATGTAGCCTGTCTCAATCCCCATTGTCTCAGATTTGAACATGCTCTAATCACAGTTGTATCAGACATGTCCAGTGTCTCATTCCCTGTTGTATAAGACATGTCCAATGTCTCAGTCCCGGTTGTCTCAGACATATCCACTGTGTCAGTCACTGTTGTATCAGACATGTCCACTGTCCCAGTCTCTGTTGTCTCATATATATCCACTGTTGCACTCCTGGTTGTTTCAGATGTGTCCACTGTCTCAGTTTCTGTCATCTCAGACTGGACTTGTCCACTGGCAAAGACATGTCAACTATCTAAGTCTCTATTGTCTCAGAAAAGTCCACTCTCTAGAACAATGTTGTCTCAGACATGAGCACTGTCTCAGTTGCAGTTGTTTTACACATGTCCACTGTCTCATTCCCTGTCGTCTCAAACATGTCAATTTTCCAGGCCCTGTTTTCTCAGATATATTTATCAGACATGTCCACTGTCTCAGTACCTGTTGTCTCAGACATGTCCACTGACTCAGTCCGTGTTGTGTAAGACATGTCCACTGTATCAGTCCCTGTTTTCTCAGAAATATACACGGTGTCAGTCCTTGTTGTTGCTGATATATCTACTGTCTCTTTCCCTGTTGATTCAGAAATGTCACTAGTCTCAGTCCCCGTTGTTTCAGACATGAACATGCTCTTAGTTGCAGTTGTATCAGACATGTCCACTGGCTCAGTCCCTGTTGTCTCAGACTTGTCCACTGTCTCAGTCCCTGTTGTCTCAGACATGTCCACTGTCTCACTCCCTATTGTTTCAGACATATCCCCTTTTCATTCCCTGTTGTCTCAGACTAGTGTACTGTCTCAGTACCTGTTCTCTCAGATAATACCACTGTCTCAATCCCCGTTGTCTCAGACATGAACACACTCTTTGTTGCAGTTGTATCAGACGTGTCAACTGTCTCAGTCCCTGTTTTCTCAGACTTTTCCACTGTCTCTATCCATGCTGTTTCAGACATATACACTGTGAGAGTCTCTGTTGTCACAGACATGTGCACTCTCTCAGTCCTTTCTCACAGATATGTCCACTGTCTCAGTCCCTGTTGTCTTAGATGTGTCTTTTGTCTCAGTCGTTGTCATCACAGACAGGACTTGTCCACTGGTGAAGACATCTCAATCGCTGTCATCACAGACAGGACTTGTCCACTGGTGAAGACATGTCAACTGTCTCAGTTGCTATAGTCTAAGACAGGTCAAATTTCTTGAACCATCTTGACTCAGACGAGTCCACTCTTTCAGTCCCTGTTGTCTCAGATATGACCAGTATCTCATACCCTGTTGTCTCACATACATGCCCAGTGTCTCAGTGCCTGTTGTCTCAGACATGTCCACTGTCCCACTTCCTGTTCTCTCAGACATGTCCAATGTCTCAGTCCCGGTTGTCTCAGATATGTCCATTGTCTGAGTCCCTGCACTCTCAGACAGGTCCAATGTCTGATTCCCTCTTGTCTCAGACATGTCCAAGGTCTCAGTACCTGTAGTCTTAGATATGTACACAGTCTCAGGCAATGTTGTCTCGGATATGTTGATGGTCTCAGACACTGTTTTCTCAGTCCTGTTGTCTCCAACGTGTCCACTGTCTCAGTCCCTGTTGTATCAGACATGACCACTGTCTCAGTCGCAGTTGTTTCACACATGTCCACTGTCTCAGTCAATCTTGTCTCAGATATGCCGATGGTCTCAGACACTGTTTTGTCAGATATGTGTGTTGTCTCAGACATGTCCACTTTATCAGTGACTGTTGTCTCAGGCATGTCCACTGTTTCAGTTGTTGTTGTCTAAGTTATGTCCCAGTCCCTGTTCTTTCAGTTATATCTACTGTCTCAGTCCCTGTTGTTTCAGAACTGTCAGCTGTCTCAGTCCCCGTTGTCTCAGACCTGAAGATGCACTTAGTCGCAGGAGTCTCAGACATGACCTCTGTCACAGTGCCTGTTGTTTCAGATATGTCTACTGTCTCAGTCCTGGTTGTCTCAGATGTGTCCAAAGTCTCTTTCTGTGTTTTCACAGATGTGTCCACTCTCTCATTCCCTGTTGTCTGAGCAGGATGTTGCTTTGCTGCTTCCAGGCTTCTGGAGGATCAGTCCCCAGGAGACTCAGGAATCCACTTGTCCACTGTCTCAGTTCCTGTTGTCTCAGACTTGTCCATTGTCCCAGTCAATGTTGTTTCACACATCCACTGTGTCAGTCCCTGTTGTCTCAGACAAGTGCACAGTCTCAGTCCCTGTTCTCTCAGATATGACCATTGTCTCATTCCCCGTTGTCTCAGACATGAACACGCTCTTTGTTGCAGTTGTATCAGACATGTCAACTCTCTCCGTCCCTGTTTTCTCAGACTTTTCCACTGACTCTGTCCATGATGTTTCAGACATATACACTGTCACAGTCCCTGTTTTCTCAGATATGTCTACTGTCTCAGTCCTGGTTGTCTCAGATGTATGCAATGTCTCAGACCCTGTTGTCTCAGATGTGTCCACTATCTCATTCCCTGTCATCTCAGATAGGACTTGTCTACTGGCAAAGATATGTAAACTGTCTGAGTCTCTATTGTCTCAGACTGGCCCACTGTCTCAGTCCCTATTGTTTCAGACATATTCACTGTGTCAGTCCCTGATGTCTAAGACAAGTCCACTCTCTCAGTCCCTGTTGTCTCAGATATGTCCAATGTTGTCTCAGTATCAGTTGTTTCACACATGTCCAGTGTATAATTCCGTTGTCTCAGACCCTGTTTTCTCAGATATGTGTGTTGTCTCAGACATGTCCACTGTCTCAATCCCTGATATCTAAGTCATGTCCACTGTATCAGTCCCTGTTGTCTCAGACATGTCCATTGTCTCAGTCCCTGTTGTCTCAGACATGTCCACAGTCTCAAACCTGTTGTTTCTGATATATCTACTGTCTCATTCACTGTTGTTATAGAAATGTCCCCTGTCTCAATCCCTGTTGTCTCAGACACGAACACGCTCTTAATTGCAGTTGTATCAGACATGTCCATTGTCTCAGTCCCTGTTGTCTTAGACTTGTCCACTGTCTCAGTCCCTGTTGTTTCACACATATCCACTGTGCCAGTCCCTGATGTCTAAGATAAGTCCACTGTCTCAGTCCCTGTTGTCTCAGATATGTCCAATGACTCAGTCCCCGTTGTCTCAGACATGAACACTCTCTAATTCGCAGTTGTATCACACATGTACACTGTCTTAGTCCCTGTTTTCTCAGATGTGTCCACTGTCTCAATCCCTGCTGTTTAGACATATCCACTGTGTAAGTCGGTGTTGTCTCAGACATGCCCAGTGTCTCAGTCCCTTTTGTTTCAGATATGTGCACTGTCTCATTCCTCGTTGTCTCAGACATGAACACACTCTTAGTTGCACTTGTATCAGACATGTCCACTGTCTCAGTCCCTGTTGTCTCAGACTTGTCCACTATCTCTGTCCTTGTTGTTTCAGATATATCCCCTGTGTAATTACCTGTTTTCTCAGACATGTGCAGTCTCTCAGTCCCTGTAGTCTCAGATGTGTCCAATGTCTCAGTCCCTGTTGTATCAGATGTGTCTACTGTCTCAGTTGCTGTCATCACAGACAGGACTTGTCCACTGGCAAAGACATGTCAATTGTCTCAGTCGAAATTGTCTCAGACAGGTCCACTGTCTCGAACCCTGTTGACTCAGACGAGTCCACTCTCTCAGCCCATGTTGTCTCAGATACGTCCACTGTCTCAGTCCCTGTTGTCTAGACATGAACAGGCTCTTAGTCGCAGTTGTATCACGCATGTCCACTCATTCAGTCCCTGGTGTCTCAGATATGTCCAATATCTCATGCCCTGCTGTTTCTCACATGTCCACTGTCTCAGTGCCTGTTTTATCAAACATGTCCGTTGTCTCAGTCCCTGTTCTCTGAGACATGTCCATAGTCTCAGTCCTGGTTGTTTCAGATATGTCCAGTGTCTGAGTCCCTGCAGTCTCAGACAGGTCCAATATCTGATTCCCTGTTCTCTCAGATATGTCCAAGGTCTCAGTCCGTGTTGTTTCAGATATATCTACTGTCTGAGTCCTTTTTGTTTCAGACATTTAGTATTGTTTCAGTCAAAGCTGTCTCAGACCTGAACATGCTTTAGTTGCATTTGTATCATACATGTATACTGTCTCATTCCTGTTGTATAAGACAGGTCCAATGTCTCAGTCCTGGTTGTCTCAGACAGGCCCACAGTCTCAGTCAATGTTGTCTCAGATATGTCCACTGTCTCCTCGTTGTGTCAGATGTGTCCACTCACTTAGTTGATGTCATCTCAGACTGGACTTGTCCACTGGTGAAGACATGTCAACTGTCTAAGTATCTATTGTCTCAGACAGTTACACTGTCTAGAACCCTGCTGTCTCAGACATGACCACTGTCTCAGTCTCAATTGTTTCACATATGTCCACTGTCTCATTCCCTGTCGTCTCAGACTTGTCTATTGTCTCAGGCCCTCTTTTCTCAGATACGTGTGTTGTCTCAGACATGTCCACTGTCTCAGTCCCTGTTGTCTCAGAAATGTCCATGGTCTCAGACCCTTTTGACACAGATATGTGTGTTGTCTCATAAATGTCCACTGTCTCAGTCCCTGTTGTTTCAGACATGTAGCCTGTCTCAGTCCCCGTTCTCTCAGACGTGAACATGATTTTAGTCATAGTTGTATCAGATATGTCCACTGTCTCCGTCTCTGTTGTCTCAGAAATGTCCAAAATCTCAGTCCTGGTTGTATCAGTCATGTCCACTGTATCAGTCCCTGTTGTCACAGACATGTCCACTGTATCAGTCCCTGTTGTCTCAGACATGTCCACTGTATCAGTCCGTCTTGTCACAGATATGTCCACCGTCTCAGTCCCTGGTGTCTCAGATATGTCCAATGTCTCAGGCACCATTGTCTCAGACATTAACATGATATTAGTCACAGTTGTATCAGACATGTCCACTGTCAAATCTCTGTTTTCTCAGATTTGTCCACTGTCTCAGACCCTGTTGTTTCAGACATATCCATTTTGTGAGTCCCTGTTGTCTCAGACATGTCAACTGTCTCAGTGAATGGTGTCTCAGATATGTCCACTGTCTCAGTCCCCCTTGTCTCAGACAAGAACACGTTCTCAGTTGCAGTTGTATCACATGTGACAACTGTCTCAGTACCTGTTGTCTCAGACTTGTCCACTGTCACAGTCCCTGCTCTTAAAGACATATCAAATGTGTCATTCCCTGTTGTCTCAGACATGTGCACTATCTCAGTCCCTGTTGTCTCAGATGTGTCCACTGTCTCAGTCCCTGTTGTCTCAGATTTGTCCACTGTCTCAGTCGCTATCATCACAGACAGGACTTGTCCACTGGTGAAGACATGTCACCTGTCTCATTCGCTATTCTCTCAGACAGGTCCACTGTCTCGAGCCTTGTTGACTCAGACTAGTCCACTGTCTCAGTCCCTGTTTTCTCAGACATGTCCACTGTCTTCTTCCCTGTTGTTTCACACTGTCTCCATGCCCGTTATCTCTGAAAGGTCCACTGACTCAGAATCTGTTATCTCAGTCATGTCCAAAGTGTCAGTCATGGTTGACTCAGATATGTCCTGTGTCTGATTCCCTGCAGTCATAGACAGGTCCAATGTCTGATTCCCTCTTCTCTCAGATATGTCCAAGGTCTCAGTCCCTGTTGTTTCACATATATCTAGTGTCTCATTCCTTGTTGTTTTAGACATGTAGCCTGTCTCATTGCCAGTTGTGTCAGACCTGAACATGCTCTAGTCGCAGTTTTAACAGACATGTCCACTGTCTCATTCCCTGTTGTATAAGACATATCCAATGTCTCAGTCCCGGTTGTCTCAGACATGTCCACAGTCTCAGTCCCTGTTGTCTCAGATATGTCCACTGTCTCACTCCTGGTTGTGGCAGATGTTTCCAATGTCTCAGTCACTGTCATCTCAGACAGGACTCATCCACTGGCGAAGACATGACAACTGTCTAAGTATCTATTGTCTCAGACAGGTCCACTGTCTAGAACCCTTTTCTCTCAGACATGACCACTCTCCCAGTCGTAGTTGTATAACATATGCCCACTGTCTCATTCCCTGTCATCTAAGACATGTCGATTGTCTCAGTCCTGCTTTCTCACATATGTGTGTTGTCTCAGACATGTCCACTGTCTCACTCGCTGTTGACTCAGACATGGCCATGGTCTCAGACCCTTTGTCACAGATATGTCCACTGTCTCAGTCCCTGTTGTCTCACACATGTCCACTATCTCAGTCCCTATTATCTCAGACATGTCCACAGACTCAGTCCCTGTTTTATCTCATATATCTACTGTAACAATCAGTATTGTTTCAGAAATGTTGCCTGTCTCAGTCCCCATGGTCTCAGACATGAACATGCTCTTGGTTGCAGTTGTATCAGACTTGTCCAATGTCTCAGTCCCTGTTGTCTCAAACACGTCCACTGTCTCAGTCCTGTTGTGTCAGACATGACCACTGTCTCTGTCCCAGTTGTATCGCATATGTCCACTGTCTCAGTCGCTGTTTTCTCAGACATGTCCATGGTCTCAGACCGTGTTGTCTCAGATAAGTGCATTGTCTCAGACATGTCCACGATCTCAGTCCCTGCTGTCTCTGACGTGTCCACTCTCAGTCATTGTTGTCTCAGACATGACCACTGTCTGTATCCCAGTTGTTTCACACATGTCCACTGTCTCAGTCCCTGTTGTCTCACACATGTCCATGGTCTCAGACCCTGTTGTCACAGATATGTGTATTGTCTCAGACATGGTCACTGTCTCAGTCCCTGTTGTTTCAGACTTGTCCAATATCTCAGTCCCTGTTGTTTCAGACATATCCCCTGTGTCATTCCCTGTTGTCTCAAACATGTGTACACTCTCAGTCCGTGTTGTCTCAGATGTGTCCACTGTCTCATTCCCTGTTTACTCAGATGTGTCCACTGTCTCAGTCGCTTTCATCACAGACAATACTTGTCCACTGGCGAAGACATGTCAACTGTCTCAGTCGCTATTTTCTCAGACAGGTCCAATGTCTCTAACCCTGTTGACTCAGATGAGTCCACTGTCTCAGTCCCTGTTGTCTCAGACATCTCCACTGTCTCATTCCCTTTATTTCACACACGTCCACTGTCTCAATACCTGTTTTCTCAAACATGTCCACTATCTCAGTCCCTGTTCTCTCAGACGTGTCCAAAGTTTCAGTCCCGGTTGTCTCAGATATGTCCAGTGTCAGAATAACTGCAGTGTCAGACAGGTCCAATGTCTGATTTGCTGTTCTCTCACATAGGTAAAAGGTCTCAGTCCCTGTTTTTTGAGATATATCTACTGTCTCAGTCCCTGTTGTTTTAGACCTGTAGCCTTTCTCAGTCTCAATTTTCTCAGACATGAACATGCTCTAGTCACAGTTGTATCAGACATGTCCACTGTCTTATTCCCTGTTGTATAAGACATGTCCAATGTCTCAGTATCGGTTGTCTCAGACATATCCAGTCTCAGTCCCTGCAGTCTCAGACATGTCCACTGGGTCAGTCCCTGTTGTCTCAGATATGTCCACTCTCTCCTTTCTGGTTGTCTCAGATGTATCCACTGTCTCATTTGCTGTCATCTCAGACAGGACTTGTCCACTGGCTATGACATATCAACTGTCTCAGCCTCTATTATCTAAGAAAGTTCTATTGTCTAGAACCCTGTTGTCTCAGACATGTCCACTCTCTCAATCCCCGTTGTGTAACACATGTCCACCATCTCAGCTCCTTTTGTTTCAGATATATCTACTGTATTAGTCCTTGTTTCAGACATGTAGCCTTCTCTCAGTCCAAGTTGTCTCAGACCTGAACATGCTCTAGTCGCAGTTGTATCATACATGTATACTGTCTCATTCCCTGTTGTGTAAGACATGTCCAATATTTCAGTCCTGGTTGTCTCAGATATGTCCACAGTCTCAATCCCTGTTGTCTCAGATATGTCCACTGTCTCACTCCTTGTTGTGTACGATGTGTCCACTGTCTCAGTCAATGTCATTTCAGACTGGACTTGTCCACTGGCGAAGACATATAAACTGTCTAAGTCTCTATTGTCTCAGATAGTTCCACTGCCTAGAACCCCGTTGTCTCAGACATGACCATTGTCTCAGTTGCAGTTGTTTCACATATGTCCACTGTCTCATTCCCTTTCATCTCAGACATGTCAATTGTCTCAGGCCCTGTTTTCTCAGATATGTGTGTTTTCTCATACATGTCCACTGTCTCAGTCCCTGTTGAATCAGACATGTCCATGGTCTCAGACCCTTTTGTCACAGATATGTGTGTTGTCTCACAAATGTCCACTGTCTCAGTCCCTGTTGTTTCATACATTCCACTGTCTCAATCCCTGTTGTCTCAGACATGTCCACTGTATCAGACCCTGTTGTCTCAGACATGTCCACTGTCTCAGTCCCTGTTGTCTCAGACATGTCCACAGTCTCAGTCCCTGTTGTTTCAGATATATCTACTGTCTATCAGTATTGTTTCAGAAATGTCACCTGTCTCAGTCCCCGTTGTCTCAGAAATGAACATAATCTTGGTCACAGTTGTATCAGACTTGTCCACTGTCTCAGTCCCTGTTTGACTCAGACACGTCCACTGTCTCAGTCCCTGTTCTGTCAGACATGACCACTGTCTCTGTCTCAGTTGTATCGCACATGTCCACTTTCTCAGTCCCTGTTGTCTAAGACATGTCTATGGTCTCAGACCCTGTTGTCTCAGATATTTGCGTTGTCTCTGACGTGTCCACTGTCTCAGTCATTCTTGTCTCAGACATGACCACTGTCTGAATCCCAGTTGTTTCACACATGCCCACTGTCTCAGTCCCTGTTGTCTCACATATGTCCATGGTCTCAGACCCTGTTGTCACAGATATATGTATTGTCTCAGACATGTTCAATGTCTCAGTCCCTGTTGTTTCAGACTTGTCCACAGACTCAGTCCCTGTTGTCTCAGACATGCCCACTGTCTCAGTCCCTGTTGTCTCAGACATGTCCATTATCTCAGTCCCTGATGTCTCAGTCATGTCCACTGTATCAGTCCCTGTTGTCTCAGTCATGTCCATTGTATCAGTTCCTGTTGTCTCAGACATGTTCACAGTCTCAGTCCCTGTTGTTTCTGACATAACTACTCTCTCTGTCCCTGTTGTTTCCGAAATTTCGACTGTCTCAATCCCCAATGTCTCATACATGAACACGCCCTTATTAGCAGTTGAATCCTACATGTCCACTGTCTCAGTCCCTGTTGTCTCAGATTTGTCCACTATCTCAGTCCCTGTTGTTTCAGACTTGTCCACTGTGTCAGTCCCTGTTGTCTCAGACACGTCCACTGTCTCAGTCACTGTTGTCTCAGATATGTCCAATGTCTCAGGCACCGTTGTCTCAGACATTAACATGGTCTTAGTCACAGTTGTATCAGACATGTCCAATGTCTAAGTCCCTGTTGTCTCAAATTTTTCCACTGTCTCACTCCCTGTTGTTTCAGACATGTCAACTGTGTGAGTCCGTGTTGTCTCAGACATGTCAACTGTCTCGGTCAATGTTTTCTCAGATATGTCCAATGTCTCAGTCCCCATTGTCTCAGACATGAACACGTTCTTAGTTGCAGTTGTATCATATGTGACCACAGTCTCAGTACCTGTTGTCTCATACTTGTCCACTGTCTCAGTCCCTGTTGTTTCAGACATATCCCCTGTGTCATTCCCTGTTGTCTCAGACATGTGCACTTTCTCAGTCCCTGTTGTCTCAGAAGTGTCCATGGTCTCAGTCCCTGTTGTCTCAGATTTTTCCACTGTCTCACTCGCTATCATCACAGACAGGACTTGTCCACTGGTGAAGACATGTCACCTGTCTCCGTCGCTATTGTCTCAGACAGGTCCACTGTCTCAAACCCTATTGACACAGATGAGTCCACTGTCTCCTTCCCTGTTGTCTCAGACATGTCCACTGTCTCCTTCCCTGTTGTTTCACTCATGTCCTTTGTCTCAGTGCCTGTTGTTTTAGACATGTCCACTGTCTCAGACCCTGTTCTCTCACATATGTCCACAGTCTCAGTCCAGGTTTTCTCAGATATGTCCAGTGTCTGAGACCCTGCAGTTGCAGACAGGTCCAATGTCTGATTCCCTGTTCTCTCAGATATGTCAAAGGTCTCAGTCCCTATTGTTTCAGATATATCTAGTGTCTCAGTCCTTGTTGTTTCAGACATGTAGCCTGTCTCATTGCCAGTTGTCTCAGACCTGAACATGCTCTAGATGCAGTTGTAACAGACATGCCACTGTCTCATTCCCTGCTGCATAAGACATATCCAATGTCTCAGTCCCTGTTGTCTCAGATATGTCCACAGTCTCAGTCCCTGTTGTCTCAGATATGTCTACTGTCTCACTCCTGTTGTGTCAGATGTGTCCACTCTCTCAGTCACTGTCATCTCAGACAGGACTTGTCCACTGGCGAAGATATGTCAACTGTCTAAGGCTCTATTGTCTCAGACAGGTCCACAGTCTAGAACCCTTTTCTCTCAGACATGACCACTGTCTCAGTCGCAGTTGTTTAACATATGTCCACTGTCTCATTCCTTGTCGTCTCAACATGTCGATTGTCTCAGTCCGTGATTCCTCAGTTATGTGTGTTGTCTCAGATATGTCCACTGTCTCAGTTCCTATTGTCTCTGACATGTCCATGATATCAGACCCTTTTGTCACAGATATGTGTGTTGTCTCACAAATGTCCAATGTCTCAGTCCCTGTTGATTCAGACATTCCACTATCTCAGTGCCTGCTGTCTCAGACATGTCCACTGTCTCATTCCCTGTTGTCTCAGACATGTACATTGTCTCAGTCCCTGTTGTCTCAGATATGTCCACTGTCTCATTCCCTGTTGTCTCAGACATGTCCACAGTCTCAGTCCCTGTTGTATCTCATATATCTACTCTCTCAATCAGTATTGCTTCAGAAATGTCACCTTTCTCTGTGCCCATTGTCTCAGACATGAACATGCTCTTGGTCGCAGTTGTGTCAGACTTGAACACTGTCTCAATCCCTGTTGTCTCAGACACGTCCACTCTATCAGTCCCTGTTGTGTCAGACATGACCACTGTCTCTGTCCCAGTTGTATCGCACATGCCCACTGTCTCATTCCCTGTTGTCTCAGACATGTTCATGGTCTCAGACCATGTTTTCTCATATAAGTACGTTCTTAGACATGTCCACTGTCTCATTCCCTGTTTCCGACGTGTCCACTGTCTCAGTCATTGTTGTCTCAGACATGACCACTGTCTGTATCCCAGTTGTTTCACACATGTCCACTGTCTCAGTCCCTGTTGTCTCACACATGTCCATGGTCTCAAACCCTGTTGTATCTCATATATCTACTCTCTCAATCAGTATTGCTTCAGAAATATCACCTGTCTCTTTGCCCATTGTCTCAGACATGAACACGCTCTTGGTCGCAGTTGTGTCAGACTTGTCCACTGTCTCAGTCCCTGTTGTCTCACACATGTCCATGGTCTCAGACCCTGTTGTCACACATATGTGTATTGTCTCAGACATGTCCACTGTCACAGTCCCTGTTGTTTCAGAATTGTCCACTGTCTCAGTCCCAGTTGTTTCAGACATATCCCCTGTGCCATTCCCTGTTGTCTCAGACATGTGTACTCTCTCAGTCCCTGTTGTCTCAGATGTGTCCACTTTCTCAGTCCCTGTTGTCTCAGATGTGTCCACTGTCTCAGTCACTTTCATCACAGACAGTACTTGTCCACTGGCGAAGACATGTCAACTGTCTCAGTCGATATTTTCTCAGACAGGTACAATGCCTCAAACCCTGTTGACTCAGATGATTCCATTGTCTCAGTCCCTGTTGACTCAGACATCTCCACTGTCTCATTCCCTTTTACTTCACACCTGTCCACTGTCTCAGTGCTGGTTTTCTCAGCCATGTCCACTGTCTCACTCCCTGTTCTCTCACACCTGTCCAAAGTCTCATTCCCGGTTGCCTAAGATATGTCCCTGCAGTCTCAGACAGGTCCAATTTCTGATTCCCTGTTCTCTCACATATGTCCAAGGTCTCAGTCCCTGTTGTTTGAGATATACCTACTGTCTCAGTCCCTGTTGTTTCAGACCTGTAGCCTGTTTCAGTCCCCCTTTTCTCAGACCTGAGCATGCTCTAGTCACTGTTATATCAGACATATCCACTGTCTCATTCCCTGTTTTATAAGACATGTCTAATATCTCAGTCCCGGTTGTCTCAGATATATCCACTGTCTCAGACCCTGCAGTCTCAGACATGTCCACTGGGTCAGTCTCTGTTGTCTCAGATACGACCACTGTCTCCATCCTCGTCTCAGATGTATATACTATCAAATTCGCTGACATCTCAGACAGGACTTGTTCACTGGCTATGACATATCAACTGTCTCAGAATCTATTATATGAGAAAGATCCACTGTCTAGAACACTGTTGTCTCAGACATGTCCACTGTCTCAATCCCTGTTGTGTAACACATGTCCACCATCTCAGTCCCTGTTGTTTCAGGTATATCTAATGTCTCAATCCCTGTTGTTTCAGACGTGTAACCTGTCTCAGTCCCCATTGCCTCAGACCTGACTATGCTCTTTGTCGCATTTGTATCATTCATGTCCACTGTCTCAGTCCCCGTTGCCTCAGACATGTCCAAAATCTCAGTGCCGGTTGTCTCCGACATACCCAGTGTGTCAGTCTCTCTTGTCTTAGTCATGTCCACACTCTCAGTCCCTGTTTTCTCAGATGTGTCCACTGTCTCAGTCCCTGTTGTCTCAGATGTGTCCACAGTCCCAGTCACTGTCATCTCAGACATGACTTGTCCACTGGCGAAGACATGCCAAGTGTCTCAGTCTCTATTGTCTCAGAAAGGTCCACTGTCTAGGACACTGTTGTCTCAGACATGACCAATGTCTCAGTCGCAGTTGTTTCACACATGTGCACTGTTTCATTCCCTGTTGTCTCAGATATGTCGATTGTCTCAGACCCTGTTTTCTCATATATGTGTGTTGTCTCACACATGTCCACTATCAGTCCCTGTTGTCTCAGACATGTGCACTGTCTCAGTCCCTGTTGTCTCAGATATGTCCACAGTCTCAGTCCCTGTTGTTTCTGTAATATCTACTGTCTCACTCCCTGTTGTTTCAGAAATGTCGCCTGTCTCAATCCCTTTTGTCTCAGATGTGAACACGCTCTTATTAGCAGTTGTATCAGACATGTCCACTGTCTCAGACCCTGTTTTCTCAGACTTGTCCACAGTCTCAGTCCCTGTTGCTTCAGATATATCCACTGTGTCACTCCCTGTTGTCTCAGACAAATCCACTTTCTCAGTCCCTGTTGTCTCAGATATGTCCAATGCCTCAATCCCCATTGTCTCAGACATGAACTCGCTCTTAGTCGCAGTTATATCACACATGTCCACAGTCTCAGTCCCTGCTGTCTCACACTTGTCCACTGTCTCAGTCCCTGTTGTTTCAACATATCCCCTTTGTCATGCCCTGTTGTCTCATACATGTGCACTCTCTCTCTCTCAGTGCCTGTTGTCTTAGATGTGTCCACTGTCTCAGTCACTGTCATCACACACAGGACTTGTCCACTTGTGAAGACATGTCAACTGTCTCAGTCGCTATCGTCTCAGACACGTCCACTGTCTCAAACCCTGTTTACTCAGATGATTCCACTGTCTCAGTCCCTGTTGTCTCAGACATGTCCACTGTCTCCTTCCCTGTTGTTTCACACATGTCCACTGTCTCAGTTCCTGTTGTCTCAGTCATGTCCACTGTCTCAGTCCCTGGTCTCTCAGATATATCCAAAGTCTAAGTCCCGGTTGTCTCAGATATGTCCAGTGTCTGAGTCCGTGCAGTCTCATACAGGTCCAATATCTGATTCCCTGTTCTCTCAGGTATGTCCAAGATCTCAGTAACTGTTGTTTCAGATATATCTACTGTCTCAGTCCTAGTTGTTTCAGACATGTAGCCTGTCTCATTGCCAGTTGTCTCAGACCTGAACATGCTCTAGTCGCAATTGTATCATACATGTATACTGTCTCATTCCCTGTTGTATAAGACATGTCTAATGTCTCAGTCCCGGTTGTCTCAGACATGTCCACTTTCTCAGTGCCTGTTGTCTCAGACATGTCCACTGTCTCATTCCCTGTTGTCTCAGACATGTCCACTGTATCAGTCCCTGTTGTCTCAGACATGTCCACTGTCTCAGTCCCTGTTGTCACAGACATGTCCACAGTTTCAGTCCCTGTTGTTTCTGATATGTCTACTGTCTCAGTACCCATTGTCTCAGACATGAACATGCTCTTGGTCGCAGTTGTATCAGACTTTTCCACTGTCTCAGTCCCTGTTGTCTCAGACATGACCACTGTCTCTGTCCCAGTTGTATCGCACATATCCACTGTCTCAGGCCCTGTCATCTCAGATATATGCGCTATTTCAGACATGTCAACTGTCTCAGTCCCTGTTGTCTCCGACGTGTCCACTGTCTCAGTCGTTGTTGTCTCAGATATGAACATTGTCTGAATCCCAGTTGTTTCACACATGTCCACTGTTTCAGTCCCTGTTGTCTCATACATGTCCATGGTCTCAGATCCTGTTGTCACAGATATGTGTATTGTCTCAGACATGTCCACTGTCTCAATCCCTGTTGTCTCAAACATTTCCACAGTCCCAGTCCATGTTGTTTCATTATGATATATAGATATATATATATTAGTATTATATGAGTATTATATATAGTCTCAGTCCCTGTTGTCTCAGACATGTACCCTGACTCAGTCCCCACTCTCTCAGACCTGAACATGTTCTTAGTTGCAGTTCTATCAGATATGTCCACTGTCTCCGTCTCTGTGTCTCTAACATGTCCAAAATCTCAGGCCCTGTTGTCTCAGACATACCCAGTGTGTCAGTCCCTGTTGTCTCAGACATGTCCACTGTATCTGTCCCTGTTGTCTCAGACATGTCCATTATCTCAGTCCCTGATGTCTCAGTCATGTCCACTGTATAAGTCCCTGTTGTCTCATACGTGTCCACTGTATCAGTCCCTGTTGTCTCAGACATGTCCACAGTCTCAGTCCCTGTTGTTTCTGACATATCTACTGTCTCAGTCCATGTTGTTTCAGAAATGTCGACTGTCTCAATCCCCGATGTCTCATACATGAACACGCTCTTATTAGCAGTTGTATCAGACATGTCCACTGTCTCAGTCCCTGTTATCTCAGACATGTCCAAAGTCTCAGTCCTAGTTGTCTCAGATATGTCCATTGTGTGAGTCCCTGCAGTCTCAGATAGGTCCAATGTTTGATTCCCTCTTGTCTCAGACATGTACAAGGTCTCAGTACCTGTTGTTTCAGAAAATGTCCACAGTCTCAGTCCCTGTTGTTTCAGATATATCTAATGTCTCAGTCCCTGTTGTTTTAGAAATGTCGGCTGTCTCAATCCCCGTTGTCTCAGACATGAAAACGCTCTTAGTCACAAGTGTCTCAGACATCTCCACTGTCAAAGTCCCTGTTGTCTCAGATATGTCTACTGTCTGAGTCCTGCTTGTCTCAGATGTGTAGAAAATCTCTGTCCCTGATGTCTCAGATGTGTCCACTGTCTCATTCCATGTCATCTCAGACAGGACTTGTCCACTGGCGAATATATGTCAACTGTCTCAGACTTTATTGTCTCAGACTGGTCCACTGTTTCGAACCATGTTGACTCAGGCATAACCAACTTCTCAGTATCTGTTGTCTCAGATATGTCCTCTGTGTCAAACACTGTTGTCTGAGACTTGTGCACTGTCTCAGTCCCTGTTGTCTCAGATATGTCCACTGTTGCAGTCCCTGTTGTCTCAGATATGTCTACTATCTCAGTCCCGGTTGTTTCAGATGTGTCCAAAGTCTTTGTCACTGTTGTCTCAGATGTTTCCACTGTCTCAGTCTCTGTCATCTCCGATATGACTTGCCCACTGGCGAAGACATGTCAACAGTCTCTATTGTCTCAGACAGGTCCACTGTCTAGAAAACTGTTGTATCAGACATGACCAATGTCTCAGTCGCAATTGTTTCACACATATCCACTGTATCATTCCCTGTCATCTCAGACATGTCGATTGTCTCAGACCCTGTTTTCTCAGATATGTGTGTTGTCTCAGACATGTCTACTAACTCAGTCCCTGATGTCTCAGTCGTGTCCACTCTATCAGTCCCTGTTGTCTCAGACATGTCCACTCTCTCAGACACTGCTGTCTCAGACATGTCCACTGTCTCAGTCACTCTTGTTTCTGATATATCTACTATCTCATTCCCTGTTATTTCAGAAATGTTGCCTGTCTCAATCCCCATTGTCTCAGACATGAACACACTCTTATTCGCAGTTGTATCAGACATGTACTGTCTCAGTCCCTGTTGTCTCACACTTGTCCACTGTCTCAGTCCCTGTTTTTTTTTCAGAAATATCCACTGTATCAGTCCCTCTTGTCTCAGATATGTCCAATGTCTCATTTCCTGTAGTTTCACATATGTCCACTGTCTCAGTGCCTGTTGTCTCAGACATGTCCACTGTCTCAGTCCCTGTTGTCTCATACATTTCCAAAGCCTCAGTCCCGGTTGTCTCAGATAGGTCCATTGTCTGAGTCTCTGCAGTCTCAGAGAGGTCCAAAGTCTAATTCCCTGTTGTCTCAGACATGACCACTGTCTCAATCGCAGTTGTTTCACAAATGTCCACTGTCCCATTCCCTGTGGTCTAAGACATGTCGACTGTCTCAGGCCCTGTTTTCTCTGATAAGAGTGTTGTCTAAGATATGTCCACTGTCTCAGTCCCTGTTGTCTCAGACAGGTCCAATGTCTCAGTCCCTGTTGTCGCAGACATGTCCACTGTATCAGTCCCTGTTGTCTCAGACAGGTCCACAGTCTGAGTCCCTGTTGTTTCTTATATGTCTACTGTCTCAGTCCCTGTTGTTTCAGAAATGTCGCCTGTCTCAGTCCCCGTTGTCTCCAACATGAACACGCTCTTAGTTGCACTTGTATCAGACATGTCCACTGTCTCATTCCCTGTTGACTGAGCAGGATGTTGCATTGCTGCTTCCAGCCTTCTGGAGGCTCAGTCCCCAGAAGACCCAGAAATCCAGTGTTTGGAAACTATGGGAGATACAGGTTGTGCACTCTAGCCCATCATATCTGGCCATTTTCCCACAGGGTCACACAAGTGACACTGGTCAGTACAAAGTAGAATGTTTGTGATTCCCCTGATATACCCAGTTCATCAGTGAGTGTGTGTGTATGTGTGTGTGTGTGAGAAAGTCAACATATCCACTGTCTCAGACGTGTTCACTGTCTCAGTCTCTGTTGTCTCAGACATGAAAACTGTCTCAGTCTCAGTTGTTTCACACATGTCCATTCTCTCAGTACCAGTTGTATCAGATATGTGCATGGTCTCAGTACATGTTGTCTCAGATATGTGTGTTGTCACAGACATGTCCAATGTCTCAGTTCCTGTTGTCTCCGACGTGCCCACTGTCTCAGTTGTTGTTGTCTCAGACATGACCATTGTCTCTATCCCTGTTGTTTCACACATGTCCACTGTCCCAGTCCCTGTTGTCTCAAACAAGTCCATGGTCTCAGACCCTGTTGTCACAGACATGTGTGTTGTCTCAGACATGTCCACGGCCTCAGTCACTGTTATTTCAGATATGTCCACTCTCTCAGTCCCTGTTGTCTCAGACATGTCCACTGTCTCAGTCCCTGTTGTTTCAGATATATGTACAGTCTCAGTCCCTGTTGTTTCAGATATGTAGCCTGTTTCAGTGCCCGTTGTCTCAGACTTGAACATGCTCTTAGTCACAGTTGTATCACACATGTCCACAGTCTCAGTCCCTGTTGTCTCAGACATGTCCCACTGTCCCAGTCCCTGTTGTCTCCAACATGTCGACTGTCTCAGTTGTTGTTGTCTCAGAAATGACCACTGTCTGAATCCCAGTTGTTTCACACATGTCCACTGTCTCAGTACCTGTTGTCTCATACATATCCATGGTCTCAGTTTCTGTTGTCACAGATATGTGTATTGTCTCAGAAATGTCCAAAGTCTCAGTCCCTGTTGTTTCATATATGTCCACAGTCTCAGTACCTGTTGTTTCAGATATATATATATATATATATATATATATACTGCCTCAGTCCATTTTGCTTTGGACATGTAGCCTGTCTCAGTCCCCGTTCTCTCAGACATGAACATGATCTTAGTCGCAGTTGTATGAGATATGTCCACTGTCTCCTTCTCTGTTGTCTCAGACATGTCCAAAATCTCAGTCCCTATTGTCTCAGACATATCCAGTGTATCAGTCCCTGTTCTCTCAGACATGTCCATTGTCTCAGTCCCTGTTGTCTCAAATATGTCCACTGTCTCACTCCTGGTTGTCTCAGATTTGTCCACTGTCTCAATCCCTGTTGTCTTAGATGTGTTCACTATCCCAGTCACTGTCATCTCAGACATGACTTGTCCACTGGCAAAGACATGTCAACTCTCTCAGTCTCTATTGTCTCAGACAAGTCCACTGTCTAGAACACTGTTGTCTCAGACATTACCAATGTCTCAGTCACAGTTGTTTCACACATGTACACTGTAACATTCCCTGTTGTCTCAGACATGTCGATTGTCTCAGACCCTGTTTTCTCAAATATGTGTGTTGTCTCAGACATGTCCACTATCTCAGTCCCTGATGTCTGAGTCATGTCCACTGTATCATTCCCTGTTGTCTCAAACATGTCCACTGTCTCAGTCCCTGTTGTCTCAGACATGTCCACAGTCTCTGTCCCTATTGTTTCAGAAATGTCGCCTGTTTCAATCCCTGTTGTCTCATACATGATCACGCTCTTATATGCAGTTGTATCAGACATGTCCAATGTCTCAATCCCTGTTGTCTCAGACTTGTCCATTATCTCAGTCCCTGTTGTTTCAGACATATCCACTGTGTCAGTACTTGTTGTCTTAGGCAAGTTCACTGTCTCAGTTCCTGTTGTCTCAGATATGTCCAATGTCTCAGGCACCATTGTCTCAGACATGAACACGCTCTTAGTCGCAGTTATATCAGACATGTCCACTGTCTCAATCCCTGTTGTCTCAGACTTGTCCACTATCTCAGTCCCTGTTGTTTCAGACCTATCCACTGTGTGAATACCCGTTGTCTCAGACATGTCCACTCTCTCAGTCAATGTTGTCTCAGATATGTGCACTGTCTCAGTCCCCGTTGTCTCAGACATGAACACATTCTTAGTAGCAGTTGTATCAGACGTGACCACTGTCTCAGTTCCTACTGTGTCAGACTTGCCCACTGTCTCAGTCCCTGTTGTTTCAGACATATCCCCTGTGGCATTCCCTGTTGTCTCAGACATATGCAGTCCCTCAGTCCCTGTTGTCTCAGATGTGTCCACTGTCTCAGTCGATGTCACCACAGACAGGACTTGTCCACTGATGAAGACATATCACCAGTCTCAGTCGCTATTGTCTCAGACAGGTCCACTGTCTCAAATCCTGTTGTCTCAGATATGTGCACTGTCTCATTCCCTTTTGTTTCACACATGTCCACTGTCTCAGTCCTGTTTTCTCAGACATGACAACTGTCTCAGTCCCTTTTCTCTCAGACATGTCCAAAGTCTCAGTCCCGGTTGTCTCAGATATGTCCAGTGTTGGAGTCCCTGCAGTCTCAGACAGGTCAAATGTCTGATTCCCTGTTCTCTCAGAGATGTCCAACGTCTCATTCCCTGTTGTTTCAGATATATCTACTCTCTCAGTCCCTGTTGTTTCAGACCCGAAGTCTGTCTCAGTCCCCGTTTTCTCAGACCTGAACATGCTCTAGTCGCAGTTGTATCAGACATGTCCAATGTCTCATTCCCTGTTGTATAAGACATGTCCAGTGTCTCAGTCCCTGCTGTCTCAGACATGTCCACTGTTTCAGTCCCTGTTGTCTCAGATATGTCCACTGTCTCAGTCCTCGTTTCAGATGTATCCCCTGTCTCATTCGCTGTCATCTCAGACAGAACTCATCCACTGGCTAAGACATGTCAATTGTCTCAGCCTCTATTATCTCAGAAAGTTTCACTGTCTAGACCCCTGTTGCTTCAGACAGGTCCACTGTCTCAGTCGCAGTTGTTTCACACATGTCCACTGTCCCATTCCCTGTCATCTCAGTCATGTAGATTGTCTCAGGCCGTGTTTTCTCTGATATGAGTGTTGTCGAAGACATGTCCACTGTATCAGTCCTGGTTCTCTCAGACAGGTCCACTGTCTCAGTCCCTGTTGTTTCAGACATGTCCACTGTATCAGCCCCTGTTGACTCAGACATGTCCACAGTCTCAGTCTCTGTTGTTTCTGATATACCTACTGTCTCAGTACCTATTGTTTCAGAATTGTCACCTGTCAAAGTCCTGATTGTCTCTGACATGCACATGCTCTTAGTTGCAGTTGTATCAGACACGTCTACTGTCTCAGTCCTTGTTGTCTCAGACTTGTCCACTGTCTCAGGACCTGTTGTTTCAGACATATCCACTGTATTAGTCCCTGTTTTCTCAGATATGTGCACTAGCTCAGTCCTTGATCTGTCAGATATGACAACCGTCTCAGTCCCCATTGTCTCAGAAAGGAACAGGCACTTAGTTGCAGTTTTATCAGACATGTCCAATGTCTCAGTCAATGTTTTCTCAGATATGTCCACTGTCTCAGTCCCTGTTGTCTCAGAAATGAACACACTCTTATTTGTAGTTGTATCAGACTTGACCACTGTCTCAGTCCCTGTTTTCTCAGACTTCTCTACTGTCTCAGTCTCTGTTGTTTCAGACATATCCACTGTGTCTGTCCCTGTTGTCTCAGACATGTCCACTGTCTCAGTCAATGTTTTCTCAGATATGTCCACTGTCTCAGTCCCTGTTGTCTCAGACATGAACACACTCTTATTTGTAGTTGTATCAGACTTGACCACTGTATCAGTCCCTGTTTTCTCAGACTTCTCTACTGTCTCAGTCTCTGTTGTTTCTGACATACCAGCTTTTACAGTCACTGTTGTCTCAGACATGTGCACTCTCTCAGTCCTTTTTCTCAGTTGTGTCCACCGTCTCAGTCTCTGTTGTCTCAGATATGTCCACTGTCTCAGTCGCTGTCATCACAGACAGGACTTGTCCACTGGCAAAGATATGTCAACTGCCTCAGTCGCTATTGTCAAACACAGGTCAACTGTCTCGATCGCTGTTGACTTAGAGGAGTCCACTGTCTCAGACCCTGTTGTCTCAGACATGACAACTGTCTCAGTCCCAGTTGTATCGCACATATCCACTGTCTCAGTCCCTGTAGTCTCAGACATGTCCACTGTCTCAGTTCCTGTTCACTCATACATGTCCAAAGTCACAGTCCCAGTTGTCTCAGATATGTCTATTGTCTGAGTCTCTGCAGTCTCAGGTCCAAAGTTTGATTCCCTCTTGTTTCAGACATGTCCAAGGTCTCAGTACCTTTTGTCTCAGACATGTCCACTGTCTCATTCTCTGTTGTTTCAGTTATATCTGTCTCATTCCCTGTTGTTTCAGACATGTCACCTGTTTGAGTCCCCATTTTGTTAGATGTGTCCACGCTCCAAGTCCCTGTTGTCTCACACATGTCCAATGTCTCAGTCCCTGTTGTCTCCGACATGTCCACTGTCTCAGTGCCTGTTGTCTCAGACATGACCACTCTCTCAGTCCCAGTTGTTTCACTCATGTCCACTGTCTCAGTCAATGTTGTGTCTGATATGTCGATCATCTCAGACGCTGTTTTATCAGATATATGTGTTGTCTCAGACATGTCCACTGTATCAGTCACTGTTGTCTCAGACATGTGCACTGTCTCAGTCACTGTTTTCTAAGGTATGTCCCAGTCCCTGTTGTTTCAGATATATGTACCTTCTCAATCCCTGTTGTTTCAGAAATATAGGCTGTCTCAGTCCCCATTGTCTCAGACCTGAACACGCTCTTAGTCGCAGGAGTCTCAGACTTGTCCACTGTCGCAGTTCCTTTTATCTCAGATATGTCTACTGTCTCAGTCTTGGTTGTCTCAGATGTGTCCAAAGTCTCTGGCCCTGTTGTCTCGGATGTGTCCACTGTCTCATTCCTTATTGACTGAGCAGGAGGTTCCTTTGCTGCTTCCAGCCTTCTGAAGGCTATGTCTCCAGAAGACCCAGGAATCCAGTGTTTGGAAACTTCTGGAGATGCAGAGTGTGCACTCTAGCCCAACATATCAGGTCATTTTCCCACAGGGACACACAAGTGACACTGGTCAGTACAAAGTAGAATGTTTGTGATCCCCCTGATATACCCAGTTCATCAGTGTGTGTGTGTGTGTGTGTGTGTGTGTGTGAAATTCAACATGTCCACTGTCTCAGACATGTCAACTCTGTCTCTGTTGTCTCAGACATGTCTACAGTCTCGAAAACTGTTGTCTCAGACGTGTCCACTGTCTCAGTCCCTGTTGTCTCAGACATGTCCACTGTCTCAGCCACTGTTGTCTCAGACATGATGACTGTCTCAGTCCCAGTTGTTTCACACATGACCACCATCACAGTACCAGCTGTCCTAGACATGTCCATGGTCTCAGACCATGTTGCCTCAGATATATGTGTTGTCACAGACATGTCCACTATCTTAGGCTCTGTTGTCTCCGATGTGTCCACTGTCTCAGTTGTTGTTGTCTCAGACATGACCACTATCTCTATCCCTGTTGTTTCACACATGTCCACTGTCTCAGTCCCTTTTGTCTCACACATGTCCATGGTCCAATACCCTGTTGTCACAGATATGTGTGTTGTCTCCGACATGTCCAATCTCTCAGTCACTGTTGTTTCATGTATGTCCACTCTCTCAGTCCCTGTTGTCTCAGACATATCCACTGTTTCAGTCCCTGTTGTCTCAGACATGTCCACTGTCTCAGTCCCTGTTGTCTCAGACATATCCACTGTTTCAGTCCCTGTTGTCTCAGACATGTCCACTATCTCAGTCCCTGTTGTCTCAGCCATGTCCACTATCTCAGTCCCTTTTGTTTCAGACATATAGCCTGACTCAGTCCCTGTTGTCTCAAACGTGAACATACTTACTCACAGTTGTATTACACATGTCCACAGTCTCAGTCCCTGTTGTCTCAGACATGTCCAAAATCTCAGTCCCGGTTGTCCCAGACATACCCAGTGTGTCAGTCCCTGTTGTTTCAGACATGTCCACAGTCTCAGGCACTGTTGTCTCAGATATGTCTACAGTCCTATTCCTGCTTGTCTCAGATGTGTCCACTGTCTCTGTCCCTGTTGTCTCAGGTGTGCACACTATCCCTGTCACTGTCATCTCAGACAGGACATATCCACTGGCAAACTGTCTCAGCAACTGTCTCAGTCTCTATTGTCTCAGACATGTCCACTGTCTAGAACAGTGTTGTCTCAGACATGACAAATGACTCAGTCACAGTTGTTTCACACATGTCCACTGTATCACTCGATTGTCTCAGACATGTCGATTGTCTCAGACCGTTTTCTCAGATATGTGTGTTGTTTCAGACATGTCCACTATCTCAGTCCCTGTTGTCTCATATATGTCTACAGTCTCAGTTCCTGTTATTTCTGATATATCTACTGTCTCAGTCACTGTTGTTTCAGAAATGTCACCTGTCTCAATCTCTGTTGTCTCAGACATGAACTCGGTATTATTTGCAGTTGTACTAGACATGTCCACTATCTCAGTCCCTGTTGTCTCAGACATGTCCACTGTCTCAGTCCCTGTTGTCTCAGACATGTCGACAGTCTCAGTCCCTGTTGTTTCTGATATATCTACTCTCTCAATCTGTATTGTTTCAGAAATGTCTCCTGTCTCAGTGCCCATTGTCTCAGACATGAACATGCTCTAGGTCTCAGTTGTATCAGACTTGTTTAATGTCTCAGTCCCTATTGTCCCAGACATGTCCACTCTCTCAGTCCATGTTGTCACAGTCATGACCACTATCTCAGTCCCAGTTGTATTGCACATGTCCACTGTCTAAATCCCCTGTTGTCTCAGACATGTCCACTGTCTCAGTACCATTTGTCTCAGATATGGCCACTGTCTCAGTCCTGGTTGTCTCATATGTGTCCACTCTCTCAGTCCCTGTTGTCTCACATGTGTCCACTGTCCCAATCACTGTCATCTCAGACAGGACTTGTCCACTGGCGAAGACATGACAATTGTCTCATTCTCTATTGTCTCAGACATGTCCACTGTCTAGAACACTGTTCTCTCAGACATGAACAATGTCTCAGTCACAGTTGTTCTACATATGTCCACTCTATCATTCCCTGTTGTCTCAGACATGTCAATTGTCTCAAACCCTGTTTTCTCAGATATGTGTGTTGTCTCAGACATGTCCAGTATCTCAGTCCCTGATGTCTCAGTCATGTCTACTGTATCAGTCCCTGTTGTCTCAGACATGTGCACAGTCTCAGTCACTATTGTCTCAGACATGTCCAGAGTCTCAGTCCCTGTTTTTTCTGAAATATCTACAGTCTCATTCCCTGTTGTTTCAGAAATGTCGCCTGTCTCAATCTCCATTGTCTCAGACGTGAACACGGTCTTATTCGCAGTTGTATCAGACATGTCCACTGTCTCAGTTCCTGTTGTGTCACACTTGTCCACTTTCTCATTCCCTGTTGTTTCAGACATATTAACTGTGTCAGTCCCTGTTGTCTCCGACAAGTCCACAGTCTCAATCCTTGTTGTCTCAGACATGTCTACTCTATCAATCTCTGTTGTCTCAGACATGTCCACTCTCTCAGTCCCTGTTGTTTCAGACATGCAGTATATATATATTATATATATATATATATATTATCTATATATTATATATATATACTGTCTCTGGCCCTGTTCTTTCAGACATGCAGCCTGTCTCAGTCCCCATTGTCTCAGATCTGAACATGCTCTTTTTCACAGTCTCAGTCCCTGTTTTCACAGATATGTCCAAAATCTCAGTGCCGGTTTTCTCAGACATACCTAATGTGTCATTCCTGTTGTCTCAGACATGTCCACTGTCTCAGTCCCTGTTTTCTAAGATGTGTACACACTCCCAGTCACTGTCATCTCAGACATGACTTGTCCACTGGCGAAGACATGACAATTGTCTCATTCTCTATTGTCTCAGACATGTCCACTGTCTAGAACACTGTTCTCTCAGACATGAACAATGTCTCAGTCACAGTTGTTTCACACATGCCACTCTATCATTCCCTGTTGTCACATACATGTCGATTGTCTCAGACCCTGTTTTCTCAGATATGTGTGTTGTCTCAGACATGTCCACTATCTCAGTCCCTGATTTCTCAGTCATGTCTCATTCCCTTTGTCTCAGATATGAAAAAGCTCTTAGTCGCAGTTGTATCAGACATGCCCACAGTCTCAGTCCCTGTTGTCACAGACATGTCCAAAAATCTCAGTGCTGGTTGTCTCAGACATACCCAATGTGTCATTCCCTGTTGTCTCAGACATGTCCACTGTCTCAGTCCCTGTTGTCTCAGATTTGTCCACAGTCTCAGTCCTGGTTGTCTCATATGTGTTCACTCTCTCAGTCCCTGTTGTCTCAGATGTGTCCATTGTAAGAGTCACTGTCATCTCAGACATGACTTGTCCACTGGCGAAGACAGGTCAAATGTCTCAGTCTCTATTGTCTCAGACATGTCCACTGTCTAGAACACTGTTTTCTCAGGCATGAACAATGTCTCAGTCACAGTTGTTTCGCACATGTCCACTCTATCATTCCCTGTTGTCTCAGACATGTCGATTTTCTCAGACCCTGTTTGCTCAGATATGTGTATTGTCTCAGACATGTCCACTATCAAAGTCCCTGATGTCTCAGTCATGTCCACTGTATCAGGGTCCCTGTTTTCTCAGACATGTGTATTGTCTCAGACATGTCCACTGTCTCAGTCCCTGTTGTCTCACACTTGTCCACTTTCTCATTCCCTGTTGTTTCAGACATATCCACTATCTCAGTCCCTGTTGTCTCAGATATGTCCAATGTCTCATTCCCTTTTTCTCAGACATGAACACGCTCTTAGTCGAAGTTGTATCACATCTGTCCACTGTCTCAGTCCCTGTTGTCTCAGTCGTGTCCACTGTCTCAATCACTGTCATCACAGACAGGACTTGTCCACTGGCGAAGACATGTCAACTGTCTCAGTCGATATTGTCTAGGACAGGTCGACCATCTCGAACCTGTTGACTCAGAAGAGTCCACTTTCTCAGTCCCTGTTGTCTCAGATATGTCTACTCTCTCATTCTGTGTTGTTACACACATATCCTCTGTCTCAGTGCCTGTTGTCTCAGAAATGTCCACTGTGTCAGTCCCTATTTTCTCAGACATGTCCAAAGTCCCAGTCCTTGTTCTCTCAGACATGTCCAAAGTTTCAGTCCCGGTTGTCTCAGATATGTCCAGTGTCTGAGTCCCTACAGTCTCAGACAGGTCCAATGTCTGATTCCCTGTTCTCTCAGATATGTCGAAGGCCTCAGTCTCTGTTGTTTCTGATATATCTACTGTCTCAGACCTTGTTGTTTCAAACATGTAGCCTGTCTCAGTCCCAGTTGTCTCAGACCTGAACATGTTGTAGTCACAGTTTTATCAGACATGTCGACTGCCTCATTCCCTGTTGTATAAGACATGTCCAATGTCTCAGTCCCTGTTGTCTCAGATATGTCCACTGTCTCACTCCTGGTTGTGTCAGATGTGTCCCCTGTCTCAGTCGCTGTCATCTCAAACAGGACATGTCCACTTGCGAAGACATGTGAACTGTCTAAGCACATATTGTCTCAGACAGGTCCACTGTCTAGAACCCTGTTGTCTGAGACATGACCAATCTCTCAGTGGCAATTTTTTTTTACTATTTCCACTGTCTCATTACCTGTCATCTCAGATATGTCGATTGTCTCATGGTCTGTTTTCTCAGATATGTGTGTTGTCTCAGACATGTCCACTGTCTCAGTCCCTGTTGTCTCAGACATGTCCACTGTTTCTGATATATCTACAGTCTCCTTCCCTGTTATTTCAGAAATGTTGCCTGTCTCAGTCCCCGTTGTCTCAGACATGAACACGCTCTCAGTTGCAGTTGTATCAGACTTGTCCACTGTCACAGTCCCTGTTGTCTCAGACTCTTCCACTGTCTCAGTCAATGTTCTTTCCGACATATGAACTGTGTCAGTCCATGTTGTCTCAAACAAGTGCACTGTCTCATTCTCTTTTCTCTCAGATATGACCACTGTTTCAGTCCCCATTGTCTCAGACATGAACACGATCATTGTTTCAGTTGTATCAGACATGTCAAGTGTCACAGTCCCTGTTTTCTCAAACTTTGCCACTATCTCTGTACATGATGTTTCAGACATATCCACTGTTACAGTCCCTGCTGTCCAAGACATAAGCACTCTCTCAGTCCTGTGTCCCAGATGTGTCCACTGTCTCAGGCCTTGTTGGCTCAGGTGTGTCCACTCTCTCAGGCGCTGTCATCACAGACAGGACTTGTCCAATGACGAAGACATGTCAACTGTCGCAGTCACTATTGTTTAAGACAGGGCAACATTTTCAAACCCTGTTGACTCAGACAAGTCCACTGTTTCAGTCCCTGTTGTCTCAGATATGTACACTGTATCAGTCCTTGTTGTCCCAGATGTGTACACTGTCTCAGTCCCTGATGTCTCAGAAGTGTCCACTATCCCAGTAACTGTCATCTCAGAAATTAATTGTCCACTGGCGAAGACATATCATCTGTCTCAATCTGTATTGTATAAGACAGGTCCACTGTCTCAGTCCCTCTTTTCTCAGACATGTTCACAGTCTCAGTCCCTGTTGTTTCTGATATATCTACTGTTTCATTCCCTGTTGTTTCAGAAATGTCCCGTATCTCAATACCCGTTGTCTCAGACATGAACACACTCTTATTGGCAGTTGTATCAGACATGTCCACTGTCACAGTCCCTGTTGTCTCAGACTTGTCCACTGTCTCTGTCCCTGTTGTTTCAGACATATCCACTGTGTCAGTCCCTGTTTTCTCAGACAAGTTCACTGTCTCAGAACCTGTTGTCTCAGACTTGTCCACTGTCTCAGTCCCTGTTGTTTCAGACATATCCACTGTGTCAGTACATGTTGTCTCAGACAATTTCACTGTCTCAGTCCCTGTTGTCACAGATATGTCCAATGTCTCAGTCCCCGTTGTCTCAGACATGAACATGCCTTTAGACACAGTTTTATCACACATGTCCAGTGTCTCTGTCCCTGTTGTCTCAGATTTTTCCACTCTCACAGTCCCTGGTGTTTCATAGATATCCCCTGTGTCAGACCCTGTTGTCTCAGACATCTCCAGTTTCTCAGTCCCTTTTGTCTCAGATATGTGCACTGTCTCAGTCCCCATTGTCTCAGAGATGTACATGCTCTTAGTCACAGTTGTATCAGACATGACCACTGTCTCAGTGCCTGTTGTTTCAGACATATCCCCTGTGTCATTCCCTGTTGTCTCAGACATGTGTACACTCTCAGTACCTTTTGTCTCAAATGTGTCCACTGTCTCAGTCCCTGTTGTCTCAGATGTGTCCAAAGTCTCAGTCACTGTCATCACATACATGACTCATCCACTGGCGAAGACATGTCACCTGTCTCAGTCGCTATTATCTCAGACAGGTCCAATGTCACGAAACCTGTTGACTCTGATGAGTCCACTGACTCAGTCCCTGTTGTCTCAGAGATATACATGCTCTTAGTCGCAGCTGTATCGGACATGTCCACTGTCTCAGTCCCTGTTGTCTCAAATGTGTCCAAAATCTCAGTCACTGTCATCACAGACAGGACTCATCCACTGGCAAAGACCTGTCAACTGTCTCAGTCACTATTATCTCAGACAGGTCCAATGTCTCAAAACCTGTTGTCTCTGACGAGTTCACTGTTGCAGACCCTGTTTTCTCAGAGATATACACTCTCATATTCGCAGTTGTATCAGACATATCCACTGTCTCAGTGCCTGTTGCCTCAGATATGTCCACTCTCTCTGTCCCTGTTCTCTCAGACATTTCCAAAGTCTCAGTCCCAGTTGTCTCAGATATGTCCAGTGTCTGAGTCCCTGCAGTCTCAGACAGGTCCAATGTCTGATTCCCTGTTCTCTCAGATATGTCCAAGGCCTCAATCTCTTTTGTTTCAGATATATCTACTGTCTCAGTCCCTGTTACTTCAAACATGTAGCCTGTATCAGTCCCTGTTGTCTCGGACCTGAACATGCTCTAGTCGCAGTTGTATCAGACATGTCCACTGTCTCATTCCCTGTTGTATAAGACATGTCCAATGTCTCAATCCCGGTTTTCTCAGACATATCTACTGTTTCAGTCACTGTTGTCTCAGACATGTCCACTGTCTCAGTCCCTGTTGTCTCATATATGTCCACTGTCTTACTCCTTTTTTTTTCAAATGTTTCCACTGTCTCAGACGCTGTCATCTCAGACATGACTTGTCCACTGGCAAAGACATGTCAGCTGTCTCAGTCTCTATTGTCTCAGACAGGTCCACTGTCTAGACCAGTGTTGCCTCAGATATGACCAATGTCTCAGTCTCAGTTGTTTCACACATGTCCACTGTATCATTCTTTCTTGTCTCAGACATGTCGATTGACTCAGACCCTGTTTTCTCAGATATGTGTGCTGTCTCAGACATGTCCACTATCTCATTCCATGATTTCTCATTCACGTCCACTGTATCAGTCACTGTTTTCTCAGACATGTCCACCATCTCAGTCCCTGTTGTTTCTGAATATTATATATCTATATATATCTATCTATATATATATATATATATAGTCTCATTCCCTTTTGTTTTCCAAATGTCGCCTGTCTCAATCCACTATGTCTCAGACATGAACACTCTCTTATGCGCAATTGTATCTGACATGTCCAATGTCTCAGTGCCTGTTGTCCCAGATTTGTCCACTGTCTCAGTCCTTGTTGTTTCAGACATATCCACTGTGTCAGTCCATGTTGTCTCAGACAATTCCACTGTCTCAGTCCCTCTTGTCTCAAATATGTCCAATGTCTCAGTCCCCATTGTCTCAGACATGAACACACACTTAATCGCAGTTGTATCACACATGTCCACTGTCTCAGTCCCTGTTGTCTCAGATTTGTAAGCTGTCTCCTTCCCTGTTGTTTCAGACATATCCACTGTGTCAGTCCCTGTTGTCTCAGACGTATCCAGTGTCAGTCCCTTTGTTCTCAGATATGTGCGCTGTCTCATTCTCCACTGCCTCAGACATGAACATGCTCTTATTCGCACTTGCATCAGGCATGTCCACTGTCTCAGTCCCTTCTTTCTCAGACTTGTCGACTGTCTCAGTCCCTGTTGTTTCAGACATATCCCCTGTGACATTCCCTGTTGTCTCATACATGTGCACACTCTCAGTCACTGTTGTCTCAAATGTGTACACTGTCTCAGTCCCTGTTGTCTCAGATGTGTCCACTGTCTCAGTCATTGTCATCACAGATTGGACTTGTCCACTGGCGAAGACATGTCAACTGTCTCAGTCGCTATTGTCTCATACAGATCCTCTGTCTCCAACCCTGTTGACACAGACGAGTCCACTGTCTCAATTCCTGTTGTCTCAGATATTTCCACTGTCTCCTTCCCTCTTGTTTCACACATGCCCACTGTCTCAGTGCCTGTTGTCTCAGACATTTCCACTGTCTCAATCTATGTTCTCTCAGACATGTCCAAAGTCTCAGTCCTGGTTGTGTCCAGTGTCTAAGATATGTCCAGTGTCTAAGTCCCTCCAGTCTCAGACAGGTACAATGTCTGATTCCCTGCTCTCTCACATATGTCCAAGGTCTCAGTCCCTGTTGTTTCAGATATATCTACTGGCGCAGTCCTTGTTGTTTCAGACATGTAGCCTGTCTCAGTCCCCATTGTCTCAGACCTGAAAATGGTCTAGTCGCAGTTATATCAGATATGTCCACTGTCTCATTCCCTGTTGTATAAGACATGCCAATGTCTCAGTCCCAATTGTCTCAGACATGTACATTCTCTCAGTCCCTGTTGACTCAGATATGTCCACTGTCTCACTCCTGGTTGTGTCAGATGTGTCCAATGTCACAGTCGCTGTCATCTCAGACTGACTTGTCCACTTACCAATACATGTCAACTGTCTAAGTCAATATTGTCTCAGATAGGTCCACTGTCTAGATCCCTGTTTTCTCAGACATGACCACTGTCTCACTGGCAGTTCTTTCACATATGTCCATTGTCTCATTCCTTGTCGTCTCAGACATTTCGAGTGTCTCAGGCCCTGTTTTCTCACATATGTGGGTTGTCTCAGAACTGTCCACTGTCTCAGTTCCTGTTGTCTCAGACATGTTCAATGTCTCAGTCCTTGTTGTCTCAGACATGTCCACTGTATCATTCCCCGTTGTCTCAGACACATACACTCTCTCAGTCAATGTTGTCTCAGATATGTCCACAGTCTCAGTCCCCATTATCTCAAACATGAACACGCTCTTATTTGCAGTTGTGTCAGACATGTCCACTGTCTCAGTCCCTGTTGTCTCAGACTTGTCCACTGTCTCAGTCCCTGTTGTCTCAGACTTGTCCACTCTCTCAGTCCCTGTTGTCTCATACTTGTCCACTGTCTCAGTCCCTCTTGTTTCAGACATATCCCCTGTGTCATTCCCTGTTGTCTCAGACATGTGAACATTCTCAGTCCCTGTTGTCTCAGATGTGTCCACTGTCTCAGTCCCTGTTCACTCAGATGTGTCCACTATCTCAGTCGCTGTCATCACAGACAGCACTTGTCCACTGGCGAAGACATGTCAACTGTCTCAGTCACTATTTTCTTATACAGGTCCAATGTCTAGAAACATGTTGACTCTGACGAGTACAATCTCTCAGTGCCTGTTGTCTCAGACATGTCCACTGTTGCAGTCCCTGTTCTCTCAGACAGGTCCAAAATCTCAGTCCCGGTTGTCTCAGATATTTCCAGTGTCTGAGTGCCTGCAGTCTCAGAAATGTCCAATGTCTGATTCCCTGGTCTCTCATATATGTCCAACATCTCAATCAATCAGATATATCTGCTGTCTTAGACCCTGTGGTTTCAGACATGTAGGCTCTCTCACTCCCCGTTGTCTCAGACCTGAACATATTCTAGTCACAGTTGTATCAGACATGTCCACTGTCTCATTCCCTGTTGTATAAGACATGTACAATGTCTCAGTCCCGGTTGTCTGAGACATATCCACTGTGTCAGTCACTGTTGTCTCAGACATGTCCACTGTCTCAGTACCTGTTTTCTCATATATATTCACTGTCTCACTCCTGGTCGCAGTTGTATCAGACATGTCCACTGTCTCAGTCCCTGTTGTCTCAGATGTGTCCAAAATCTCAGTCACTGTCATCACAGACAGGACTCGTCCACTGGCGAAGACCTGTCAACTGTCTCAGTCTCTATTGTGTCAGACAGGTCCACTGTCTAGAACACTGTTGTCTCAGATGTGACCAATGTCTCAGTTGTAGTTGTTTCACACATGTCCACTGTATTATTCTCTGTTATCTCAGACATGTTGATTCTCTCAGACCCTGTTTTCTCGGATATGTGTGTTGTCTCAGACATGTCCACTAACTCAGTCCCTGATGTCTCAGTCATGTCCAATGTATCAGTCCCTGTTTTCTCAGACATGTCCACTGTCTCAGTCCCTGTTGTCTCAGACATGTCCACAATATCACTCCCTGTTGTTTTTGAAATATCTACTGTCTCATTCCCTGTTGTTTCAGAAATGTCGCCTGTCTCAATTAACGTTGTCTCAGACATGAACACGCCCTTATTCACAATTGTATCAGACATGTCGACTGTCTCAGTCCCTGTTGTCTCAGACTTTTCCACTGTCTCAGTCCCTGTTGTTGCAGACATATCCACTGTGTCAATACCTGTTGTCTCACACAAGTACACTGTCTCAGTCCCTGTTGTCTCAGATATGTCCAATGTCTCATTCCATTTGTCTCAGACATGAACACGCTCTTAGTTGCAGTTGTATCACACATGTCCACTGTCTCAGTCCCTGTTGTCTCAGATTTGTCCACTCTCTCCATCCCTGTTGTCTCAGACATGTCCACTGTATCAGTCCCTGTTGTCTCAGACATGTGCAATCTCTCAGTATCTGTTGTCTCAGATGTGTCCACTGTCTCAATCCCTGTTGTCTCGGATGTGTCCACTGTCTCAGTACCTGTTGTCTCAGACATGATTATACTCTTATTCGCAGTTGTATCAGACATGTCCACAGACTCAGTCCCTGTTGTCTCAGACATGTCCACTGTCTCAGTCCCTGTTGTTTCAGACATATCCCCTGTGTCAGTCGCTCTTGTCTCAGACAAGTCCACTGTCTCAGTCCCTGTTGTCTCAGATATGTCAAATGTCTGAGTCCCAGTTGCTTCAGACATGAACACTATCTTAGTCGAAGTTGTATCAGACATGTCCACTGTCTCAGTTCCTGTTGTCTCAGACTTGTCCACTGTCTCAGTCCCTGTTGTTTCAGACATATGCCCTGTGTCAGTCCCTGTTGTCTCCGACATGTGAAATCTCTCAGTAGCTGTTGTCTCAGATGTGTCCACTGCCTCAATCCCTGTTGCCTCAAATGTGTCCACTGTCTCAGTCGCTGTCATCATGTACAGGAATTGTCCACTGGCAAAATCAGGTCAACTGTCTCAGTCGCTATTTTCTCAGACAGGTCCACTGTCTCAAACCCTATTGACTCAGACGAGTCCACTCTCTCAGTCCCTGTTGTCTCAGACATGTCCACTCTCTCATTCCCTGTAGTTTCACACATGTCCACTGTCTCAGTGCCTGTTGTCTAAGACATGTCCACTGTCTCAGTCCCTGTTCTCTCAGACATGTCCAAAGTCTCAATGCCGGTTGTCTCAGATATGTTCAGTGTCTGATTCTCTGCAGTCTGAGAAAGGTCCGAGTCTGATTTCCTGTTCTCTCAGATAGGTCCAAAGTCTCACTCCCTGTTGTTTCAGATATATCTACTGTCTCAGTCCCTGTTGGTTCAGACATGTAGCATCTCTCAGTCCTCGTTGTCTCAGACCTGAACATGCTCTAGTCGCAGTTGTATCAGACATGTCCACAGTCTCCTTCCCTGTTGTATAAGGCATGTCCAATATCTCAGTCACGGTGGTCTCAGACATATGCACTGTGTCAGTTACTGTTGTCTCAGACAGGTCCACTGTCTCAGTCTCTGTTGTCTCAGATATGTCCACTGCCTCACTCCTGGTTGTTTCTGATGTGTCCACTGTCTCAGTCGCTATCATCTCAGACAGGACTTATGCACTGGCAATGACATGTCAACTGTCTAAGTCTCTATTGTCTCAGACAAGTCCACTGTCTAGAACACTGTTGTCTCAGACATGACCAATGTCTCAGTCACAGTTATTTCACACATGTTCATTGTCTCAATCCCTGTTGTCTCAAACATGTCGATTGTCTCAGGCCATGTTTCTCAGATATGTTTGTTGTCTCAGACATGTCCACTGTCTCAGTCCCTGTTGTCTCAGACCTGTCCACTGCAACCGTCCCTGTTATCTCAGACATGTCCACAGTCTCAGTCCCTGTTTTTTCTGATATATCTACTGTCTCTGTTCCTGTTGTTTCAGAAATGTTGTCTGTCTCAGTCCCCGTTGTCTCATACATGAACATGCTCTTCGTTGAGGTTGTACCAGACATGTCCACTGTCTCAGTCCCTGATGTCTCAGACTTGTCCACTGTCACAGTCCCTGTTTTCTCAGACTTGTCCACTGTCACAGTCCCTGTTGTCTCAGACTCGTACACTGACTCAGTCTCTTTTGTTTCAGACATATCCTCTGTGTCAGTCCCTGATATCTCAGACAAGTGCACTGTCTCAGTCCCTATTCTCTCAGATATGACCACAGTTTCAGTCCCCATTTTCTCAGTCATGAACATGCTCTTTGTTGCAGTTGTATCACACATGTCATGTGTCTCAGTCCCTTTTTTCTCAGACATTGCCACTCTCACTGTGCATGTTGTTTCAGACATATACACTGTGACAGTCCTTGCTGTCCCAGAGATATGCACTCTCTCAGTCCTTTGTCCCAGAGGTGTCCACTGTCTCAGTCCCTGATTTCTCAGATATGTTCACTATCTCAGTTGCTGTCATCACAGACAGGACTTGTCCAATGGCGAAGACATGTCAATTCTCTCAGTTGCTATTGTTTAAGACAGGGCAACTTTCTCAAAACCTGTTGACTCAGATGAGTCCCTGTTGTCTCAGATATGTCCATTGTATCAGTCCTGATTGTCCCAGATGTGTCCACTTTCTCAGTCCCTGATGTCTCAGAAGTGTCCACTATCCCAGTAACTTTCCTCAGACATGACTTGTCCACTGGCAAAGACATGTCAACTGTCTCAGTCTCTATTGTCTCAGACAGGTCCACTGTCTCAGTCCCTGTTGTCTCAGACATGTCCACAGTCTCAGTCCCTGTTGTTTCTGATATATCTACTGTCTCATTCCCTGTTTTTTCAGAAATGTCGCCGGTCTCAATCCCCGTTGTCTCAGACATGAACACGCTCTTTTTTCGCAGTTGTATCCGACATGTCCACAGTCTCAGTCTCTTTTGTCTCAGACTTGTCCATGGTTTCAGGCCCCGTTGTTTCAGACATACACTGTGTCAGTCCCTGTTGTCTCAGACCATTCCACTGACTCAGTCCCTGTTGTCTCAGATATGTCTTTTGTCTCATTCATTTGGTCTCAGACATGAACAAGCTCTTATTTGCAGTTGTATCAGACATGTCTACTGTCTCAGTCCCTGTTATCTCAGAATTGTCCACTGTCTCAGTCCCTGTCGTTTCATACATATCCACTGTGTCAGTACACGTTGTCTCAGAGAAGTCAACTGTCTCAGTCACTGTTGTCTCAGATATGTCCAATGTCTCAATCCCCGTTGTCTCAGACATGAACACACCTTTAGTCGCAGTTTTATCACACATGTCCAGTGTCCCTGTTGTCTCAAATTTGTCCACTCTCTAACTTCCTGTTGTTTCAGACATATCCCCTGTGTCAATCACTGTTTTCTCAGACATGTCCAGTGTCTCAGTCCCTTTTGTCCAGATATGTGCACTGTCTCTGTCCCCATTGTCTCAGAGACATACACGCTCTAAGTCCCAGTTGTATCAGACATGTCCACATTCTCAGTGCCTGTTGTCTCAGACTTGTCCACTGTCTCAGTCCCTGTTGTTTCAGACACATCCCCTGTGTCATTCCCTGTTGTCTCAGACATGTATGTTCTCTCAGTCCCTGTTGCCTCAGATGTGTCCACTGTCTCAGTCCCTGTTTTTTCAGATGTGTCCACTGTCTCAGTCACTGTCATCACAGACAGGACTTGTCCACTGGCGGAGACATGTCAACTGTCTCAGTCCCTATTTTCTCAGACAGTTACAATGTCTCGAACCCTGTTGACTCTGACGAGTCCACTGTCTCAGTCCCTGCTGTTTCAGGCATGTAGCTTGTCTCAGTCCCCATTGTCTCAGACCTGAACAGGCTCTAGTCACAGTTGTATCAGACATGTCCACTGTCTCATACCTGTTGTATAAGACATGTCCAATGTCTCAGTCCCGGTTGTCTCAGACATATCCACTATGTCAGTCACTTTTGTCTCATATATGTCCACTGTCTCAGTACCTGTTGTCTCATATATGTCCACTGTCTCACTCCTGATTTTCTCAGATGGTTCCACTGTCTCAGTCACTGTCATCTCAGATATGACATGTCCACTGTCTCAGTCTCTATTGTCTCTGACAGGTCCACTGTCTAGTACACTGTTTTCTCAGACATGACCAATGTCTCAGTCATTATTGTTTCACAGATGTCCACTGTATCATTCCCTGTTGTCTCAGATATGTAGATTGTCTCAGACCTTGTTTTCTCAGATATGTGTGTTGACTCAGACATATCAACAATCTCATTCCCTGATGTCTCAATCATGTCCACTGTATCAGTCCCTGTTTTCTCAGACATGTAAACTGTCATAGTCCCTGTTGTCTCAGATATGTCCACAGTCTAAGTCCCTGTTGTTTCTAATATATCTACTGTCTCATTCCCTGTTGTTTCAGATATGTCGCCTGTCTCAATCCCCGTTGTCTCAGACATGAAGACGCTCTTATTCGCAGTTGTATCACACATGTCCACTGTCTCAGTCCCTGTTGTCTCAGAATTGTCCACTGTCTCCATCCCTGTTACTTCAGACATATCCACTGTGTCAGTCCCTGTTGTCTCAGACATGTCCAGTGTCAGTCCGTTTTGTCTCAGATATGTTCACTGTCTCAGTCCCTGTTGCCTCAGACATGAACGTGCACTTAGTCGCACTTGTATCAGACATGTCCACTGTCTCAGACCCTGTTGTCTCAGACTTTTCCACTGTCTCAGTCCCTCTCGTCTCAGATGTGTCCACTGTCTCAGTTGCTGTCATCACCGACAGGACTTTTCCACTGGCAAAGACATGTCACCTGCCTCAGACTCTATTGTCTCATACAGGTCCACTGTCTCGAACCATGTTGACTCAGACAAGTCCACTGTTTCAATCACTGTTGGCTCAGTGATGTTCACTGTTTCAGTCCCTATTTTCTCAGACATGTTCACTGTATCAGTCCTGGTTGTCCGAGAAGTGTCCACTGTCTCAGTCCTTGATGTCTCAGAAGTGTCCACTATCCCAGTAACTGTCATCTCAGACCTGATTTGTCCACTGGTGAAGACATGTCAACTGTCTCAGTCTCTATTGTCTCAGACAGGTCCATTGATTCAGTCCCTGTTGTATCAGACATCTCCACAGTCTCAGTCCCTGTTGTTTCTGATATACCTACTGTCTCATTCTTTGTTGTTTCAGAAATGTCGCCTGTCTCAATCCCCGTTGTCTCAGACATGAACACGCTCTTATTCACAGTTGTATCAGACAAGTCCACTGTCTCATTCCCTGTTGTCTCAGACTTGTCTAATGTCTCAGTCCCTGATGTTTCACTCATATCCACTGTGTCAGTGTCTTTTGTCTCAGACAAGTCCACTGTCTCAGTCCCTGTTTTATCAGATATGTCCAATGTCACACTCCCTTGTCTCAGACATGAACAAGCTCTTATTCGCAGTTGTATCAGACATGTCCACTGTCTCAGTCCCTGTTGTTTCAGACACATCCACTGTGTCAGTACATGTTGTCTCAGAGAAGGCCACTGTCTCATTCCCTGTTTTCTCAGATATTTCCAATGTCTCATTCCCTGTTGTCTCAGATATGAACACACCTTTAGTCGCAGTTTTATCACACATGTCCAGTGTCTCAGTCCCTATTGTCTCAGACTTATCCACACTCTCAGTCCCTGTTGTTTCAGACATATCCCCTCTGTCAGCCCATGTTGTCTCAGACATGTGTACTCTCTCAATCCCTGTTGTCTCAGGTGTGTAAACAGTCTCAGTCCCTGTTGTCTCAGACTCATCCACTGTCTCAGTCCTTGTTGTTTCAGACATATCCCCAGTGTCATTCCCTGTTGTCTCAGACATGTGTACTCTCTCTGTCCCTGTTGTCTCAGATGTGTCCACTGTCTCAGTCCCTGTTGTCTCAGATGTGTCCACTGTCTCAGTCCCTGTTATCACAGACAGGATTTGTCCACTGTCGAAAACATTTCAACTGTCTCAGTTGCTATTTTCTCAGACAGGTCCAATGTCTCTAATGCTGTTGCCTCTGACGAGTCCACTGTCTGAGTCCCTGTTGTCTCAAACATGTCTACTGTCTCTGTCCCTGTGGTCTCATACATATGCACTATCTCAGTGCCTGTTGTCTCAGACATGTCCACTGTCTCAATCCCTGTTCTCTCAGACATATCCAAAGTCTCAGTCCTGGTTGTCTCAGATATGTCCAGTGTCTGAGTCACTGCAGTCTCAGACAGGTCTAATGTCTGATTCCCTGTTTTATCAGATATGTCCAATGTCTCAATCCCGGTTGTTGCCACACGAACTCCGGCGTCATCTGTGTGAGCATAATAACGGATGAGGAGATATGTGCCTCCTGAGGCTAAGCTCCCTGGTGGTCAGAGACAGAGTACCCGGCCTCAGCTTCTAAGATCACGATGCATTACAAAGATGTTATGCTTCATGAGTGTTGGACTTTGTACACTGTCTTTTGACTCTCCTCCCTAGACCAGCACAACCTAAGTCCCAGACAACGGACAGTTAAACATGTTTAAAAATAAATCAGGCAAACAGAAGCCTCATGAACCTAAGTAAAATCATACAGAGATACATTTAAAGTCTCCTTTGACCTAAAAGTATATTGTAAACATTACACTAAGTTAAATCATAGGTTAGTTACAAATAATAAAAGTGTCCTTCCAAACTTAATAATAATAAGACTCAGTCCTTTAAGCAGAAAGCTACATCTAATAAAGTTAGTAAGATAAAGTTTAGCTACAGTTATACATATTAAAGTGTAACACTTAGTTAGAGGCACATGGCAGGGATTTTTCCTTTAAGAAAAACACTGTGTAATTAATGAAGAGCTAAAAGGCCCTTTCAGGCTTGTGGCTTAAATCACAACCTGGAGATAACAAGGAGCCTTGGAAAATTCTAGCCCCAGGAAGGACGAGAAACATCAAATTGGAACTTCAAAAGAAACAAGAACTGTTAATGGTTTGTGATTCTAAGACTGCTGTTTTATTGCTTATCAAGACAGTGTGAGCAGTAAACTTTCATTGATTTATCTTGTTGGCCTTGGAAGCCCAGGTGCGAGTTTCTAAAGCAATAAGCCCTTTGTTCTCGAGGAGATGCAAATCCCCTGCCTGCCACCTCGGCCCTTCCTCCTTTTTTGCCTCCTTTCCCAGCCCGCTTTTTTCCTGCCTGTATAAAAACTTAACTTGATCTCAGTAAAGACACAGTAGATTCATAAACTTTCTCTCTGGTGTCGTGTCCAATTATTTCGCCTAATGTGTGCCCTCCTGTACAGACTCTGATTTCCTGCAGGTGAAAGAAATCCGATTGGGTTAGCCTTCAGCAGCTGGCGCCTCAAACAGGGACCCTTGTACAGGTAAACTTTCATCTCTCTTTCTCTTTTTTCCCAGATAACGGATAAGGCCCATGCCAGAGTGCCGCTGACTCGCTGGTAAAGAGTGACCGGTTACGTGCGAGGAGGCAAATTATGGGGCATAACGAATCAAGACAAGAGCAAAAGTTTCTTTCCAATATGCTCTGTCAGGATCTCATAAGACCTATTAAGAAAACAGGGACAATACAGGACTTTATAAAAGCCTGTATAGATGCCTCTCTAGCCGTAGTCAAAGGGATGACTTACACTGCAGCCATAAGAGGTGGGATGTACAGCGCCAAAGTAATAAAGACATATGAAGGAGGAAGAAGGTCCTCCGTTTCCACATGTTCTAAATGTGGAAAAACAAGACATATACAAAGAGCCTCCTCGAGAAGGAAGAAACTAGACAGACCTTAGACAAATGATTTATTTTTAAGGGATCTTAAGGAGTCATTCAGCATGCGAAGAATTAAGTGGAAAAAAAAAACCTTAAGAAATTCTTAGCCTTCATCCCATGCCAGATCTAAAAGAGCCCGCCCCAACAACTGTGCCTAGGACAAACCCCCCTCTCTCCTGCACAGGCAAACATGCACACAAAGGGCCCATGCTGCAAACTCCAAGCAGCTGGAGCTGCTACTGCTCCACTCCCCAAGAAATACAAAATCCATCATAGTGAAATCCCAGACAGCTGACCCTCCTTAACTTAATTGTTAATTAGGGTAAAACAAACATTTAGTAAATCAATCTAACATTTGGTGGCTTTGAGTACTAACATTTGGTGGCTTTGAGTACAAAAGTGTTTTAATAAAGTTAACTAAAAAATGTCTTAAACTCCAAATAATTATGTGTAAATGTAATAATACAAAATTAATAGTTACACAGCCCTGCACAGCCAAGGTGTGCAATAAATCAAAGAACTAAAAACTTTCTATATCTTTACATCAAGTCATTATATAAAATTTAAAAAGAAAAAAAGTAAATCTCTCATTATATTAAGTCATCTGTCTATGCAAGTTCTCTGTGTGTTAACTGTTCTCTCATGTGTCTGAGATTTGTGTCATGTGTGTTCTTCTGTGTTGGTTTCTGTTAAAAGTGGCCACTTCACAGTTCTTTCATTCTCTGTTGTGCACATAAATTAAGTTTACTTCTGGCATGACTCAAACTTTTTCAAAGGCCTAATTTAAACCTGGGTTTCTAAGTTCCTACAAAAAATTCCAAACTGGTTTTCTAAAGGTTTTATTTATTATCTGTTAAGACTGGATTTGATCTCCAAATTAAACTGTTTTAAAGTTACAGGTATTCTAACTTCAGTTTCCTTTCAAGCTGTTTTACAACAAAGTATGTAAGACTATTCAATACAACCACTAGGATAAAAATCTCTTACATAAATGTATGGATAAAATACATATCTATGTAAATGATACTATTAACAGCTCTATAACAACATATTAAAAATATATCAGACCATTGATAAACAGTATATGGTGTTTTTTCCAATGTGTGTATATCTATATATGATAACAATGTATGTCTGTGCCTCTGTTCAGTACAACTTTTATAAATTGCCATCACCAAAACTAAGTTCTAAAAACTTTGTGTATAAGTGTGACTATAAAGTACAGATCACTTTTATAGACTCTATTTTACACTTAAAGTAAAGCATACCTTTTGTCTTCCTTGGATGCATTACAGATCTAGTCTTTAATTTCTTGTATGTTTTATTGTGACTTCCTGTTGGTACATTAGCTCCTATAACTCTGCTATATATTTATTATACTTGACACATGTCACTTTTAACATTCAAAAAAAATTAGGTTTCATTTTTAGGAACCACATGAAAACAGTCTGACTGAAACCAATTCTGGTGAGCTTGAAAGATTGTTGTTAATTATTATTAGTAACTGTTATTGATGGTTACAGTTATTGTTATAGGATATAATTATTAATGACAAATAATAAAAATTCAGTCAAATTATAAATTGTTCATTATTAACTATTATTGACAATTATTAATAATAATTATTAATGATTATTGTAACTAATAATGTTTAATAGTAATTATTGATAATAATAATTAATAATGGTTATAATTGTTGTGATTATAAATAATTATTATTCTTCCAAAGTCCTTAATAGTAAGACAAGATGGATCGTTCCAAGACTACAAACAACTTTGTCCTGTCTACTTTAATATGGCTTTCTTCTCTTACAGGTCAACCTAATGAATCTTTCTTATGTATGTATGTGTGTATGTATGTATGTGCGTGCACATGTATGTATGGATGAGTGTACTTTTATGTTCTAAGTATATTTTGTTAACAGCCAAAACATAGTTCAATTTCAACAAAGGTTATGGGTTATCTATTAAAAATTTAAAATAATGAATCTACACTGGTTACACTCTTTCAACATTTAAAACAGAGATACAAGCAGGTTTTCATTGTATTAAAGTGTTAATAAGTTTTGAGTATATACCAATAAAAAATAAAAGATGTATAAAAAATTAATCAAGATAATAATGATGGTAACAACTTCTCATGGGACATATCTAGCCAGTCTTTAATTAACTGATAGACATAAAAACTTTAACTCTGCTAAAAACTTAATTAAATATGGCAAAAGTAAAACAAATATCATATAACAATGAATGGGATTTAATTATTTTTAAAACGCCATATACTCCTACAGGATGTTTGTGGCAATCTGGAATTTAAGAGTGGATTAATTTACCTCATGTACAATAAAAAATGTTGGCATCTTATCTGTATATGTGTTCATTGCTTATTATTAAGGGAAGAACAACGTCTAAAGAACTATTTGGAAAAGAAATGCATAATGTAATTATACCTTATAATAAAAAACAATTTGAGACTTTGCTTATAGAAAATAAAAATTGGGGTATAGCTTTACAAGCCTTTACAAGACAAATTAAGTATCATTATCCAAAACATCCCCTTATTAAATTTTATAAAGAGACAGTAATAATTTTTCCTTCCAAATGTTCTCAACAAACTTTAGACGCCGCCCTCTGTATATTCACAGATGGGTCGTCAAATGGAAAATTTGCGGTTTATGCCCCCGGTAAAGAACCTCTAGTAAATCAAAAGGAAAAGAACTCTGCACAGCAAACAGAGATAAAGGCTGTAATTTTGGCCTTTCAAACCTATACAGAATAATTTAACCTTTATACAGACTCTAAATATGTAGTTAATTTGTTCCCTGCAATAGAAACTGCTTTGCTTTCAGGACATTCAATGATATTAAGTTTATTACAACAGTTACAACAACTGATTAAGGACAGGACAAAAAAAATTTATATTGGACATATACGGGGACACCCTAATTTGCCTTGCCCCCTGAGCAAAGGGAACTATATGGCTGATGCTTTAACAAGAAAAATGGTCATAAATGTAATGGAAGCAAAAAATAGTCAACATTTCCATCATCAAAATGCGTTAGCCCTAAAAAGAATGTTTAATATAACCAGAGAACAAGCCAGACAAATTGTAAAATATTGTGGTACTCGTCCTCCAGTTTATCACCCACCAAAAATGAGTGTAAATCCTCGAGGACTCAAGGCTTTAGCCTTGTGGCAAATGGATGTAACACATGTCCCAGAATTTAGAAAACTGGCTTTTGTACATGTTACAGTTGATACTTACATATGATTTATGCTTCAGCCAGGACAGGAGAAGCGTTAAGAGATGTAATTCAACATCTCCTTCAAAGTTTTATGACTCTGGGACATCCTTTAAAAATAAAGACAGATAATGCTCCAGCTTATATGTCAAAAGCTTTAGCTACTTTCTTACAACAATGTAAAATTAGCCATGTAACAGGAATTCCTTATAATCCCCAAGGACAGACTATAATTGAACGGTCTCATCAAGTTTTAAAAAAACAAATTATGCATCTAAAAACGGTTAAATCATATTTCTCTCCACATCATCTTTTAAGCCATGCCCTCTTTGTAATAAATCATTTAAATACAGATAATGAAGGAAATTCCCCTGCTATGAAACACTGGGGAGGTCTAAAGAGGGAACAGCTCACTCTGGTCTATTGGAGAGATTTCTTCACCGGTACCTGGAATGGGTTGGATGCTCTAATTTCCTCTGGAAGGGGATATACATGTGTGTTCCCACAGGATGGCGACTGTGCCATCTGGATCCCAGACTTGTCCGGCCGGCGCCTTACACGAAGACATCAGAGAAAGCGAAGGCACGAGAGAAGGAGACTGGAAGCCACGCTATAAAAGCTCTCCTTGACCCAAGAGCCTAGACTAATGCCAATGTGGACTCAGCTATGCCATCTCATCAACGGAGCGAGTGACCTGGTGACTACACAACAGAAGCCTATGACACCTGAATTCATATTTCTTGCTATTCTTACTCTCCTTGCAGCTCAGCCTGCCATAACATATGGGAAAAGTTATTGGGCATACATGCCAAAACCCCCTCTCATTCATCTGGTGGGCTGGATGGAACCTGATTACATTAAGGTGTTAACTAATGAAACGGATTTGCTGGGTGGCTTTCAGGAATTTGATCAGAGGCCCAATAGTTCAAGCCACTTTAACTTTGTGGTCAGATCAGATCCCCTTCCCATTTGTCTTGCACTCAAAGGAGCAGTGCCCCTCAGGTGCTTGCCTGTAAACTATAGAACATTTCTTACTCATGCTCCCGACCTGGTTTCTAAAGGTAAAAGTTTAATATGTCAATTGCAATTACTTACTTTGGGATCTGCTTATAACAATGAAACTTTTCAAAATGCTCCTTTTATGCATTTGCCGGTCTGCACACAGCACTATAGGGATATAAATCAATTTTGGGAAGGTAGTGTCACAAAAACACCCCATTGGCTTATGTGTGGATTTCCCCACTCAACTACTAAACATTTACCTAAAGGTTCTAATCTGGAGATTTGGGATTTTTCTTCTGGAAGTTATGATTATATACAATATTTCAACAATAATGCAAAAAATTTAACAATTATGTTGCCCCTGTTTGGGTAGCTAAAGATCCTCTAAAAAGCCTCTAGATTGGCTGCTAGTGCAAATATAATTTTACAAAAAAAAAACCCAGGGAAAAGAAATCTACCCCTCTTACAACCCATGCTTGTGTATCTTATCCATTTGCTATATTATTAGGCCGCTCTCCTGAAGTCAATATCACTCACGCTGGTAATTCTTATCTCATTAATTACACTGCCTGTAAACTGACTAATTGCATAAATTCAGGCCTGGATAAAACTATTGCTGTTATGATCTTGGTAAAAAGACCTCCTTCTGAAATGCTACTGGTAGATTTACAACAAGATGCTTGGTATGATAACACTGCTCTACATGCCTTAGAAAAATTAAATGCACTTATTAGGCCTAAGAGATTTATAGCAGGAATTATACTTGGTATCTCAGGTCTGATTGCTATATTAACTACTTTTGCTCTCTAAACCACGGCCTTAGTAAAAAATATACACACGGCTCATTTCGTAAAGGAAATGAATAAAAATATTTCCGTTGCATTATCAGAACAATCCATTTTGATAAAAAAATTAAGTAAAAAATAAATGCCTTGGAAAAGTTGTCCTAGCCTTGGGACAAGACATAACTCATATTAAAACTAGGATGAAGACCCGATGCCATGCTGCCTTTCAGTATATCTGTGTTACACCGCTTCCTTTCAATGCTTAAAAACAATGTAATAAAGTAAAGAATCATTTATAAGGGGCCTGAAAGGACACTGACATTACTCACAATTTGGACGATCTTCAAAAAAATATTGCTGCCTTAAGCAGGGCACATCTAGATGATGATAAGTTAGACTATCTAGCCAGTAAGCTACAATTAGACATTAAAGCTTTAAATCTTTTAGACTGGACCCAATATTTCATTCTTATAGGGATTGCTTTTTTCCTTATTGTCATGGTTGTGCTCCTCATTCCTTATCTCTTCAGACTTGCGCTGAGTTCCATTCACTCAGTTCAGCATGACGTTACTAAAATGCATCTTAAAAACAAAAAAACGGGGAAATGCCACACCAACTCCGGTGTTGGCTTTGTGAGCATAATAACGGACGAGACGATATGTGCCTCCCGAGGCTAAGTTCCCTGGTGGTCAGTGACAGAGTACCCGGCCTCAGCTTCTAAGATCACGATGCATTACAAAGATGTTATGCTTCATGAGTGTTGGACTTTGTACACTGTCTTTTGACTCTCCTCCCTAGCCCAGCACAACCTCAGTCCCAGACAAGGGACAGTTAAACATGTTTAAAAATAAATCGGGCAAACAGAAGCCTCATGAACCTAAGTAAAATCATACAGAGATACAATATTTAAAGGCTCATTTGTCCTAAAAGTATATTGTAAACATTACATTAAGTGAGATCATAGGTTAGTTACAAATAATAAAAGTGACTTTCCAAACTTAATAATAATAAGACTCAGTCCTTTAAGCAGAAAGCTACATCTAATAAAGTTAGTAAGATAAAGTTTAGCTACAGTTATACATATTAAAGTGTAACACTTAGTTAGAGGCACATGGCAGGGATTTTTCCTTTAAGAAAAACACTGTGTAATTAATGAAGAGCTAAAAGGCCCTTTCAGGCTTGTGGCTTAAATCACAACCTGGAGATAACAAGGAGCCTTGGAAAATTCTAGCCCCAGGAATGATGAGAAACATCAAATTGGAACTTCAAAAGAAACAAGGACTGTTAATGCCTTGTGGTTCTAAGATGGCTGTTTTATTGCTTATCAAGACAGTGTGAGCAGTAAACTTTCATTGATTTATCTTGTTGGCCTTGGAAGCCCAGGTGCGAATTCCTAAAGCAATAAGCCCTTTGTTCTCGAGGAGATGCAAATCCCCTGCCTGCCACCTCGGCCCTTCCCCCTTTTTTTGCCTCCTTTCCCACCCCGCTTTTTTTCCTGCCTGTATAAAAACTTAACTTGATCTCAGTAAAGACACACTAGATTCATAAACTTTCTCTCTGGTGTCATGTCCAATTATTTCGCCTAATGTGTGCCCTCCTGTACAGACTCTGATTTCCTGCAGGTGAAAGAAATCCGATTGGGTTAGTCTCCGGCAGGTTGTCTCAGACATATCCACTGTGTCAGTCACTGTTGTCTCAGACATGTCCACTGTCTCAATCCCTGTTGTCTCATATATGTCCACTGTCTCACTCCTGGTTGTCTCAGATGTTTCCACTGTCTCAGTGAACACATGTCACTGTCTCAGTCTCTATTGTCTCAGACAGATCCACTGTCTAGAACACTGTTTTCTCAGACATGACCAATGTCTCAGGTGTAGTTGTTTCACACATGTCCAATGTATCATTCCCTGTTGTCTCAGACATGGCGATTGTCTCAGACCCTGTTTTCTCAGATATGTATGTTGTCTCAGACATGTCCACTATCTCAGTCCCTGATATCTCAGTCATGTCCAATGCATCAGTCCCTGTTTTCTCAGACATATCCACTGTCTCAGTCCCTGTTGTCTCAGACAAGTCCACAGTCTCAGTCCCTGTTATTTCTGATATATCGACTGTCTCATTCCGTGTTGTTTCAGAAATGTCGCCTGTCTCAATCCCCGTTGTCTCAGACATGAACACACTCATATTCGCAGTTGTATCAGACATGTCCACTGTCTCAGTCCCTGTTGTCTCAGACTTGTCCACAGTCTCAGTCCCTGTTGTTTCAGACATATCCACTCTTTCAGTCCATGTTGTCTCAGACAAGTCCTCTCTCTCAGTCCCTGTTTTCTCAGATATGTCCAATGTGTCAGTCCCCATGTTTCAGACATGAAGATGCTCTTAATCGCCATTGTATCAGACATGTCCACTGTCTCAGTCCCTGTTGTCTCAGATTTGTCCACTGTTTCAGTCCGTGTTGTTTCAGACATATCCTCTGTGTCAGTCCCTGTTGTCTCAGACATGTCCAGTGTCTCAGTCCCTTTTTTCTCAGATATGTGCACTGTCTCAGTCCCTGTTGTCTCAGACATGAACATGCACTTATTCGCACTTGTATCAAACATGTCCACGGTCTCAGTCCCTGTTGGCTCAGACTTGTCGACTGTCTCAGTCTCTGTTGTTTCAGATACATCCCTTGTGTCATTCCTTGCTTCCTCAGACATGTGCACACTCTCAGTCCCGGTTGTCTCAGATGTGTACACTGTCTTAGGCCCTGTTGTCTCAGATATGTCCATTGTCTCAGTCGCTGTCATCACAGACAGGACTTGTCCTCTGGCTAAGACATGTGAACTGTCTCAGTCGCTATTGTCTCAGACAGGTCCACTGTCTCAAACCCTGTTGACACAGACCAGTCCACTGCCTCAGTCCCTGTTGTCTGAGACTGTCCACTGTCTCATTCCCTGTTGTTTCACACATGTCCACTGTCTCAGTGCCTGTTGTCTCAGACATGCTCACTGTCTCAGTACCTGTTATGTCAGACATGTCCAAAGTCTCAGTTCCGGTTGTCTCAGATATGTCCAGTGTCTGAGTCCCTGCAGTCTCATACAGGTCCAATGTCTGATTCCCTCTTCTCTCAGATATGTCAAAGTTCTCAATCCCTGTTGTTTCAGATATATCTACTGTCTCAGTCCCCATTTTCTCAGACCTGAACATGCTCAAGTCTCAGTGGTTTCAGACATGTCCACTGTCTCATTCCCTGTTGTATAAGACATGTCCAATGTCTCAGTCTCGGTTGTCTCAGACATATCCACTGTGTCAGTCACTGTTGACTCAGACATGTCCAGTGTCTCAGTCCCTTTTGTGTCATATATGTCCACTGTCTCACTCCTTTATGTCTCAGAAGTTTCCACTGTCTGAGTCCCTGTCATCTCAGACATGACTTGTCCACTGGTGAAGATATGTCAACTGTCTCAGTCTCTATTGTGTCAGACAGGTCCACTGTCTAGAACAGTGTTGTCTCAGACATGACCAATGTCTCAGTCTCAGTTGTTTCACACATGTCAACTCTATCATTCCCTGTTGTCTCAGACATGTCGATTGTCTCAGACCCTGTTTCCTTAGATATGTGTGTTGTCTCAGACATGTCCACTATCTCAGTCCCTGATGTCTCAGTCGTGTCCACTGTATCAGTCCCTGTTTTCTCAGACTGGTCCACTGTCTCAGTCCCTGTTCTTTCAGACATGTCCACAGTCTCAGTCCCTGTTGTTTCTGATATATCTACTGTCTCATTCCCTGTTGTTTCAGAGATGTTGCCTGTCTCAATCCCCGTTGTCTCAGACATGAACACGCTCTTATTCACAGTTGTATCAGACATGTCCACTATCTCAGTCCCTGTTTTCTCAGACTTGTCCGCTGTCTCAGTCTCTGTTGTTTCAGACATATCCACTGTGTCAGTCCATGTCGTCTCAGACAAGTCCACTGTCTCAGTACCTGTTTTCTCAGACATGTCCAATATCTCAGTTCCTGTTGTCTCAGACACGAAGGCGCTCTTAATCGCAGTTGTATCACACAAATCCACTGTCTCAGTCCCTGTTGTCTCAAATTTGTCCACTGTCACAGTCCCTGTTGTTTCAGACATATATCCTGTGACATTCTCTGTTGTCTCAGACATGTGCACACTCTCAGTCCCTGTTGTCTCATATGTGTCCACTGTCTCAGTCCTTGTTGTCTCAGATATGTCCACTCTCTCAGTCGCTGTCATCACAGACTGGACTTGTCCACTGGCAAAGACATGTCAACTGGCTCAGTCACTATTGTCTCATACAGGTCCACTCTCTCAATCCCTGTTGACTCAGACGAGTCCACTGTCTCAATCCCTGTTGTCTCAGATATGTCCACTGTCTCATTCCCTCTTGTTTCACACATGCCCACTGTCTCGTTGCCTGTTCTCTCAGACATTTCCACTGTCTCAGTCCCTGTTCTCTCAGACATGTCCAAAGTCTCAGTCCAGGTTGTCTCAGATATGTCCAGTGTCTGAGTCCCTGCCATCTCAGACATGTCCAATGTCTGATTCCCTGTTCTCTCAGATATGTCCAAGGTCTCAATCCCTGTTATTTCAGATATATCTACTGTCTCAGTCCTTGTTGCTTCAGACATGTAGCCTGTCTCAGTCCCTGTTGTCTCAGACTTGAACCTGCTCTAGTGGTTGTATCAGACATGTCCACTGTCTCATTCCCTGTTATATAAGACATGTCCAATGTCTCAGTCCCAGTTTTCTCAGACATGTACACTCTCTCAGTTCCTGATGTGTCAGATATATCCACTGTCTCAATCCTGGTTGTGTCAGATGTGTCCACTGTCACAGTCGCTGTCATCTCAGAGAGACTTGTCCTCTGGCAAAGACATGTCAAATGTCTAAGTCTCTATTGTCTCAGACAGGTCCACCGTCTAGATCCCTGTTGTCTCAGACATGACCACTGTTTCAGTCGCAGTTGTTTCACATATGTCCACTGTCTCATACCCTTTCGTTTCAGACATGTCGATTGTCTCAGGCCCTGTTTTCCCAGATATGTGTGTTTTCTCAGACATGTCCACTGTCTCAGTCCCTGTTGTCTCAGACATGTCCACTGTCTCAGTCCCTGTTGTCTCAGACATGTCTATTCTCTCAGTCCCCATTGTCTCAGACATGTCCACTCTCTCAGTCAATGTTGTCTCAGATATGTAAACTATCTCAGTCCTCATTGTCTCAGACATGAGCAAGTTCTTTTTTGCCATTTTATCAGACGTGTCTCAGTCCCTGTTGTCTCAGACATGTCCACTGTCTCAGTCCCTGTTGTCTCAGACTCGTCCACTGTCTCAGTCCTTGTTGTCTCAGACATGACCACTCTCTCAGTCCCCATTTTCTCAGACATGAACAAGCTCTTTGGTGCAGTTGTATCAGACGTGTCAACACTCTCAGTCCCTGTTTTCTCAGACTTTTCCACTGTCTCTGTCCACGTTGTTTCAGACATATCAACTGTGACAGTCCCTGTGGTCCCAGACATGTGCACTCTCTCAGTCATTGTATCAGATGTGTCCACTATCTCATTCCCGGTTGTGTTAGATATGTCCATTTTCTGAGTCCCTGCCTTCTCAGACAGGTCCCATGTCTGATTTCCTCTTGTCTCAGACATGTCCAAGGTCTCAGTACCTGTTGTCTCAGACATGTCCACAGTACCAGTCCCTGTTGTTTCAGATGTATCTATTGTCTCAGACCCTGTTGTTTCAGAAATGTGGGCTGTCTCAATCCCCGTTGTCTCAGAGATGAACACGCTGTTAATCACATGTTTCTCACACATGTCCACTGTTGCACTCCCTGTTGTCTCAGATATGTCTACTTTCTCAGTCCTGGTTGTCTCAGATGTGTCCAATGTCTCTCTCCTTGTTGTCACACATGTGTCCACTGTCTCATTCCCTGTCATCTCATACAGGACTTGTCCACTGGCGAAGATATGTCAACTGTCTCAGTCTCTATTGTCTCAGATTGGTCCACTGTATCGAAACGTGTTGAATCAGACATGTCCACCTTCTCAATCTCTGTCGTCTCAGACATGTCCTCTGTGTCGATCCCTGTTGTATGAGACTTGTGCACTGTCTCAGTCTCTGTGTCTCAGATATGTCCACTGTCTCATTCCCTGTTGTTTCAGACATGTCCACTGTCTCAGTCCCTGTTTTCTCAGACTTGTCCACTGTCTCAGTCCCTGTTGTCTCAGAAATGACCACTATCTCAGTCCCTGTTGTTGAGATATATCTATACTCTCAATCCCTGTTGTTTCAGACCTGTAGACTGCCTCAATCCCTGTTGTCTCAGACATGAACACTCTCTTAGTGGCAGTCGTTTCAGACAAGTCCACTGTCTCATTCCCTCTTGTCTCAGACATGTCCAAAGTCTCAGTCCTGGTAGTCTCAGACATATCCACTGTGTCAGTCCCTGTTGTCTCTGACATTTTGACTGCCTCAGTCCCTGTTGTCTCAGTGAGGAAGAGGATAAGCTCACCCAACCCCAGGAAGTAATCTCCCCTTTATGACATCAGTCCAAAAAGAACTCTGAATCCTGCTTACCAGCAATTACAGGCCAGTGGCAACCTGAAACACCTCACTTGTCTTGAAAGACTGGACTGAGCAGGATGCTGCTTTGCTGCTTCCAGCATTCTGGAGGCTCAGTCCCCAGAAGAACCAGGAATCCAGCGTTTGGAAACTTCTGGAGAGTCAGGGTGTGCCTTCTCACTCATCATATCTGGCCATTTACCCACGGGGACACACAAGTGACACTGGTCAGTAAAACGTAGAATGTTTGTTATCTCCCTGATAAACCCAGTTCATCAGTGTGTGTGTGTGTGTGTGTGTGTGTGTGTGTGTGTGAAAGCCAACATATCTACTGTCTCAAACATGTCAATTGTCCGTCTCTCTTGCCTGAGACATGTCTATGGTCTCAAAACCTGTTGTCTCAGATGTGTCCACTGTATCTGTCCCTTCTGTCTGAGACATGTCCCCTCTCTCAGTCCCTGTTTTCTCCGACATGACCACTGTCTCAATCCCAGTTGTTTCGCACATGTCCACTGTCTCAGTACCAGTTGGCTCAGACATGTCCATGGTCTCACACCCTGTTGTCTCTGATATGTGTGTTGTCTCAGACATGTCCACTGTATCAGTCCCTGTTGTTTAGGATATATATATATATTATATATATATAATATATATATATATATAGGAGAATATTATATATAGATATATATGATATATATATAATATAGATTATATATAATACTAGATATCTATTGTACAGGACTATTACAGATAGTTAGGCTATCTATCTTATATATATCTCGAATATATAGGTAGGTTAATATCCTGTCCTCAGGCCCTGTGGTTTTAGACATGTAGCCTGTCTCAATCCCAATTGTCTCAGACCTGAACATGCTCTTTGTCAAAGTTGTATCAAACATGTCCAAAGTCTCAGTCCCTGTTGTCACAGACATGTCCACTGTCACAGTCCCTGTTGTCTTAGACATGTCCACTGTCTCAATCCCTGTTGTTTCAGACATGTCCACTGCCACAGTCCCTGTTGTCTTAGACATGTCCACTGTCTCAGTCCCTGCTGTCTCAGATATGTCCACTGTCTCAGTCCCTGCTGTCTCAGATATGTCCACTGTCTCAGTCCTGGTGGTCTCAGATGTGTCCACTGTCTCAGTCCCTGTTGTCTCAGATGTGTCCACTGTCCCAGTCACTGTCATCTCAGACATGACTTGTCCACTGGTGAAGACATGTCAACTGTCTCAGTCTCTATGTTCTCAGACAGGTCCACTGTCTAGAACACTGCTGTCTCAGACATGACCAATGTCTCAGTCACAGTTGTTTCACAAATGACAACTGTATCATTCCCTCTTGTCTCAGACATGTCGATTTTCTCAGACCCTGTTTTCTCAGATATGTTATTTGTCTCAGACATGTCCACTATCTCAGTCCCTGATGTCTCAGTCATGTCCACTGTATCAGAGTCCCTGTTTTCTCAGACATATCCACTGTCTCAGTCCCTGTTGTCTCAGACATGTCCACAGACTCAGTCCCATTGTTTCTGATATATCTACTGTCTCAGTCCCTGTTGTTTAAGAAATGTCGCCTGTCTCAATCCCCGTTGTCTCAGACATGAACACACTCTTTTTCGCAGTTGTATCAGACATGTCCAGTGGATATGTGTCTCAGTACCTGTTGCCTCAGCGTTGTCCACAGTCTCAGTCGCTGTCATCACAGACAGGACATGTCCAATGGTGAAGACATGTCAAATGTCTCAGTCGCTATTTTCTCAGACAGGTCCAATGTCTCGAAACCTGTTGACTCTGACGAGTCCACTGACTCAGTCCCTGTTGTCTCACACATGTCATATATCTACTGTGTCAGTCCCTGTTGTTTCAGACATGGAGCCTGTCTCAGTCCCCATTGTCTCAGACCTGAACAGGCTCTAGTCGCAGTTGTACCAGACATGTCCACTGTCTCACACCTGTTGTATAAGACATGTGCAATGTCTCAGTCCTGGTTGTCTTAGACATATCCACTGTGTCAGTCACTTTTGTCTCAGACATGTTCACTGTCTCAGTACCTGTTGTCTCATATATGTCCACTGTCTCACTCTTGATTGTCTCAGATGTTTCCACTGTCTCAGTCGCTGTCATCTCAGATATGACATGTCCACTGTCTCAGTCTCTATTGTCTCAGAGAGGTCCACTGTCTAGAACACTGTTGTCTCAGACATGACCAATGTCTCAGTCATAGTTGTTTCACAGATGTCCACTGTATCATTCCCTGTTGTCTCAGACATGTCGATTGTCTCAGACCCTGTTTTCTCAGATACGTGTGTTGTCTCAGACATATCCACTATCTCAGTCCCTGATGTCTCAGTCAGGTCCACTGTATCAGTCTCTGTTTTCTCAGACATGTAAACTGTCATAGTCCCTGTTGTCTCAGATATGTCCACAGTCTCATCACTGTTGTTTCTGCTATTTCTATTGTCTCACTCCCTGTTGTTTCAGATATGTCGCCTATCTCAATCCCCGTTGTCTCAGACATGAACACGCTCTTTTTCGCAGTTGTATCACACATGTCCACTGTCTCAGTCCCTGTTGTCTCAGAATTGTCCACTGTCTCCGTCCCTGTTACTTCAGACATATGCACTGTGTCAGTTCCTGTTGTCTCAGACATGTCCAGTGTCAGTATGTTTTGTCTCAGATATGTGCACTGTCTCAGTCCCTGTTGCCTAAGACATGAACGTGCAGTTTGTCGCACTGTATCAGACATGTCCACTGTCTCAGTCCCTGTTGTCTCAGACTTTTCCACTGTCTCAGTCCCTCTTGTCTCAGATGTGTCCACTGTCTCAGTCTCTGTTATCACACACAGGACTTGTCCACTGTCGAATACATTTCAACTGTCTCAGTCGCTATTTTCTCAGACAGGTCCAATATCTCTAACGCTGTTGACTCTGACGAGTCCACTGTTCGAGTCCCTGTTGTCTCAGACATGTCTACTGTCTCTGTCCCTGTTACTTCAGACATATCCACTGTCTCAGTGCCTGTTGTCTCAGACATGTCCAGTGTATCAATCCCTGTTCTCTCAGACATGTCCAAAGTCTCAGTCATGGTTGTCTCAGATATGTCCAGTGTCTGAGTCCCTGCAGTTTCAGACAGGTCCAATTTCTGATTCCCTGTTTTACCAGATATGTCCAGTGTCTTAATCCCGGTTGTCTCAGACATATCCACTGTGTCAGTCACTGTTGTCTTAGATATGTCCACTTTCTCAATCCCTGTTGTCTCATATATGTCCACTGTCTCACTCCTGGTTGTCTCATATGTTTCCACTGTCTCAGTGAACACATGTCACTGTCTCAGTCTCTATTGTCTCAAACAGATCCACTTTCTAGAACACTGTTTTCTCAGACATGACCAATGTCTCGGCTGTAGTTGTTTCACACATGTCCAATGTATCATTCCCTGTTGTCTCAGACATGGTGATTGTCTCAGACCCTGTTTTCTCAGATATGTGTGTTGTCTCAGACATGTCCATTATCTCAGTCCCTGATTTCTCAGTCATGTCCAATGCATCAGTCCCTGTTTTCTCAGACATATCCACTGTCTCAGTCCCTGTTGTCTCAGACATATCCACAGTCTCAGTCCCTAATGTCTCTGATATATCTACTGTCTCATTCCTTGTTGTTTCAGAAATGTCGCCTGTCTCAATCCCCATTGTCTCAGAAATGAACACGCTCATATTCGCGATTGTATCAAACATCTCCACTGTCTCAGTCCCTGTTGTCTCAGACTTGTCCACAGTCTCAATCCCTGTTGTTTCAGACATATCCACTCTTTCAGTCCATGTTGTCTCAGACAAGTCCTCTCTCTCAGTCCCTGTTTTCTCAGATATGTCCAATGCGTCAGTCCCCATGTTTCAGCCATGAACACGCTCTTAATCGCCGTTGTATCACACATGTCCACTGTCTCAGTCCCTGTTGTCTCAGATTTGTCCACTGTTTCAGTCCGTGTTGTTTCAGACATATCCTCTGTGTCAGTCCCTGTTGTCTCAGACATGTCCAGTGTCTCAGTCCCTTTTGTCTCAGATATGTGCACTGTCTCAGTCCCTGTTGTCTCAGACATGAACACGCACTTATTCGCACTTGTATCAAACATGTCCACGGTCTCAGTCCATGTTGTCTCAGACTTGTCGGCTGTCTCAGTCTCTGTTGTTTCAGATACATCCCTTGTGTCATTCCTTGCTTCCTCAGACATGTGCACACTCTCAGTCCCGGTTGTCTCAGATGTGTCCACTGTCTCAGGCCCTGTTGTCTCAGATATGTCCATTGTCTCAGTCGCTGTCATCACAGACAGGACTTGTCCTCTGGCGAAGACAGGTGAACTGTCTCAGTCGCTATTGTCTCAGACAGGTCCACTGTCTCGAACCCTGTTGACACAGACCAGTCCACTGCCTCAGTCCTTGTTATCTGAGACTGTCCACTGTCTCATTCCCTGTTGTTTCACACATGTCCACTGTCTCAGTGCCTGTTGTCTCAGACATGCTCACTGTCTCAGTACCTGTTATGTCAGACATGTCCAAAGTCTCAGTCCCGGTTGTCTCAGATATGTCCAGTGTCTGAGTCCCTGCAGTCTCAGACAGGATTCAATGTCTGATTCCCTCTTCTCTCAGATATGTCAAAATTCTGAATCCCTGTTGTTTCAGATATATCTACTGTCTCAGTCCCTGTTGTTTCAGACATGTAGCCTGTCTCAGTCCCCATTTCCTCAGACCTGAACATGCTCTAGTCTCAGTTGTATCACATATGTCCACTGTCTCATTCCCTGTTGTATAAGACATGTCCAATGTCTCAGTCCTGGTTTTCTCAGACATATCCACTGTGTCAGTCACTGTTGACTCAGATATGTCCACAGTCTCAGTCCCTGTTGTTTCACATATATCTACTGTCTCAATCCCTTTTGTTTCAGAAATGTCGCCTGTCTCAGTAACCGTTGTCTCAGACATGAACACGCTCTTAGTCACAGATGTGTCAGACATGTCCATTGCCGCAGTCCCTGTTGTTTAAGAGATGCCCACTGTCTCAATCTTGGTTGTCTCAGATGTGTCCACTGTCTCACTCTCTGTCATCTCAGTCAGGACTTGTCCACTGGCTAAGATATGTCAACTGTCTCAGTCTCTATTGTCTCAGACTGGTCCACTGTATAGAACCGTGTTGACAGAGACATGTCCACCTTCTCAGTCTGTTGTCTCAGACATCTGCTCTCTGTCGAAACCTGTTGTCTCAGACTTGTGCATCTCTCAGTCCCTGTTGTCTCAGACATGTACACTGTCTCAGTCCCTGTTGTCTCAGACATGTCTATCTTCTCAAACCCTGTTGTCTCAGATATGTGTGTTGTGTCAGACATGTCCACTGTCTCAATTCCTTTTGTTTCAGACATGTCCACTTTGTCAGTCCCTCTTCTCTCAGACATGTCCACTCTCTCAGTCCCTGTTGTCTCAGTGAGGAAGAGGCTAGGGTCAGAGGACCAAAGGAAGTGACCTCGCCTTTATGACAGCAGTCCAAAAAGAACTCAGAATCCCGGTTACCAGCAACTACAGGCCAGTGGCAACCTGAAACACCTCACTTCTCTTGAAAGACTGGACTGACCAGGATGTTGCTTTGCTGCTTCCATCCTTCTGGCGGCTCAGTCACCAGAAGACACAGGATTCCAGTGTTTGGAAAATGATGGAGACGCTGGGTGGGCCCTCTAGCCCATCATATCTGGCCGTTTTCTCACGGGGACACAAAAGCCACACTGATCAGTACAAACTAGAATATTTTTGATCCCCCTGATACACCCAGTTCATCAGTTTTTTTGTGTGTGTGTGTGCACACATGTGTGCGTGTGTGTATGTGTGAGAAAATCAACATGTCCACTGTCTCAGATGTGGCAAGGGTCTCAATATCTGTTGTCTCCGACATGTCTCTTGTCTCGAAACCTGTTGTCTTAGACATGTCCAATGTCTCAGTCCCTGTTGTCTCAGACATGTCCACTCTCTCAGTCCCTGTGGTCTCAGACATGACCACTGTCTCAGTCCCAGTTGTTTTGCAAATGTCCACTGTCTCAGTCCCTGTTGTCTCAGACATGTCCATGGTCTCAGACCCTGTTGTCTCTGATATGTGTATTGTCTCAGACTAGTGCACTGTCTCAGTCCCTGTTGCCTCCGATGTGTCCACTGTCTCAGTCGTTGTTGTCTCAGACATGACCACTCTCTGAATCCCAGTTGTTTCACACATGTCCAATATCTTAATCTCTGTTGTGTCACAAATGTGCATGGTCTCAGACCCTGTTGTCACAGATATGTGTGTTGTCTCAGACATATCCAATGTCTCAGTACCTGTTGTTTCAAATATGACCACTGTCTCAGTCCCTGTTGTCTCACACATGTCCACTGTCTCAGTCCCTGTTGTCTCAGACATGTCCATGGTCTCAGACCCTGTTGTCTCTGATATGTGTATTGTCTCAGACTAGTGCACTGTCTCAGTCCCTGTTGCCTCCGATGTGTCCACTGTCTCAGTCGTTGTTGTCTCAGACATGACCACTCTCTGAATCCCAGTTGTTTCACACATGTCCAATATCTTAATCTCTGTTGTGTCACAAATGTGCATGGTCTCAGACCCTGTTGTCACAGATATGTGTGTTGTCTCAGACATATCCAATGTCTCAGTACCTGTTGTTTCAAATATGACCACTGTCTCAGTCCCTGTTGTCTCAGACATGTCCACTGTCTCAGTCCCTGTTGTCTCACACATGTCCACTGTCTCAGTCCCTGTTGTTTGAGATATATCTACTGTCTCAGTCCCTGATTTTTCAGACATGTTACCTGTCTCAGTCCCCATTGTCTCCGACGTGAACAGGCTCTTAGTCGCATTTGCATCAGACATGTCCACTGTCTCATTCCGTGTTTTCTCATACTTGTCCACTGTCTCAGTCCCTGTTGTTCCAGACATATCCACTGTGTCAGTCCCTGTTGTCTCAGACATGAACACTGTCTCAGTAGACGTTGTGTCACACATGTCCACCCTCTCAGTCTCTGTTGTCTCGTATTTGCCAATGTTCTCAGACCCTGTTTTCTCAGATATGTGTGTTGTCTCAGACATGTCCAGTCTCCCAGTCCCTGATGTCACAGACATGTGCTATGTAACATTCCGTGTTGTTTCAAACATGTCCACTGTCTCATTACCTGTTGTCTAAGACATGTCCAAAGACTCAGTCCCTGTTGTTTCATATATATCTACTGTCTCAGTCCCTATTGTTTCAGAAATGTCACCTGTCTCAGTAACCATTGTCTCAGATATGAATACGCTCTTAGTTGCAGGTGTCTAAGACATGTCCAATGTCGCAGTCCCTGTTGTCTCAGATATGCCCACTGTCTCATTCTTGGTTGTCTCAAATGTGTCCACTGTTTCAGTCCCTGCCATCTCAGATGTGTCCACTGTCTCATTCCCTGTCATCTCACAAAGGACTTGTCCACTGACGAAGACATGTCAACTGTCTCAGTCTCTATTGTCTCAGACTGGTCCACTGTATAGAACCGTGTTGACACAGACATGTCCACCTTCTCAGTCTCTGTTGTCTCAGACATCTCCTCTGTGTCAAAACCAGTTGTCTCAGACTTGTGCATCTCTCAGTCCCTGTTGTCTCAGACATGTACACTGTCTCATTCCATGTTGTCTCAGACATGTCTATCTTCTCAAACCCTGTTGTCTTGGATATGTGTGTTGTGTCAGGCATGTCCACTGTCTCAATTCCTTTTGTTTCAGACATGTCCACTTTGTCAGTCCCTCTTGTCTCAGACATGTCCACTCTCTCAGTCCCTGTTGTCTCAGTGAGGAAGAGGCTAGGGTCAGAGGACCAAAGGAAGTGACCTCACCTTTAAGACAGCAGTCCAAAAAGAACTCAGAATCCCGGTTACCAGCAACTACAGGCCAGTGGCAACCTGAAACACCTCACTTCTCTTGAAAGACTGGACTGACCAGGATGTTGCTTTGCTGCTTCCATCCTTCTGGCGGCTCAGTCCCCAGAAAATGCAGGATCCCAGTGTTTGGAAAATGATGGAGACGCTGGGTGTGCCCTCTAGCTCATCATATTTGGCCATTTTCTCACGGGGACACAAAAGCCACACTGGTCAGTACAAAGTAGAATATTTTTGATCCCCCTGATACACCCAGTTCATCAGTTTTTTTTTTTTGTGTGTGTGTGTGTGTGCGCACGTGTGTGTGTGTGTGTGTGTGTGTGTGTGTATGTGTGAGAAAATCAACATGTCCACTGTCTCAGACATGGCAAGGGTCTCAATATCTGTTGTCTCCAACATGTCTATTGTCTAGAAACCTGTTGTCTAAGACGTGTCCAATATCTCAGTCCCTGTTGTCTCAGACATGTCCACTCTCTCAGTCCCTGTGGTCTCAGACATGACCACTGTCTCAGTCCCAGTTGTTTTGCAAATGTCCACTGTCTCAGTCCCTGTTGTCTCAGACATGTCCATGGTCTCAGACCCTGTTGTCTCTGATATGTGTATTGTCTCAGACTAGTGCACTGTCTCAGTCCCTGTTGCCTCCGATGTGTCCACTGTCTCAGTCGTTGTTGTCTCAGACATGACCACTGTCTGAATCCCAGTTGTTTCACACATGTCCAATATCTCAATCTCTGTTGTGTCACAAATGTGCATGGTCTCAGACCCTGTTGTCACAGATATGTGTGTTGTCTCAGACATGTCCACTGTCTCAGTCCCTGTTGTTTCAGATATGACCACTGTCTCAGTCCCTGTTGTCTCAGACATGTCCACTGTCTCAGTCCCTGTTGTCTCACACATGTCCACTGTCTCAGTCCCTGTTGTTTGAGATATATCTACTGTCTCAGTCCCTGTTTTTTCAGACATGTAGCCTGTCTCAGTCCCCATTGTCTCCGACGTGAACACGCTTTTATTCGCATTTGTATCAGACATGTCCACTGTCTCATTCCGTGTTTTCTCAGACTTGTCCACTGTCTCAGTCCCTGTTGTTCCAGACATATCCACTGTGTCAGTCCCTGTTGTCTCAGACATGAACACTGTCTCAGTAGACGTGTCACACATGTCCACCCTCTCAGTCTCTGTTGTCTCGTATTTGTCGATGGTCTCAGGCACTGTTTCCTCAGACATGTGTGTCTCAGACATGTCCAGTCTCCCAGTCCCTGTTGTCCCAGACATGTGCTATGTATCATTCCGTGTTGTTTCAAACATGTCCACTATCTCATTCCCTGTTGTCTAAGACATGTCCAAAGTCTCAGTCCCTGTTGTTTCAGATATATCTACTGTCTCAGTCCCTATTGTTTCAGAAATGTCGCCTGTCTCAGTAACCATTGTCTCAGACATGAAAATGCTCTTAGTCGCAGGTGTCTCAGACATGTCCAATGTCGCAGTCCCTGTTGTCTCAGATATGCCCACTGTCTCAGTCTTGGTTGTCTCAGATGTGTCCACTGTTTCAGTCCCTGTCGTCTCAGATGTGTCCACTGTCTCATTCCCTGTCATCTCACAAAGGACTCGTCCACTGACGAAGACATTTCAACTGTCTCAGTCTCTGTTGTCTCAGACTGGTCCACTGTATAGAACCGTGTTGACACAGACATGTCCACCTTCTCAGTCTCTGTTGTCTCAGACATCTCCTCTGTGTCGAAAACAGTTGTGTCAGACTTGTGCATCTCTCAGTCCGTGTTGTCTCAGACATGTACACTGTCTCAGTCCCTGTTGTCTCAGACATGTTTGTCTTCTCAAACCCTGTTGTCTCAGATATGTGTGTTGTGTCAGACATGTCAACTGTTTAGTCCCTGTTTTTTCAGACATGTCCGCTGTGACAGTCCCTGTAGTCTCAGCATGTCCTCTGTCTCAGTTCTTGTTGTCTCAGTGAGAAAGAGAACTCCAGGAAGTGACCCCACCTTTATGACATCAGTCCAAAAACAACTCAGAATCCTGGTTACCAGCAACTACAGGCCAAAGGCAACCTGAAACACCTCACTTGTCTTGAATGACTGGACTCACCAGTATGTTGCTTTGCTGCTTCCATCCTTCTGGAGGCTCAGTCCCCAGAAGACCCAGGAATTCAGTGTTTGGAAAATTATGGAGACGCTGGGTGTACCCTCTAGCCCATCATATCTGGCCATTTTCCCACGGGGACACACAAGTGACACTGGTCAGTACAAAGTAGAATGTTTTTGATCACCCTGATATATCCAGTTCATCAGTGTGTGTGGGTGGGTGTGTGTGTGTGAGAAAGTCAACATGTCCACTGTCTCAGACATGGCAACTGTCACAGGCTCTGTTGTCTCAGACGTGTCCAATATCTCAGTCCCTGTGGTCTCAGACACGTCAACTGTCTAAGTCCCTGTTGTCTCAGACATGACCACTGTCTCAGTCCCAGTTGTTTTGCACATGTCCACTGTTTCAATCTCTGTTGTCTCAGACATATCCATGGTCTCAGACCCTGTTGACTCAGATATGTGTGTTGTCTCAGACATGTCCACTGCCTCATTCCGTGTTGTCTCTGGTGTTTCCACTGTCTCAGTCATGGTCGTCTCAGACATGACCAATGGCTGAATCCCAGTTGTTTCACACATGTCCACTGTCTCAGTCCCTGTTGTTTCATATATATATATATATATATAGATATTACTGGTCTAGTCCGTGTTGTCTAAGAACTGTCCCAAAATATCAGTCCCGGTTGTCTCAGACATATCAAGTGTTTCAGTTCCAGTTTTCTCAGACATGTCCACTGTCTCAGTCCCTGATGTCTAAGATATGTCCACTGTCTCAGTCCTGTATGTCTCAGACATGTCCACTTTCTCAGTCCCTGTTGTCTCAGACATGACCATTGTCTCAGTACCAGTTGTTTCACACATGTCCACTGTTTCAATCCTTGTTGTCTCAGACATATCCATGATCTCAGACCCTGTTGTCTCAGATATGTGTGTTGTGTCAGACATGTCCAATGTCAGAGTCCATGTTGTTTCAGACATGTCCTCTGTTTCAGTCCCTGTTTTCGCAGACATGTCCACTATCTCAGTCCCTGTTGTTTGAGATATATCTACTGTCTCAATCCCTGTTGTTTCAGACCTGTAGCCTGTCTCAATACCCATTGTCTCAGACATGAACACACTCTTAGTCGCATTTATATCAGACATGTCCACTGGCTCATGGCTTCTTGACTCAGATATGTCCAACATCTCACTACTGGTTGTCTCAGACATAAACACTGCGTCCATCCCTGTTGTCTCAGACATGTCCACTCTCTCAGTCCCTGTTGTCTCAGTGATGAAGAGGATAAGGTCACAGGACCCCAGGAATTGACCTCCACTTTATGATATCAGTCTAAAAAGAACTCAGAATCCTTGTTACCAGAAACTACAGGCTAGTGGCAATCTGAAACACCTCACTTGTCTTGAAAGACTGGACTGACCAGGATTTTGCTTTGCTGCATCCAAACTTCTGGAGGCTCAGTCCCCAGAAGACCCAGGAAACCAGTGTTTGGAAACATCTGAAGACGCAGGGTGTGCCCTCTAGCCCATCATATCTGGCCATTTTCCCAAGGGGACACACAAGTGACACTGGTCGGTACAAAGTAGAATGTTTGTGATCCCCCTGATATACCCAGTTCATCATTGTCTGTGTGTGTATGTGTGTGTGTGTGTCTGTGAGTGTGTGTTTGTGAGAAAGTCAACATGTCCACTTTCTCAGATATGTCAACTGTCTGTCTCTCTTGTCTCAGCCATGTCTACTGTCTTGAAACCTGCTGTCTCAAACGTGTCCACAGTCTCAGTCCCTGTTGTCTCAGACATGTCCACTGTCTCAGTCACTGTTGTCACCGATGTGTCCACTGTTTCATTCTTTGTTGTCTCAGACATAACCACTGTCTCAGTCCCTGTTGTCTCACACATGTCCATGGTCTCAGTCCCTTTTGTCACAGATATGTGTGTTGTCTGAAATATGTCCACTGTCTCAGTCTCTGTTGTATCAGATATGCCCACTGTCTCATTCCCTGCTGTCTCAGACAGGTCCACTGTCTCAGTACCTGTTGCCACAGTCATGTCCACAATTGAGTCCCTGTTGTTTAATATATATCTACTGTTTCAGTCCCTGTTGTTTCAGACATGTAGCCTGTCTCATTCACCATTGTCTCAGACATGAACACACTCTTAGTTGCAGTGTTATAGGACATGTCCACTGTCTCAGTCCCTGTTGTCTCAGACATGTCCACAGTCTCAGTCCATGTTGTTTCTGATATATCTACTCTCTCAGTCCCTGTTGTTTCAGAAATGTCACCAGTCTCAGTCCCAGTTGTCTCAGACATGAACACGATTTTATTCGCAGTTGTATCAGACATGTCCACTATCTCAGTCCCTGGTGTCACAGACTTGTCCACTATCTCAATCCCTGTTATTTCAGACATATCCACTGTCTCAGTCCTTGTTTCTCAGATTTGTCCACTGTCTCAGTCCCTCTTGTTTCAGACATATCCACTGTGTCAGTTCCTGTTGTCTCAGACATGTCCACTATCTCTATGCCTTTTGTCTCTGACGTGTCCACTGTCTCATTCCCTGTTGTCTCAGACATGACCTCTGTCTCAGTCGAAGTTGTTTCACACATGTCCACTGTCTCAGTCTCTGTTGTCTCATATATGTTGATTGTCTCACAGCCTGTTTTCTCAGATATGTGTGTTGTCTCAGATATGTCCACTGTCTCAGTCCCTGTTGTTTCAGAAATGTCGCCTGTCTCACTCCCCTTCGTCTCAGACATGAACAGGATCTTAGTCACAGTTGTATCAGACATGTCCACTGTATCATTCCTTGTTGTCTCAGACATTTCCACTGTCTCAGTCCCTGTTGTCTAAGACATATCCAAAGTCTCAGTCCCTGTTTTTTCAGATATATCTACTGTCTCAGTCCCTGTTGTTTCACAAATGTCGCCTGTCTCAGTATCCATTGTGTCAGACATGAGCACGCTCTTAGTCACAGGTGTCTCAGTCATGTCCACTGTCACAGTACCTGTTGTCTCAGATATGTCTACTGTCTCAGTCCTGGTTGTCTCAGATGTGTCCACTGTCTCAGTCCCTGTCATCTCAAATGTGTCCACTGTCTCATTCCCTGTCATCTCAGACAGGACTTGTCCAGTGGCGAAGACATGTCAACTGTCTCAGTCTCTATTGTCTCAGACTGGTCCACTGTATCGAACCGTGTTGACTCAGACATGTCCACATTGTCAGTCTCTGTTGTCTTAGATATGTCCTCTGTGTTGAAACCTGTTTTCTCAGCCTTGTGCACTGTCTCAGTCCCTGTTGTCTCAGACATGTACACTGTCTCAGTAACTGTTGTTTCACACATATCCACTGTGTCAATCCCTGTTTTCTCAGGCATGTCCATTTTCTCAGACCCTGTTGTCACAGATATGTGTTATGTCTCAGACATGTCCACTGTCTCAGTCCCAGTTGTTTAAATTATGTCCATTGTCTCAGTCTCTGTTGTCTCAGACATGTTCACTGTCTCATCCCTGTTGTCTCAGACATGTCCACTGCCATAGTCCCTGTTGTTTCATATATCTACTGTCTCAGTCCCTGTTGTCTCAGACGTGAGCACACTCTTACTTGCAGTTGTATCAGACCTGTCCTCTGTCTAAGTCCCTGTTGTCTCAGATATGTCCAAAGTCTCAGTTCCGATTGTCTCAGACATATCCAGTGTGTCAGTCCCTGTTGTCTTAGACATGTCCACTGTCTCAGTCCCTGTTGTCTCAGATATGTCCACAGACTGAGTCCTGGTTGTCTCAGATGTGTTCACTGTCTCAGTCCCTGTTTTCTCTGATGTGTCCACTGTCTCAGTCACTGTCATCTCAGACATGACTTGTCAACTGGCGAAGACATGTCAACTATCTCATTCTCCATTGTCTCAGACAGGTCCACTGTCCAGAACCCTGTTGTCTCAGACATGACCAATGTCTCAGTTGCAGTTGTTTCACAAATGTCCACTGTCTCATTCCCTGTTTTCTCAGGCATTTCGATGGTTTCAGGCCCTGTTTTCTCAGACATGTATGTTGTCTCCGATATGTCCAATGTCTCTGTCCCTGTTGTCTCATATTTTTCCACTGTATCAGTCACTGTTGTCTCATATATGTCCACAGTCTCAGTCCCTGTTGTTGCTGATATATCTACGGTCTCAATCCCTGTTGTTTCAGAAATTTCAGCTGTCTCAGTCCCCGTAGTCTCAGATATGAACATGCTCTTATTTGCTCTTGTATCATACCTGTACACTGTCTCAGTCCCTGTTGTCTCAGACTTGTCCACTGTCTCAGTACTGGTCGTTTCAGACATATCCACTGTGTCAGTCACTGTTTTCTCAGAGAAGTTCAATGTCTCAGTCCCTGTTGTCTCAGATATGTCACCTGTCTCGGTTCCCGTTGTCTCAGACATGAACACGCTCTTACTCGCAGATGTATCGGACATGTCAACTGTCTCAGTCCCTGTTGTCTCAGATTTGTCCACTGTCTCAGTCTTGTTGTTTCAGACATATCCACTGCATCAGACCCTGTTGTCTCACACATTTCCAATGTCTCAGTCCCTGTAGTCTCAGATATGTGCACTGTCTCAATCCCAGTTGTCTCAGACATGAACACGCTCTTATTAGCAGTCATATCAGACATATCCACTGTCTCAGTCCCTGTTGTCTCAGAATGTCCACTGTCTTAGTTCCTGATGTTTCAGACATTTCCACTGTGTCAGCACCTGTTGTCACAGACATGTGCACTCTCTCAGTCCCTGTTGTCTCAGATGTTTCCATTGTCTCAGTCCCTGTTGTCTAAGATGTGTCCACTGTCTCAGTCACTGTCATCACAGACTGGAATTGTCCACTGGCGAAGACATGTCATCTGTCTCAGTCGCTATTGTCTCAGACATGTCCACTGTCTTGGAACCTGCTGACTCAGACAAGTCCACTATGTCAGTCCCTATTGTCTCAAACATGTCCACTGTCTCGGTCCCCGTTCTCTCAGACATGTCCAAAGTCACAGTCCCGGTTATCTCAGACATGTCCAGTGTCTGAGTCCCTGCAGTCTCAGACATGTCCAATTTCTGATTCCCTGTTGTCTCAGACATGTCTAAGGTCTCAGTCCCCGTTGTTTCTGACATACCTACTGTCTCAGTTCCTGTTGTTTCAGACATGTAACCTGTATCACTCCCCATTGTCTCAGTTCTCAACACGCTCTTATTCGCAGTTGTATTAAACATGTCCACTGTCTCAGTCCCTGTTGTTTAAGACATGTCCAAAGTCTCAGACCCAGTTGTTTCAGACATATCCACTGTGTCAATCTCTGTTGTCTCAAACATGTCCACTGTCTCATTCCCTGTTGTCTCACATATGTCCATTGTCTCATTCCTGGCGGTCTCAGATGTGTCCCCTGTCTCAGTCCCTGTTGTCTCAGATATGTCTTCTATCTCAGTCCAATTTGTCTCAGACATGTATATGCTCTTATTCGCAGTTGTATCAGACATGTCCACTCTCGCATTCCCTGTTGCCTCAGACTTGTTCACTGTCTCAGTTCCTGTTGTTTCAGAAATATCCACTGTGTAAGTCTCTGTTGTCTCAGACATGTGCACATTCTCTGTCCCTGTTGTCTCAGATGTGTCCACTGTCACAGTCCCTGTTGACTCAGATGTGTCCACTGTCTCAATTGCTGTCATCACAGATAAGACTTCTACACTGGCAAAGACATGTCAACTGTCTCCGGCGCTATTTTCTCAGACAGGTCCACTGTCTCGAACCCTGTTGACACAGACGAGTCCACTGTCTCAGTCTCTGTTGTCTCAGACATGTCCATTGTCTCATTCCCTGTTGTTTCTCTCATGTCCACTGTCTCAGTGCCTGTTTTCTCAGACATGTCCACTGTCTCAGTCCCTGTTCTCTCATACATGTCCCAAGTGTAAGTCCTGGTTGTCTCAGATATGTCCATTGTCTCAGTCCCTGCAGTCTCAGACAGGTCCAATGTTTTATGTCCTGTTGTCTCAGACAGGTCCAAGGTCTCATTCCCTGTTGTTTCATATATATGTACTGTCTCAGTCCCTTTTGTTTCAGACATGTAGCCTGTCTCAGTCCCCATTGTCTCAGACATGAACAAGATCTTAGTTGCAGTTGTATCAGACATGTCCACTGTCTCAGTTCCGGTTGTCTCACACATATCCACTTTGTCAGTCCCTGTTGTCTCATATATCTCAACTGTCACAGTCCTCGTTGTCTCAGATGTGTCTACTCTATCAGTCACTGTAGGCTCAGATGTGTCCACTGTCTCATTTGCTTTTGTTTCACACATGTCCACTGTTGCCTCAGATATGTCAATGGTTTCAGACCCTGTTTTCTCAGACATTTGTGTTGTTTCAGACCTGTCCACTGTCTCAGTCCCTGTGGTCTCAGACATGTCCACTGTATCAGTCCCTTTTGTCTCAGACATATCCACTGTCTCAGTCCCTGTTGTCTAAGATATGTCCACAGTCTCATTCCCTGTTGTTTAAGATATATCTACTGTCTCTATCCCTGTTGTTTCCGAAATGTCAGCTGTCTCAGTCACTGTTGTCTCAGACATGAACATGCTATTAGTCACAGATGTCTCAGACATGTCGAATGTAGCAGTCCCTGTTGTTTCAGATATGTCTACTGTCTCAGTCCTGGTTGTCTCAGATGTGTTCAAAATCTCTATCCCTCTTGTCTCAGATGTGTCCACTGTCTAATTCCCTGTCATCTCAGACAGGACTTGTCCACTGGTGAAGACATCTCAACTCAGTCTCTATTGTCTCAGACTGGTGCACTGTATCGAACCATGTTGACTCAGACATGTCCAACTTCTCAGTCTCTGTTGACTCAGACATGTCCTCTGTGTCGAACCCTGTTGTCTCAGACTTGTGCACTGTCTCATTCCCTGTTGTCTCAGACATGTCCACTGACTCAGTCCCTGTACTTTTTCATATATCCACTGTCTCAGTCCCTGCTGTCTCAGACATGTCCATGGTCTCAGACCATGTTGACTCAGATATGTGTGTTGTGTCAGACATGTCGACTGTATCAGTCCCTGTTGTCTCAGACAAGTCCACAGTCTCAGTCCCTTTTGTTTCTGATATATCTACTGTCTCAGTTCCTGTTGTTTCAGAAATGTCATCTGTCTCATTTCCCTGATGTTTCAGACATCATCACGCTCTTAGTTGCAGTTGTATCATACATGTCCAATGTCTCAGTCTCTGTTTTTATAAGTCAAGGGTCTCTAAAGAAACAGAAGTAACAGGACGAATATATAGCTATATTCAATTTATTGATTTGCTCATGTGATAGAGTTCAAAGAGTCCAACAGTAGCTGCACCACACTGGACAGGCCGAGATAATTCAGGGAACTGCTCAGTCCACAAGGCTGGATGTCTCAGTAGTCCCAATCTAGTGCTGAAGGCCCAAATAAATTCCAGGAGATCTGCCCATCTCAGTACACGCTGGGATCCGAATGGTTGATCACAGCAGCGAGACAAACTCACCAGATGAGAGAGGCAAGCCTCAGGAGAAAAAAGGGACCAGCTCCTTCTGCCGTGGCCTTTTATACTGCCTGCTGGCAGAAGGTAATGCCCACATTTAGGGTGGGCCATCCGGTTTGAGGTGGTCCAATCCAAACTTCCCTTTTCTCTTATTTGTTCCTTAGTCCAGTCAAGTTAACACACATGATTAACCATCACAAGTCCACCCCTTGTCAACTTGACACCCAATATATAGCCTCTCCTTATGTTATGCTTAAATGTCAATTGCAAACAATGGCAAGGTCATAATTCCACCTAACATGTCATAATTATCTCATGTGCAATAGCAAAGCATTATATCTTAGAGTAGGTGGTAATGTGCTTGAGGAACACTTAGTCCTTCAGTATCTAACCTAAATATGACAACACTTAACTTATCTCAGTTGCACATTCAAAAGAGAGCAACACAAATATCCGCTTTATATA